>NW_021026080.1:1812874-1872487 GCF_004153795.1 Camellia sinensis
ATAAAGCAATAAATCCGGGGCATAGTCAGGTGTTCCCGCGTCCCCTCCCAGAGCTGGTCGAAGCTTCTGATGCCAAGCTGGGCCCAATCTGCGCCTTTTCATTGAGCCAATCTGTGCACTCATCAGACAAAGTGCAACTGAAAGTGGGAGTGGGGGCTAGGAGCTCTCTAGTCCTCCATGCTGTGGCATACCGAGCAAGCTGCTCGCCTCGGACCGAAAATGTAGCTGGGTATTCTATACCCTCTGCCGGGAAAATCTTATCATGGCCAAACTGGCGCTGGAAGAATGGCTGCTCAATTCATCATCTGCGGAGGAAAACTGTATAAGAGAGGTCATCTGGGAATGCATAAGCTGTGTGTTGAGGCTGAAGAGTCGAAGCGCCTAATGGAGGCCATCCATGGAGGAGAATGCGGAGCGCACATGAACGGGGTGATACTAGCTTGGAAAATCCTCAGACAAGGTTACTACTGGTCCACCATGGAGGAGGATTGTATCGGCTGTGTTCGGTGATGCCACAAATGTCAGATCCATGTAAACCGCATGAACATCCCGCCGTCGAAGCAGTGCAATATGACTTCGCCATGGCCATTTTCAGTTTGGGGAATCGATGTGATCGGCGCTGTCACTCCAAAGGGGTCCAATGGGCATAAGTTCATTCTGGTCGTGATAGACTATTTCACAAAGTGGGTGGAGGCCCAATCTTATGCGGTGTTGAAGGCGTCGCACGTTGCAAAGTTTATCAAGAATAACATCATCTATCACTATGGGGTCCCGAACAAGGTTTTCTCAGATAATAGTTCCCACTTCAAGAAGGAAGTGATTGACTTGTTGAAGAAATACAACGTGGCTTTTCATAAGTCATCCACATATCGGCCACAGACCAATGGAGCAGTCGAGGCCGCCAACAAGAACATCAAACACATTTTTCAGAAGATGGTCGAAACCTACCGGGACTGGCCAGATAAGCTGCCATTAGCTCTGTGGGGCTACCGGACTTCAATTAGAACATCTACTGGAGCGACTCCATATTCATTGGTTTATGGGATGGAGGCCGTTCTACCTATCAAAATTAAGGTTCCGCCATTACGAGTACTGGCTGAGTGTCTGATAGTCGAAGCAGATTGGCAGCAGAACAGATTTGAGGAACTCATGCTCTTCGATGAGAGAAGGCTGAAAGCACTGTACCATGTTCAAGGTTATCAATGAAGAATCGCCAGGGTTTTCAACAAGAAGGTTAAGTCCAGAAATTTGAAGGAAGGAGATTTGGTGCTCAAAGAAAACCGAGCCCCCATCCATGACCCTAGAGGCAAGTTCAAACCCAATTGGACTGGTCCCTACATCATTAAGTCTATTTGGTCAAGTGGAGCTGTCGTGCTGATGGACCTAAATGGCCTAGAGTTCTCACAGCCGATCAACATGGACAAGTTGAAGAAATATTACCCCTAAGAGGCTCGCTAGGCCGAAAACCCGAAAGGGCGACCTAGGCAAAAGTTAGAGCATGAAAATTTAAAATTACAAAAACTGAGCTCGCAAGGTTGAAAATCCGGAACGGGCGGCCTTGGCAAAAGTTAGAGCGTAAAAGGTGAGGGTTAATACACCAGTGAACCTAAGCCGAACTACGTAAGGCTTGATTCCCATCTTTGGGATACGTAGGCAACTTCATCCTGAAGTCCAGCCAAAAACTTTTTCCCGATCAACTTTGTCCATTTGATCATCTCGGTCATCTTTGTCTATTCAGCATTCAAGAGCTTCGGTTGTGATCTCCGGTGCAGTGCTATTCAGACTAGGGGCAACTTTCCAGTTGCTCGGATCCGGGGTTGTGCATCTCAATGACAGATCTCAGGCGTGTCCAGTTCTGATCCATATCGAAAATGGCTTTGAAAAGTTTTAATAAAAGTTGATTTTGTTCAAATTAATCTTTTTACAACTTAGACCATTTTTTGACCAAACGGAAAATTTTCAGTACCCACAACCTTCAATTTTATTAATTTCAATACAGAGTTCTCCTGCTCCTGCATACAAATTGAAGTTACTTTTCATCACATTCATAAAGAAAAACTTGAAAGTTCTGATTAAAAGCAATAAATTCGGGGCATAGTCAGGTGTTCCCGCGTCCCCTCCCAGAGCTGGTCGAAGCTTCTGATGCCAAGCTGGGCCCAATCTGCGCCTTTTCATTGAGCCAATCTGTGCACTCATCAGACAAAGTGCAACTGAAAGTGGGAGTGGGGGCTAGGAGCTCTCTAGTCCTCCATGCTGTGGCATACCGAGCAAGCTGCTCGCCTCGGACCGAAAATGTAGCTGGGTATTCTATACCCTCTGCCGGGAAAATCTTATCATGGCCAAACTGGCGCTGGAACCGAAAAGGAAAGTAGAACATGCAGTGTGTCAGGCCAATCAACTGAATCCCAGTCTGCCGAGACATGCTGTAGCTCATTGCCGGCAAATTGAGCCAAGGACACTGCCAGGCAGTGCGGTCTGCGGACAAATTGCACATCCAGTCAAACCACCATCCCTTATCAAGGGCATCGACTAGACGTCGTCAGAAGAAGTAGCCGCGAGCTGAGTATGTTGGGCAAGAGTCCGCAACCTGCAATTAGTCCATCAACCACACTTGGGGAGGGATAAAAAATGAGAGATTAAAGAATAGAGAGGTGTATGTTGAGAGAAAAGTGAGAAACGGGTTTTGAGAGAAAAATCGAGCCCGAAGGCCGAGTGATGTGAGCAATATATATGTGAGGAAGGGTGGGAACATTACCTGCAGTAGTAGTGGACTCCCCGCAAATCTGGTCGTCTCTCGGCAATAAAAGCATCCAAGCCAATCAATATCTCGGCCAATGACATTGCAATGCAACTTTTGCCCTCCCTTATGCCTTAGGCAACCTCGATCAACCGGACACTAGATCCTCCGGAGCCTGAGGCAAGCAAGAAATGAGATAGTATACACAAACAAAGGGCATGTTGCCGAAAGCCTTGCCAATGATGGTCACTGCGGTCACCGGCATCGGAAAACCGACAAATCAAACTCGGAATATCCAGCATTCCGTCACAAATCAAAGATTGAGCATCGTGCATAGTGAGCCCACACATTCGCCCTAAGGCTTGGGTGTGGCCGAAGCAAAGCTGGGGCAAGATTTCTTCGTTGCGCTCGAATTCCATCAAAGCTTGGAAGTCTTCGAAAGTATGACACACCTCTTGCCCACAAAAGCTAAAGACATGTGTTACTGGATTCCAAAACTTTGCCGCGGCATAGAGGAACGGAATATGTAGCGGAGTGCGACTCAGCGTGAATAGTACGTTTATGCCGAAGCCCCGGAAGTTCCCTAAGGCTTGGGTGTGGCCGAAGCAAAGCTGGGGCAAGATTTCTTCGTTGCGCTCGAATTCCATCAAAGCTTGGAAGTCTTCGAAAGTATGACACACCTCTTGCCCACAAAAGCTAAAGACATGTGTTACTGGATTCCAAAACTTTGCCGCGGCATGGAGGAACGGAATATGTAGTGGAGTGCGACTCAGCGTGAACAGTACGTTTATGCCGAAGCCCCGGAAGTTCAACTTTCCGAGCCGTCTAAGGTAGCAATCCAAGCTGTGAGATTTTGGATGAGAAATGCCTCCATTTTGATGCAAAACTGAGATGAAATGAAAGAACCACGAAGTTGAAACTTTTATAGAGGATAAGGCACTGTTGGAGGACATGTGTCAAAAATCTGGAGGTCGCCAGGCCAAGTGGTTGGCCGACCACTTTTTTTGGTCGGCCAGCCAGTTTTTCTGGTCGGCCGACCACCCCATTGGTCTTCAAGGCAGAAAGCTGGTCGGCCAGCCTTCTCTGGTGGTCAGCCATGGAGGAAAGTTGGTCTTTGGTCTTTTCCTGGTCTCTAGAAGAGAGCTTCTAGCCTTTCCATGTGTTGGGAGTGTTGAAGGTCCGAGTTTTCCTCTATTTCGGATGCGTTCCGCCGCCCGGTTTGTCCGAAATGCATTTGCTTATTGAGTTGTTCTTTTTTATTTATCAAGTTGTTAAGTTTTGTTTATTGAGTTGTTAAGTTCGCTTTTCGAGTTGTCAAGTTTTGTGCGTCGAGTTGTTACTCTTTGTTTAATCAACATTGTCATATTTTGCTTATCGAGTTGTAAACTTGTTGAGGTTTTGTTGTTTCTTGGCAAGTTAAGTTGTTTAGTTTGTTGCGTCGGTTCACTACCTGACTTGGTGATATACAATGCTCGTTTTTCATTCAATCTCTGCAAAATGATGCGATGCGATGCTAAGAATGCAAAATACAACACTTTTGAACAAAAAACGGTTTCATTCCATCATGATCCCTTTGTTACAACATTTCACAACAAGGGTACAAAGTTTTAAAGAAAATAAAACTGTCTAAAAGCTGATGTGCTACAACTACTAGTAATAAAAGAAAATAAAGCAGGAACATCTGCATGAGTGCTATCAAGCGCAAGACAGAGAGGCCCTCTTCGTCTTCTTCGGCTGAAGAACCTCTGCACCATCACCATCCAAATCGGAGTCGCCGTCCTCAGAACCCTCCTCGGCATCATCTTCACTCTCAGAACTGGATCCAGAGTCATCCTTTCTGCCTACAGATGTCTCTGACTGAGGATGTGCAGACTCCTCCTCCTCGCTGGACTCCAGATCATCTCTAATGGGTGCTCTACGCCTACCTCGGCTGCAAGACAAATCCCCTCTCCTACCTCCTCGAGAAGGCCGGGATGGCTCAGTCTGTAGTGGTGGCATCTGAAAACAAAAGAGGGCAATTTGAATACATTAGCCAATATGTATATCAGATGCAGAGATAGGAATGCTACATAGAATAGGTGCATGCAGATACAATATATGAATGTAGTGTGTGTCAGATATGCTCTACACATACAGTCAGCCAACGCAGTGAAATGATCAAATTCAGCATGTCATCAGAAGTATGATAAATGCAAGAAAATTGAAAAGTACCCAAACGTCGGCGATGAATAGCTGCGTCTCTCTCCGCAGGACCATACTTTCGAGTGAGGCCACCACTCCGAGTAACCCCTCGCAATACTCGATGGGAGGCTACAGATGCAAGTGCAAGTTATCAGTGAATGAATGAATGTCCAAATATCTGAGTGATAAATCAAAAACTGTAAAGCATACCGGTGACGAGTCAAGGTCTCTGACGTATCGATGATCGGGCACTGGCGGCTCCAATGGAATCGGGTAAGACGTCCCGTACAGCCATCCTGTCTGCTCGGTCGGGAGATCTGGCCATCCAGCATGATGGTAAGTCGGGGGAATCGGGGGAACCAGTCCAGCTCCACCTCTCGATATGCCGGCCATACTAGTCGAAGGAGCATTTGTAGCCCGGGCTTGAGCTGACGATGATGCACCAGCAGCCCTCCTAGTAGGAGTACGGACACCTATCAGTGGGGGCATCAGGTACGTATGG
Organism: Camellia sinensis; assembly: GCF_004153795.1. Taxonomy (NCBI): domain Eukaryota; kingdom Viridiplantae; phylum Streptophyta; class Magnoliopsida; order Ericales; family Theaceae; genus Camellia; species Camellia sinensis. The sequence continues at coordinate 1,818,295 of NW_021026080.1, forward strand.
CGGTAAGTCGCGTACTCCCCCTCCTCTGTGTGCAGAATCGCATCAGTACCCAACATAGCGACGTCGACCTCCTCGGGAGTGAGTCCCTCAGTGGATCGAATGTCATCTGGAGGTGCTGAGGGGATGTGCTGATCAGGGACGTCCATCGTCTGACGCATGAAGCGATCCTCCAGAAACCAAGCCCTGCCGACCGGTCCCTCAAACAAAGTCCTGTACAGAGAAGAGGCCCACCTCCAAGGGAATCGGAAACGAATATTTCCTCCCAATGGCGCCCAGGGCTGCCAAGTGATCTGCGGATAACCAATGCATGAGCTAATTAGATATCGTAAATATACAAGATGAATCAAAGCTGAAAACATGAAGAACTGAGAGTTTTGGATTACCTCGGTCGCCCGCACCATATCAAAGAACTGCCGCAAGTAGGGCAGAGTCTCCCGAGCCCTCGGCTGGCACCGACCCTCAAATATGTGAGAGTAAGGAATCACAAGAGGCACCTCCACCTCGAGCTCCGGGGCTAGCGTCGAAAAGTATACGTAAACCCATAGCTATGGAAAACAGGGCAATAGCTATCAGAATCCAGAATAAAGAATACAGAATGCTGAATGCAGAATGTAGAATGCTGAATGTAAGGTGTGCCGTGTGCAGTGTACAACTAATGAAAAAAACAGGAATGTAAATCAAGAGGGTAAAAAGTACCTCCCAAGCTCTCCAGTAGCCACCAACTATGTTCCCCCGCCCGCGCGAGGTCACACTCATGTAACAGTAAAGGGTAGCGAGGCCGGCGCCACCCCAATCATACTGGCTGACCTATGATAGGTCCACTAAAGCACTGAGCAGATACAGTCCAACTGTGTTCCCCCTATCGGAGAACAGAGTGGTCCCAAGGAGGAACATCAAAAACCCTCGAGCGTACTGCTCTATCTCCTCAAGAGTCTCAGGCGTAGTCCCCCTGTACTGCACGGGAAACCAGGTGTACCTGACTCTACCCGAAGATCTGTCAATCGGCAGGCAGGCTCCCAGCAGATGAATCCAAGCCGTCTCTCACTCACCCATGTCTACGTTGTAGGGGACCGGTCGGTCGGCCACATCAAGGCTAGTCAGCATGGTAAAGTCAAACGGGGTCATCGCCATATCCTTGGTGGCTGAAAAGTGGAACAAGTTGGTGGTGTCCCACCATCTCTCCACAAGTGCCCCCATCAAGGTCCTGCTCGCCGGGTAACGTGATAGCCCCGCGCAGAAGGGTCCAAACCCTGCCTCGTCAACCATATGACGAACGGTATCTGGGAGCTCCGCATACCACTCCCTAGCGACGATCGAGCCATAACCTCGCGTAGAACGGGAAGATACCTGCATTCAGAATGAACAGATGTATTCAATTTGAAATGAAATGTATGAGCTGCGTGCAAATGAAGCAGATTGAACTGTATGTTCAGAAATGAAGTAAATGAACTGTGTGTTCAGTATGAGCTATGGGCAAATGAAGTAAAAGAACCGTGTGTTCAGTATGAGCTGCATGCAAATGGAGTAAGTGGGCTGTGTGTTCAGAATGAGCTACGCGCAAATAAAAATAGATGAACTGTGTGTTCAGAAATAAAGTAAACATATGGACTACGTGTTCAGTATAAACTGTGTGCAAACCAAATCAGACAGTGTGTTGTGGACTGCGTGTTCAGTATAGGCTGTGTGCTAGAAGAATAAGCTGCGTGCCCGAAGAACGAGTTGTGTGCCCGAAAATGAGCTGTGAGCCCAAGAATGAGCTCTGTGCTAGAAGAACGAGCTGCGTGCCCGAAGAACGAGCTGTGTGCCTAAGAATGAGCTGCGTGCCCGAAGAACGAGCTATGTGCCCAGAAATGAGCTGTGTACCCAAGAATGAGTTGTGTGCTAGAAGAACGAGCTGCGTGCCCGAAGAATGAGCTATGTGCTCGAGAAATAAACTGTGTGCCCAAGACAAACTATGTGACAAGAATGAACCATGCGTTTAGAACAAGTTGTGTGCCAACTTAACGAAATATTGTGTTGTGAGCTGCGTGCCGAATAAGCAGAAGTTTGGTGTGTGAATGTGTTCAGAACGAGCAGATAAAAAATACATAGCAAAAGCATGGAACGTGTAGGAAATGCAAAATACATTACAAAAAATATAAAAGTGAAGTACGTACCTCTCGTGCCTGATGAGAGAGATGAGACCCTGGCTCCCGTAGTAGCAAATCCCCGGTGCTCGTCGATCAAAGTCAGAAGTGATAGAAAGTGGTCGGAGGTAAGACATGCTCCTGAGGATGATACCTCTTAGGGTCGAAAGGCAGAACTCTCGGAGGCAGTGACATGATGTCCGGCTCACCCCCGGCATGTGGAGGACCCCTACCATGATGAAAATGATCTGTCATCTGAAGAAATCTGCAAAACTGAGCAAAATTAGAAAAAGTCAACAAAAGTCAACTCTCGGGAAATGAAAAAATCAACAAAAGTCAACTTCCGAGAAAATGTTCCAAATTTCGAGACAAACTTACCTCAAGCGATGAAAATAGAGAAAGAAACTCCGAAATCAAATTTTAATCGGTTCAAAGTGAAGAGAACTGAAAGTTTTCGCGAAATAACTTTGCGTGGGCATTGGAAAACGCGTATAAAGTGCAGATCTGAGAGAGAAAATGGTCTGGGAAGGAAGAGGGACTGATTTCGGACTTGGAGTTGTAAGCAACAGTGTTTGGGATGTGTGTACTTAAAGATCCAAGCATGAAAAGACAAAACTGCCCCGGATTTAGCAAACTGGTCGGCCGATCAGATTTTCTGGCAGGCCGACCACCCCCTGGGCAAAAACTGGTCGGTGGCACTGGTAGGTGGTCGGCCATCCTTCCTGGGTGGTCTCCCAGGTCCCTTTGTTCTCCCTGTGAATTTTGGTGATGATTGGAGTCCCCGGCTTTCGAGAAAGTACAAGAAAAGTGCACTTTTCGGCGCGAAATACCTCCGCCGAAACTTCAATTCAAGTCTTCGACGTATGACTCATCGTTACTCGCCAAGAGCAAGGTGTATCCTTTTTGAGTATGTTGCGACCTGTCCGAGAGGTAAATCAGAGGTCGCGTTTGAGTTGCTCTCTTTAAGGCGTGTACTTCTTTATTCAGTATTTTGTCTCGAGCATGCTTTTGAAGTTGTACTTATCTTGCGTTGTTATGCACACCACTTGCATTGTTGTGCACGTTTCATTGGTATTATCATGCCCCCATGCTCTGCATGCGTCGTTGCGCACGTTTCACTTGCATCGTTATACACTTTGCCGTCGGCACCATACCTGTCCGCGTTTGATATAACTCTGTACATATGTTGAAAATTTATTGTACCTATTAAGTTCCTTTCTTTAACAAGCACGATATTGTATGTACGGTTCATTCAAGAGAAGTTTCGGTTTCAAGCACACGGATGAGTTCTGGTGTTCATTCATACCTTTTCTCCTCTCGCATGCAGTGCGTTAGGACATCTTCGGTTTCGAACACACGGATGAGTTCCGGTGTTCATTCATACCTTTTCTCCTCTCGCATGCGATGCGTTAGGACATCTTCGGTTTCGAACACACGGATGAGTTCCGGTGTTCATTCATACCTTTTCTCCTCTCGCATGCGATGCGTTAGGACATCTTCGGTTTCGAACACTCGGATGAGTTCCGGTGTTCATTCTGGGCTCTCAAGATTAAGGAAGAGGTCACCAAGCAAATTGACGCAGGGTTCCTGCTGCTATCTGAGTACCTAACTTGGTTGGCCAACATCGTTCCGGTGCTGAAGAAGGATGGCAGGATCCAGGTATGCGTGGATTTCAGGGATTTGAATAGAGCCAGTCCGAAAGACGACTTTCCTTTGCCGCATATTGACGAGTTAGTAGACTTCACAGCGGGGCATGCTTCGCTTTCGTTCATGGATGAATTCTCAGGCTATAATCAGATAGTGATGGCACCTGAAGACCGGGAGAAGACTGTTTTTACCACTCCGTGGGGGACTTACTGCTATAGGGTGATGCCATTTGGGTTGAAGAACGCTGGAGCTACATATCAACGGGCCGCAACCACGATATTGCATGACATGATTCATAAAGAGGTTGAGGTGTACGTGGACGGCATGATTATCAAGTCCAAGGAAAGAGAGGGCCACTACACCGCCTTGCAAAAGTTTTTTTTCGAAGGATTAGAGAATTCCGGTTGCGGCTGAATCCTCAGAAGTGTACGTTTGGTTTTACAGCAGGGAAAATGTTGAGGTTCTTGATTACACAGAGAGGTATCGAAGTCGACCCTTCCAAAATCAAGGCCATCTTAGAAATGCCACCACCAAGGACTGAAAAGGAGGTACGAGGCTTTCTGGGTAAAGTGCAATTCATAAGACGGTTTATCTCAAAATTAACCTTGACTTGTGAACCACTTTTTGGTCTCCTGAAGAAAGGAAAGAAGTTTCAATGGGACGGTCGATGCCAAGCTGCTTTTGAACAGATCAAGGAATACTTACAGAACCCACCTGTGTTGTCACCGCCTGAACCAGGGAAATCGTTGATTTTGTACCTTTCAGTGACTGAGACTACAATGGGCTGCATGCTGGCACAAGAATCGAAGGACAAGGTGGAGAGAGCTATCTATTACCTAAGCAAGAAGATGCTGGATTACGAAACCCGTTACACTCCACTAGAAAAGGCTTTCTTAGCCTTGGTATGGTCTACCAGGAAGCTGCGGCACTAATGTTGGTTTCAAGATTAGATCCCATCAAATATCTCTTCAAGAAACCAGCACTTACGGGTCGGCTGGCTCGTTGGTTGCTTCTACTTTCCAAATTCGATCTGAAGTATGTGACTCGCAAGTCAGTAAAAGAGAGAGCGGTAGCAGAGTTCCTAGCCGATCACCCAGTGGAAGGAGATGAAGCAATTGAGTACCTATTCCCAGACGAGGTCATTCTGCATATCGAAGATGAGTTTTGGACGATGTACTTTGATAGAGCGTCAAACCAATATGAGTATGGGATAGGGGTGTTGCTGATAGCACCCGACAATTCTCGTATCCCTCTAGCATTTAAGCTCCAGTTCAAAGTCTCGAACAATGAAGCAGAGTATGAAGCATGTATTGCTGGTTTAGAAGCAGCCCTAGAACTAGGGGCAAAACGTTTGGACGTCATCGGGGACTTGAACCTTGTTGTATCCCAAGCTAAGGGAGATTGGAAAGTCAAAGAAGAAAAGATGAGAATGTACCACCAGACCTTAGACCTGCTGATTCCTCGGTTTGAGAAGCTGAACTTCGCTCATCTACTAAGAGAAAATAACAGGTTCGCAAATTCACTAGCAACTCTATCTTCTACGATAGACATCCCTTTTGGAGTTTGGATGCGTCCGATCATCATTGACCAGAAGTTTGTGCCGGCTTATGAGTTGATTGCTGCCATAGAAGAGGTTCAAGATGAGACCCCCTGGTATTATGATGTCTAGAACTTCTTGGAGAAAGAAGCGTATCCACCAGGGCCAAATGCCAAAGACAAGAGGGCAATCCGAAGAATGGCTGCTCAATTCATCATCTGCGGAGGAAAACTGTATAAGAGAGGTCATCTGGGAATGCATAAGCTGTGTGTTGAGGCTGAAGAGTCGAAGCGCCTAATGGAGGCCATCCATGGAGGAGAATGCGGAGCGCACATGAACGGGGTGATACTAGCTTGGAAAATCCTCAGACAAGGTTACTACTGGTCCACCATGGAGGAGGATTGTATCGGCTGTGTTCGGTGATGCCACAAATGTCAGATCCATGTAAACCGCATGAACATCCCGCCGTCGAAGCAGTGCAATATGACTTCGCCATGGCCATTTTCAGTTTGGGGAATCGATGTGATCGGGGCTGTCACTCCAAAGGGGTCCAATGGGCATGAGTTCATTCTGGTCGCGATAGACTATTTCACAAAGTGGGTGGAGGCCCAATCTTATGCGGTGTTGAAGGCGTCGCACGTTGCAAAGTTTATCAAGAATAACATCATCTATCACTATGGGGTCCCGAACGAGGTTTTCTCAGATAATAGTTCCCACTTCAAGAAGGAAGTGATTGACTTGTTGAAGAAATACAACGTGGCTTTTCATAAGTCATCCACATATCGGCCACAGACCAATGGAGCAGTCGAGGCCGCCAACAAGAACATCAAACACATTTTGCAGAAGATGGTCGAAACCTACCGGGACTGGCCAGATAAGCTGTCATTAGCTCTGTGGGGCTATCGGACTTCAATTAGAACATCTACTGGAGCGACTCCATATTCATTAGTTTATGGGATGGAGGCCGTTCTACCTATCAAAATTAAGGTTCCGCCATTACGAGTACTGGCTGAGTGTCTGATAGTCGAAGCAGATTGGCAACAGAACAGATTTGAGGAACTCATGCTCTTCGATGAGAGAAGGCTGAAAGCACTGTACCATGTTCAAGGTTATCAATAAAGAATCGCCAGGGCTTTCAACAAGAAGGTTAAGTCCAGAAATTTGAAGGAAGGAGATTTGGTGCTCAAAGACAACCGAGCCCCCATCCATGACCCTAGAGGCAAGTTCAGACCCAATTGGACTGGTCCCTACATCATTAAGTCTATTTGGTCAGGTGGAGCTGTCGTGCTGATGGACCTAGATGGCCTAGAGTTCTCACAGCCGATCAACATGGACAAGTTGAAGAAATATTACCCCTAAGAGGCTCGCTAGGCCGAAAACCCGAAAGGGCGACCTAGGCAAAAATTAGAGCATGAAAATTTAAAATTACAAAAACTGAGCTCGCAAGGTTGAAAATTCGGAACGGGCGGCCTTGGCAAAAGTTAGAGCGTAAAAGGTGAGGGTTAATACACCAGTGAACTTGAGCCGAACTACGTAAGGCTTGATTTCCATCTTTGGGATACGTAGGCAACTTCATCCTGAAGTCCATCCAAAAACTTTTTCCCGATCAACTTTGTCCATTTGATCATCTCGGTCATCTTTGTCTATTCAGCATTCAAGAGCTTCGGTTGTGATCTCCGGTGCAGTGCTATTCAGACTAGGGGCAACTTTCCAGTTGCTCGGATCCGGGGTTGTGCATCTCAGTGACAGATCTCAGGCGTGTCCAGTTCTGATCCATATCGAAAATGGCTTTGAAAAGTTTTAATAAAAGTTGATTTTGTTCAAATTAATCTTTTTACAACTTAGACCATTTTTGGACCAAACGGAAAATTTTCAGTACCCACAACCTTCAATTTTATTAATTTCAATACAGAGTTCTCCTGCTCCTGCATACAAATTGAAGTTACTTTTCATCACATTCATAAAGAAAAACTTGAAAGTTCTGATTCAAAGCAATAAATCCGGGGCATAGTCAGGTGTTCCCACGTCCCCTCCCAGAGCTGGTCGAAGCTTCTAATGCCAAGCTGGGCCCAATCTGCGCCTCTTCATTGAGCCAATCTGTGCACTCATCAGACAAAGTGCAACTGAAAGTGGGAGCAGGGGCTAGGAGCTCTCTAGTTCTCCATGCTGTGGCATACCGAGCAAGCTGCGTGCCTCGGACCGGAAATGTAGCTGGGTATTCTATACCCTCTGCCGGGAAAATCTTATCATGGCCAAACTGGCGCTGGAACCGAAAAAGAAAGTAGAACATGCAGTGTGCCAGGCCAATCAACTGAATCCCAGTCTGCCGGGACATGCTGTAGCTCATTGCCGGCAAATTGAGCCAAGGACACTGCCAGGCAATGCGGTCTGCGGACAAATTGCACATCCAGTCAAACCACCATCCCTTATCAAGGGCATCGACTAGACATCGTCAGAAGAAGTAGCCGCGAGCTGAGTATGTTGGGCAAGAGTCCACAACCTGCAATTTGTCCATCAACCACACCTGGGGAGAAATAAAAAATGAGAGATTAAAGAATAGAGAGGTGTATGTTGAGAGAAAAGTGAGAAATGGGTTTTGAGAGAAAAATCGAGCCCGAAGGCCGAGTGATGTGAGCAATATATATGTGAGGAAGGGTGGGAACATTACCTGCAGCAGTAGTGGACTCCCCGCAAATCTGGTCGTCTCTCGGCAATAAAAGCATCCAAGCCAATCAATGTCTCGGCCAATGACATTGCAATGCAACTTTTGCCCTCCCTTATGCCTTAGGCAACCTCGATCAACCGGACACTAGATCCTCCGGAGCCTGAGGCAAGCAAGAAATGAGATAGTATACACAAACAAAGGGCATGTTGCCGAAAGCCTTGCCAATGATGGTCACTGCGGTCACCGGCATCGGAAAACCGACAAATCAAACTCGGAATATCCAGCATTCCGTCACAAATCAAAGATTGAGCATCGTGCATAGTGAGCCCACACATTCGCCCTAAGGCTTGGGTGTGGCCGAAGCAAAGCTGGGGCAAGATTTCTTCGTTGCGCTCGAATTCCATCAAAGCTTGGAAGTCTTCGAAAGTATGACACACCTCTTGCCCACAAAAGCTAAAGACATGTGTTACTGGATTCCAAAACTTTGCCGCGGCATAGAGGAACGGAATATGTAGCGGAGTGCGACTCAGCGTGAATAGTACGTTTATGCCGAAGCCCCGGAAGTTCAACTTTCCGAGCCGTCTAAGGTAGCAATCCAAGCTGTGAGATTTTGGATGAGAAATGCCTCCATTTTGATGCAAAACTGAGATGAAATGAAAGAACCACGAAGCTGAAACTTTTATAGAGGATAAGGCACTGTTTGGAGGACATGTGTCAAAAATCTGGAGGTCGCCAGGCCAAGTGGTCGGCCGACCACTTTTTCTGGTCGACCAGCCAGTTTTTCTGGTCGGCCGACCAAAATTCTGCTTTCCAGGTCTAACTTCAAATAGCCATAACTCCTTCATCTGGACTCCTTTACAGGTCATTCTTGAGCCTAAATTAAAGCCCTGGAAGTCTTATTTCCAATGGTGAAAGCCTCACATCAACATTTCAACTGTGAAAGAAGTTATGCCTATTTGAGTGAAGACTGCTTAGCTTCGATCCTACCCGGATTCATGTCGAACTTCTCCTTTACTAGTTTTCTTCTCTCCTCTCCCATTTTCTTCAACTCCAAACCCCTAAACAAGGTGTTTTGAAAGATTTTTCAAAGAGTTCACCTCTCTTTCATTCATTTCTACTTTGTCCTTGCTCGGTTTACCGAAAAGCGCAACATTTAACAAAATGCGAGTGTCGAAACATCGTAGGAACTCTTTTTCAAAAATGTTTTGAAAGAGAGGGTTTTAAAGTCTAAAATCTTTTGGTCAAAATCGTTTTGGCTCAAAAAAGGGGGTGTGAAGTTGGGATTTGAAGCTCTTCTTGCCAAGGAAATTGAACTTTTGCACTGTATATCTTTCATCACCAAGTAAACCATCAGTAGCGCCCAAGTCTTAAGGGCGGTCAAAAATGGGGTGCATACATGTTTATGTCAGATTTTAATCCTGTTTATCTAGTAGAAGAACCCCTCTACCCCACCCTCCATCACTTCAATCACATAAATAGTTGCTATTCTTCTCATTTTATAAACAAATAGACCCAAGTTTCTACTGATACTGCTGCTGTTATATTTTTTTTTGATTAACAATGAAGAAACACTTTATTGATGAACAACAACTTTACAAGGAAGGAAAAAGACATCAACAAAGGGAGGGGGAGGGGGAGGGGGGAAGATGCAGCGGCCATCATAGCGAAATAGCCCAATCCCAACTAGGTTGGCACTAAGTAACTCGCTCAATCACATGGTAGCATCCAACCAAGAAGCTTTTTTTGAGAGACCAATAGATACACAACAACACAATAACAGAACTGACAAAACAGGGCTAGCAACAGCAGAAAACAGAAACAGCAGAGAAACCTACTACTACTAACACCCAACCATCAGAGTAAGGCTCTGACGTATCGATGATCAGGCAATAGAGGCTCCAATGGAATCGGGTAGGATGACCCATACCACCAGCCTGTCAGCTCGGTCGAAAGATCCGGCCACCCAGCATGCTGATAAGTCGAAGGGATCTCTCTAGCTCTACCTCTCGATGTACCGGCCCTGCTAGTCGAAGGAATGTCTCTAACTCGGGCGCGACTCGAGGAAGGCACATCAGCAGCCGTCCTCGTTGGAGTACGGATACCTGTCAATGGGGGCATCAAGTACGTATGGCGGTATAGGTCGCGTACTCCCCCTCCTCCAATAATAGAGCTACGTCAGTACCCAACATAGCGACATCGACCTACTCGAGAGTGATTCCCTTAGTTGACCGCATGTCCACTGGAGGTGCTGAGAGGATACTCTGATCAGGGACGCCCATCGTCTAATGCATGAAGCGATCCCCCAGAAACCAGGCCCTGCCAACCAGCCCCTCAAATAAAGTCCTGTATAGAGAAGAGGCCCACCCCCCAGGGAATCGGAAACGGATATCTCCTCCCAAGGGCGCCCAGGGTTGCCAAGTGATTTGCGGATAACTAGTACATGAGCTAATTAGATATCGTAAATATCCAAGATGAATCAAAGTTGAAAACATGAAGAACTGAGAGTTTTGAATTACCACGGTCGCCCGCAACGTATCAAAGAACTGCCGCAGGTAGGGCAGAGTCTCCCGAGCCCTCGGCCGGTACCGGTCCTCAAATACGTGAGAGTAAGGAATCACAAGAGGCACCTCCACCTCGAGCTCTGGGGCTAGCGCCGGAAAGTATGCGTAAACCCATAGCTGTGGAAAACAGGGCAATAGCCACCAGAATACAGAATGTACAGAGAATACAGAATGCTGAGTGCAGAATGTAGAATACCGAATGTAAGGTGTGCCGTGTGTAGTGTACAACTAATGAAAAACAGGAATGTAAATCAAGAGGGCAGAAAGTACCTCCCAGGCTCTCCAGTAGCCACCAACTATGTTCCCCCGTCCGCGGGAGGTCGCACTCATGTAACAGTAAAGGGTAGCGAGGCCGACGCCACCCCAGTCATACTGGCTGACCTGTGATAGGTCCACTAAAGCACTGAGCAGATACAGTCCAACTGTGTTCCCCCTATCGGAGAACAGAGTGGTCCCAAGGAGGAACATCAAAAACCCTCGAGCGTACTGCTCTATCTCCTCAAGAGTCTCGGGCGTAGTCCCCCTGTATTGCACGGGAAACCAGGTGTACCTGACTCTACCCGAAGATCTGTCAATCGGCAGGCGGGCTCCCAGTAAATGAATCCAAGCCGTCTCTTACTCACCCATGTCTACGTCGTAGAGGACCGGTCGGTCGGCCACATCAAGGCTAGTCAGCATGGTAAAGTCAAACGGGGTCATCGCCATATCCCTGGTGGCTGAAAAGTGGAACAAGTTGGTGGTGTCCCACCATCTCTCCACAAGTGCCCCCATCAAGGTCCTGCTCGCCGGGTAACGTGATAGCCCCGCGCAGAAGGGTCCAAACCCTGCCTCGTCAACCATATGACGAACGGTATCTGGGAGCTCCGCATACCACTCCCTAGCGATGATCGAGCCATAACCTCGCGTAGAACGGGAAGATACCTACATTCAGAATGAACAGATGTATTCAGTTTGAAATGAAATGTATGAGCTGCGTGCAAATGAAGCAGATTGAACTGTATGTTCAGAAATGACGCAAATGAACTATGTGTTCAGTATGAGCTACGAGCAAATGAAGTAAAAGAACCGTGTGTTCAGTATGAGCTGCATGCAAATGGAGTAAGTGGGCTGTGTGTTCAGAATGAGCTACGCGCAAATGAAAATAGATGAACTGTGTGTTCAGAAATAAAGTAAACATATGGACTGCGTGTTCAGTATAAACTGTGTGCAAACCAAATCAGACAGTGTGTTGTGGACTGCGTGTTCAGTATAGGCTGTGTGCTAGAAGAATAAGCTGCGTGCCCGAAGAACGAGTTGTGTGCCCGAAAATGAGCTGTGAGCCCAAGAATGAGCTGTGTGCTAGAAGAACGAGCTGCGTGCCCGAAGAACGAGCTGTGTGCCCGAAGAACGAGCTGTGTGCCCAAAAATGAGCTGTGTACCCAAGAATGAGTTGTGTGCTAGAAGAACGAGCTGCGTGCCCGAAGAATGAGCTGTGTGCTCGAGAAATAAGCTGTGTGCCCGAGACAAACTGTGTGACAAGAATGAACCGTGCGTTTAGAACAAGCTGTGTGCCAACTTAACGAAATATTGTGTTGTGAGTTGCGTGCTGAATAAGCAGAAGTTTGGTGTGTGAATGTGTTCAGAACGAGCAGATAAAAAATACATAGCAAAAGCATGAAACGTGTAGGAAATGCAGAATACATTACAAAAAATGTAAAAGTGAAGTACGTACCTCTCGTGCCTGATGAGAGAGATGAGACCCTGGCTCCCGTAGTAGCAAATCCCCGGGTGCTCGTCGATCAAAGTCAGAAGTGATAGAAAGTGGTCGGAGGTAAGACGTGCTCCTGAGGATGATACCTCTTAGGGTCGAAAGGCAGAACTCTCGGAGGCAGTGACATGATGTTCGGTTCACCCCCGGCATTTGGAGGACCCCCACCATGATGAAAATGATCTGTCATCTGAAGAAATCTGCAAAACTGAGCAAAATTAGAAAAAGTCAACAAAAGTCAACTCTCGGGAAATGAAAAAGTCAACAAAAGTCAACTTTTGAGAAAATGTTCCAAATTTCGAGACAAACTTACCTCAAGCGATGAAAATAGAGAAAGAAGCTCCGAAATCAAATTTTAATCGGTTCAAAGTGAAGAGAACTGAAAGTTTTCGCGAAATAACTTTGCATGGGCATTGGAAAACGCGTATAAAGTGCAGATCTGAGGGAGAAAACGGTCTGGGAAGGAAGAGGGACTGATTTCGGACTTGGAGTTGTAAGCAACAGTGTTTGGGATGTGTGTACTTAAAGATCCAAGCATGAAAAGACAAAACTGCCCCGGATTTAGCAAACTGGTCGGCCGATCAGATTTTCTGGCAAGCCGACCACCCCCTGGGAAAAAACTGGTCGGTGGCACTGGTAGGTGGTCGGCCATCCTTCCTGGGTGGTCTCCCAGGTCCCTTTGTTCTCCTTGTGAATTTTGGTGATGATTGGAGTCCCCGGCTTTCGAGAAAGTACAAGAAAAGTGCACTTTTCGGCGCGAAATACCTCCGCCGGAACTTCAATTCAAGTCTTCGACGTATGACTCATCGTTACTCGCCAAGAGCAAGGTGTATCCTTTTTGAGTATGTTGCGACCTGTCCGAGAGGTAAATCAGAGGTCGCGTTTGAGTTGCTCTCTTTAAGGCGTGTACTTTTTTATTCAGCATTTTGTCTCGAGCATGCTTTTGAAGTTGTACTTATCTTGCGTTGTTATGCACACCACTTGCATTGTTGTGCATGTTTCATTGGTATTATCATGCCCCCATGCTCTGCATACGTCGTTGCGCACGTTTCACTTGCATCGTTATACACTTTGCCGTCGGCACCATACCTGTCCGCGTTTGATATAACTCTGTACATATGTTGCAAATTTATTGTACCTATTAAGTTCCTTTCTTTTACAAGCACGATATTGTATGTACGGTTCATTCAAGAGAAGTTTCGGTTTCGAGCACACGGATGAGTTCTGGTATTCATTCATACCTTTTCTCCTCTCGCATGCGGTGCGTTAGGACATCTTCGGTTTCGAACACACGGATGAGTTCCGGTGTTCATTCATACCTTTTCTCCTCTCGCATGCGATGCGTTAGGACATCTTCGGTTTCAAGCACTCGGATGAGTTCCGGTGTTCATTCATACCTTTTCTACTCTCGCATGCAGTGCGTTAGGACATCTTCGATTTCGAACACTCAGATGAGTTCCGGTGTTCATTCATACCTTTTCTCATCTCGCATGTGTTACGATAGGACGTCTTCGGTTTCAAGCACTCGGATGAGTTCCGGTGTTCATTTATTCACTTTCTCCTTTTGCGTTTGATATGTTGAGAGTTGTTTCGTTTAAGACTCCGGGTGTTCTCGGTAGTCGCTTTTAGTCTTCTCCACATGAGATGCAGTGAGAATTGTATAATTTTCTTACATCTTTTCTGCATGAGATGTGGTTCGGCTCGTGTTTACTTGTTTTGCATAACATTCGCTTAAACTGTTGCATTTATTGTGTATATTTGCTTCATTACAGCGTGCTTTGCATGATCATAAGTTATGTTCAGCTTTGTGCATATCCCTTTTGCATTTTGCCCCTGCCTGCGGGCATATCTCTTTGTTTATCTTGCCTGTTTGTCTAAGTTTTCGACCATGTCAAAAATGGGTCGTCTCTGGGCTTTGACATTCACTCCCGTCACTTATGACTTTTGAGCTCTGTCAAAGAGGGGCAACGGTAGACACCCCATTTTTGACCGACCTTAAGACTCAAACGTCATCGATTGAGCGCTCGGTGATGGTGCTTGTTGTGCTCGTTCTAAGGTTTCAGAGTTTCGGCTGAAAGTCTTACCTCTGGACCTCGGGACCCTTTTGTGCTTTGCCTCGGTTTGCAAACCAAGTCTTGTTTTCTCTTCTTAGAGGGAGGGAGAGGTCTCGTAGACCATCTCTCAGTGGTCGTAGGCTACTTTTTGTGGTCGTAGGCTATTTTTTCTATTTGGAGACCAGTTTTCGATTTTCGGAGCCGTTGGCTGTGCGCCTCGGTTTGGGACTGCTTAACTTTCTCCGTTTCGCACGGTTTTTGGCACACACCTTGTTTCCTCTCTCTGGAGGGACACTGTGGCTCGGGAGACCACCTTTGTGGTCGCATGCCACTTTCGATGTTTAACAGCCTGTTTTCGAGGCACCCGACTGGGCGTTTTGAACCCCGAACCCTCGTTTTGCATCTGTCTTGGTTCATTTTTGGCATGGACCTTGTTTTCATTGTTTGGGAGGTGGTACAAGGATGGGAGACCACTTTTTCTCCTTGGAGACCACTTTTCTTCCGCCAGCCGATTTTCTTGTCAGGAAGTTGATCTCCTTGGTTTTTGAGCCACATTTGCTGGTCTCCCACCATATCACTAGCTTGCCTTCAGTTGGGAGACCACCAAATGGGCTGGCTGACCAACTTTTTTGGGGTCGAACCTTTTGAACTGGTCGGCCAACTACCTAAACTGGTCGGCCTGTCTCCCTCAGTTTTGTCTATGTGAGTGTGTGCCAGCTATGCCAGCTAGAAGGCACAGACTGTATCCTCCATACATATGTATGGAGGATCTTGAGCCTTGGTTTTTAGCTTCTTGAGGATGCTTTGGCCTTGTATCTCTATAAGAGAGGCCCTCCTCTTCCTTATATCAGGTTCTGAAATTACTCTAAGGCAAAACATATATCCCTCTCTATATCTCACCATTTTGGCTCCAAAGTGCATAGTTCTTGACCCTTTTACGCTACACCTCATAGCCATACACTTCCATCATTGCTTTGAGGTCCTTGGAGGTCATTTTTAGAGGTTAAAGGTTTGGTTTTGGGCTGGAGAATTTGCTGTCTTGCTGAGCTTTAAGGGTAACACACCTTTTTCCTCTTTATAGTATTGTTTTGATCCATCTCTTAGCCTTATTTGCATGCATATTTGAGCTTTGTTGTCAACTGAAAAAAGTCTTTTTTTGAGGTCCTTTCGATGTTTGCTTAAGGTCATTTTGTTGTTGGGGGTCATCTAACCCCTTGCATGCTTCATTTTGCCTTGTTTTGAGCGATGCCCTAAGGCCTTTGTGTTGACCTTTGCTTGGCCTTTTAACCATTGAAATCCAGCAGATTTTTAGTGGTTGGTATGTGTTTTTGAGAGCCAAAATCAAAGAGGGGTGACCCTCTCCCTCCTTGTCTTGTTCACTAGCATTTTTGGCCTTATAAAGGAGCCTTCATTTGTTTACTTCCAAGCCTTGTTTCAGGCAATTTTTAGTGACTTTTAGGGCCTGCCTAGGCTCTGTCCAAAGTTGGTTTTGTCACCTTGGGTGTGTCTCTTGCATGTGTAGAATAACCCCTCTTGTAGCCTATCAAAGGAGCATGTCATTCTTGCATGCATGGATCATGTTTTAGTGGGTTTTTGGGCTTTATTTGGCATGTCATGTCTCTAACTCTTGCTGGTTTAGTGGCCTCTTGAATGCTTCATATGCTTGTAGTGTAATCCATGTTCACTAGCTAACATTGCATGTTGTTTCGGCCCTTGATTCTAGCATATTTTGGTCATGTTCTAAACTGATTTTATTCATGATTTGGGCTGCCTTAGCTCTGTTTTGAGGTCCCATGGTCGAATGATGCTTGCCATGCATGCTTGTAGTGTAATACCCTTGCCTAGCTTCGAGTTTTGAAGCCTCTTGGATGCTTAACTTGAGTTTTTTTCATGCCTTGGCATCATTGAACATGTTGTTTCAGAGCTTATACTTGTGTCATATTCCCATGTTTTCCACTCTTTAAATACGTTTGAGAGTTGTGCTTGTATACCTCATTTATGGACCATTGCATGAGCTTCATTTTTGTGCATTGCAAACCATTATTTTAGCCCATTTTGCCACTGTTTTGGGTCTGCATAGGGATTGTTTAGGGTTGGTTTGGTCATTTGGGCATCGCTTTGCGTACCTCTAATGTAATGCACTTCACTAGTTTCGGTAATTATGCCATCCAACATGCATCGGGTGAGTTGTTTGCATGATTCGGGACCATCTTGTATGTCATTTCAGAGTTGGAACATGTGTCATTGTATTCCATATTTCATCCTTGTCATGCTTTGGTAGAGTTGCACTTTGTTCCTTAGGTTTGGTCCCTTGCATTTGTGCATGTTTGCATGTACCTCGTTGCCTCATTCTCATCATATTGGCCACTGATTTGGGTGTGGCCGAGGCCCATCCATCTTGGTTTAAGTCCATCTTGCATTGTGTATGCCTTATAGTCCATGTTATCGCGTGTTTGATCATTGCATTGTGTATGCCTCGTTCATAACATTGCATATGTTAGTGCATTGTGTATGCATGCCATATAATCCATGTGCATCGAGTATGCCATTGAGTAGTTCATAGCATTGTGTATGCCATTTGCATGCTTGCATGTCATTCCGTGCATGTTTGCATCACTTAGTCGCATTACATTTAGGATTGCATATTAGAGTTGCATTTGTACATGCCATGCCATTCTACTTGTTGTATTGTGTTTGGAATAGGAGTTAGTCCAAACACGGGAAATGAGGAACGTTTCATACTCCAAGTGATGAAACGTGCCCTGATTCCCGGTCGCCGACACTCTTGACCATCCATGATAGAGTTGTTGGTTTTAGTTGCCTATATGTGCATTCATGTCCCATTGAGTCGTGCAATTCGACTCCTCGGCCATCATGCATCGGGATGCATGATTGATGGCACGAGGATTGAGGACTACACTCCCTAGAGCTTATGCAATGATGGAGAGAATGGTTGTGCACACATATGTTGAAAATACTTTGCCGTGCCCTTCCCTTTTCCTTTGTTGCAGAAAACAGAAATCAGGAGAAGGAACTAGTCGGCCGACCAAGTTTTCTGGCTGGCCGACCACCCTGTGAGCAAAAACTAGTCGGTGGCCCTCCTAGTTGGTCTTCCATGCCTATAAATTGGTCAGCAGCCTTCCAACAGTTTCCCGAGTTGGAGTTCCATCTCTCTGGAGCTTTGTCCAAGTTTCTGAGATCAATTGCAAACAAAGGTGAGTTAGGGCATCGCGATGGATTTCCCGACAAGGTGACTCGAGCGTGCATGCATCCTTTATCATTCAAGGCAGAGCTGAGGCAACCCATTCCACATAGTTTGCATGCTAGTTTAGTTAATTTGTTAATTAGCTAGTGTTGTGTAATAATTAGTTAATTCGATTCTGTATTATTTATTCGGACCCTCCGAGAGAGGGCAATGTTGTAATAAGTGTGCGTGTGTGTGATGTATGTCTTCCAACCCCACGTCTTTCTCTCTTTTATTTACCAGCTTATGATGGTTAGTTTTAGGGCACGTTTCAATTAGCATCCTTATGCTCGTATGTTTGCATCCATTCATCTGTTTTGCATGCACTGGGCTCGGCGCATCATACTAACTGCATCGTATTTCAATTCCAAGTTGAATACATGTTACCTGTAGCATCTCATATGCCATCTTAGAATAGGCGAGCCTATCTTAGTTGCATTCTTGCATGTGTTGCATTAGGCATCTCAGCATAGTTAGGATTCATGCATGTTTTTTAATTAGATTCTTTCCTTGGCTCGGAGTACTCGGTAAGTGTTTATACTTTAGCATCCTTGCATGCGTGTGAGTAATTGCCATGATAGCATGCTTGCCATGAGGCGATGTGCTTATGTGATATAACTGCTTAAATGCCTGTGGGTGAAGGTTGGGTTGCTTGAATTGGAATAATTCATCAAAACCCGTGTTTTAGCCTACTTGCGAGTAGCAAACTTCAATCCATTTTCAAAACAAACGGATATGCGATACTTTGTTCCAACTTAGGCAATCTAGTCTATACTTGTATGCTGTGCGCATTACATAGTAATTCTAGGTTAATAATCGGAATAAGAGCACATGTGTTTTCAAAAACAAGATATCATGCTTAGCAGTGGCCGATCTTTGACCGGGCGAGCGGGGGTGCTCATGAAATGACCTTCTCCAATCATACCCAAGTTCCCAAGCCGAGGCAACTTTGGTGATGATGGACACGTGGCCTTAGGCACGAGCCAGGGTTTCTTAAATTTTCCCAAAATAAAATATTTAGGTGGCGACTCTATATCTGGCAAAGCAGACCATGTTTGGCACTTCTTTCTAAAAATTAGTTTTTCAAAATGATTTGCCGGATTTGAACTCTTTGGTGATTTATCAATCTTGCATTGCACTTTGCGAGATTAGATTCAGAACCGTAACATCGAGTCCAAACTATAGTATGCCCAATGAACAAAACGGGATTTTTCCCGGGACGTTCGGGGACGTCTACAGCCACTAAGTGGCAAAAGTGTAATTTACTCAAACCAATGTGATTTAGCATCATTTAAACTAATTTAATCATTTCAAATCAAATTTTAATTAAACCTACCTTAAAATCATATAAATCCTAATTAGCATATAACACTAATCGATTTCTGGTTCGGTCGCTGATAAAACCTTCAATTCGCAGTTCAAAGTTAAAACATGAACAGATTCATTCAGAAATCAAACAGATAGAAATGCATTCAAAACAATACACTCATACAATTGATTCGGAATATCGTTCTTATCAGTTACTTATCATGCTCAATCATAGATTAGCACTAATCAGAGGTGAGGATTGTCACATTATCAAACAGAGTAACATGTTATTGTGTAACGGGGTTACATCAATTTCAATGGTAATAATCTTCTTAAAAAGAATTTTATAGTCAATATGGATCTTATTTGATAGACCTTGATGAGAGAATTTTAAAAATATTGGATGTGTTTGGTTTGGTTTGGTTTATGGAGATAAATTTTTTTTAAAAAAATCTTGGGAAAAAAGTTTATAAATTTTGGAAAATGTTAGGCATCATGAAAAATGTTTCATGAAAATGATCATGAACGAATCTTCATCCGTATATTACACTTTGTAACTTATTGTACATCTAATTTAAGGGTCAAAAATCTTTCATGATCATTTTCATGAAATATTTTTCATGATACCTAGCATTATACATAAATTCTTTTGGTTTGTTTGGTTGTATATTTTGGAAATAATTTTAGAGTGTGAGAGTTTGAGATGATTTGATATTTTGTTGGAATTAAGTAGATATGTGTGGAAAAGAAAAAATGATTGAAAATGAGAGATGAGAGATGAGAGAGAAAAAGTGATTGATTGATGTGTAAAAGATAAAAAGTAATTTTGGAAATTTTTTTCCAAAATCACTAAATCAATCAAAATTTTAGAAAATTTTCTCCAAAATTTGTTTCTCAAAAACAAACCAAACAAGACCATTAATTTTATTAAAAATCGATATTTACATCAAAAGTTATATTATTTTAAAGTTTAATATTTTGATAATAGTGATATCAATTGGACTTTTCAATAAATTTTTTTTTTTTTTGTGTTTGTCTTTAATGTATTAAAATTTTATTATGAGGGGATTTTGACCAAGAATAATGTTAGAGATTTCAAAAATTTTACCAAAGTTTCTACTAAGGGGCTGTTTGGGATGTTCTAAATAAATGCATTTTTTTACTTTTTATGAAATATGGGTTGGGTTTGAAGTGATGTGGTAAAGAGATGATGTGACTTAAATAAGATGATGAGACTTAAAAAAAATAGTGATTTTTGACTTTTTTACTTTTTTAGAGATGCCAAACCTAGTCTAAATATCTCACATGGGTGTGAGACTCACACAATGTGTGTTATAACGGGTCCCACACCTATGTGAGACATTTGGCAGAACTTTTGGTAGAGTAAAATTTTTTGGTACTCTAGCATTTTTGTTTGACCAAATCTCCCGAAAAAAAAAAGTTAAGTTAAAAAAACAAAAAGGAAAAAGATTGGTAGCTCGAAATTTGGGGCTCGAATCGCCTGAATTTGATAAAGGCGTTGGTAACCATTCTCTCTCCAAAACCCACTCCAAAATCAAACACGCGCATGTTTTTCTCTCTCATCTCTATCTCTTTCAGACTAGACCCAAAAAAGTAGTGATAATTGTTCTCTCTCTCTCTCTCTCTCCTCTTCAAAATGCACTCTTTTATCCCTTTTTCTCATCCCTTTCAAAATAGTTCTGCAAGATGCATTCAAATAAATGCAAGATGCTCAATTATTTGCAGAACTATTTGCAAGATGCAAGATGCTTAATTATATGTAGCCATGTTCGCGCATGTGAACCTCTTTCTCCAAGATGCATTCCTTTCAATCTCAGAAAAAATCAAGAAAAAAAAGATTCAACTTAAGAATAGAAGAAAGAAAAAATAATATGATTATGGCATCAATATGAAATAGCAGCAATCAATTAAAGTTGTACTCATCACAAACCTGTCATACCCAACACATATACAAGCAAAATCACACAAACCCAAAAATATATTCGAAGAAATCAGAACTAATTGAGAGCTAATTGAAAGACAAAGTGGGATTATAAATTTATTTTGCGTTTTCTTTAAGTTTACCTGATTGGAGAAGAAAGAGACTAAAGAAGAAACAAATAGGAATGAAAATAGCAAGGTCCCAACAACAACAACAAGGTCGCTAATAGAGAGAGAGAGAGAGTGGTGGACGGTGGTCGACAGTCACTGGTTGACGGTGAACACCATGGTCGGTCGGTCGCTCGACTTCAGAGGCAACACAGCTCTGTTCGCACATTCAACTTCATCCCCTCTCTCCTCTCTACTCTCTCCTCTCTCTTACATTTATTTGTTTTGTAAACGCATGGGACCAAATCTCCCGAAAAAAAAAAAGTTAAGTTAAAAAAACAAAAAGGAAAAAGATTGGTAGCTCGAAATTTGGGGCTCGAATCGCCTGAATTTGATAGAAGGCGTTGGTAACCATTCTCTCTCCAAAACCCACTCCAAAATCAAACACGCACATGTTTTTCTCTCTCCTCTCTATCTCTTTCAGACTAGACCCAAAAAAGTAGTGATAATTGTTCTCTCTCTCCTCTCTTCAAAATGCACTCTTTTATCCCTTTTTCTCATCCCTTTCAAAATAGTTCTGCAAGATGCATTCAAATGAATGCAAGATGCTCAATTATTTGCAGAACTATTTGCAAGATGCAAGATGCTCAATTATATGTAGCCATGTTCGCGCATGTGAACCTCTTTCTCCAAGATGCATTCCTTTCAATCTCAGAAAAAATCAAGAAAAAAAAATTCAACTTAAGAATAGAAGAAAGAAAAAATAATATGATTATGGCATCAATATGAAATAGCAGCAATCAATTAAAGTTGTACTCATCACAAACCCGTCATACCCAACACATATACAAGCAAAATCACACAAACCCAAAAATATATTCGAAGAAATCAGAACTAATTGAGAGCCAATTGAAAGACAAAGTGGGATTATAAATTTATTTTGCGTTTTCTTTGAGTTTACCTGATTGGAGAAGAAAGAGACTAAAGAAGAGACAGAGAGGAATGAAAATAGCAAGGTCCCAACAACAACAACAAGGTCGCTAATAGAGAGAGAGAGAGTGGTGGACGGTGGTCGACAGTCACTGGTTGACGGTGAACACCATGGTCGGTCGGTCGCTCGACTTCAGAGGCAACACAGCTCTGTTCGCACATTCAACTTCATCCCCTCTCTCCTCTCTACTCTCTCCTCTCTCTTACATTTATTTGTTTTGTAAACGCATGGGTTTCACGCTGACTTGGAGCAAATGGGCCAAACCCTACAATAACAGATTCCAACTCATTCGAGCCATTCGAGGGGAGGCTTATTCGAGCTACATAGCAGATCTGAAACAAAAAACAAAAAAAGGCTTGTTTTGGTTTGTATCTTAAGATATAATTTTTTAGAAAAATTTTTAAAATTTTGTTTAGTTCAAATTTTTTGAAAAAAATTTTTAAAATTGTTTTTTCTCTTTTATATATCAATCAATCACTTTTTCTCTCTCATTTCTCATTCTCAATACTTTTTCTCTCACACACATCTACTTAACTATAACAAAATATCAAATTATTTTTAAACTCTCAAACTCCAAAATTACTTTCAAAATATACAACTAAACAAACTAAAAAAATTTATAAACTCTTCCTTTAATATATTTTTTAAAAAATTTACCTCAAAAAACAAATCAAACCTATTCAAAATCTCTAGGGAGGAGAGGAGACTTCCTAAAGGATTATTATTATCAGCAATGCTAGGTATCATGAAAATTTTGTCATGAAAATAATCATGAAAGCTTTGTGACCCTTAAATTACACTTAGAATAAAGCACCACACACTAATCAAGGTAATCCAAAGATCATAAATTTTTCATGATCATTTTCATGACAAAATTTTCATGATTCCTAACTTTCCCCTATTACTATAAATAAATTTCCATCACAATTTAAGAATAATAAATTGTGGGGTCCAAATTAGAAAAGATTTCTCTGCCCTACCAAATATGTCTTTTACTCTCTCTCTCGCGCAACAAAGTAAAGTCCTCTCTTCCCTACTCTGTTGTCCAAGTCTGCTGCGAAAGAGAAAGAGTGATGCAGATCTTCGTGAAAACCCTAACCGGGAAGACCATCACTCTCGAAGTCGAGAGCAGCGACACCATCGACAATGTCAAGGCCAAGATTCAGGTCTATCTCCTCTCTCTCTCTCTCTCTCTCTCTACGTTTATTTTATTGCAATTTAGGGTTTGGTTTCTTGAATTTGTCTATTATTGGTTTCAATCGATCTTTTCTTCGATTTCTTTTTTATTTTGATAAACGATTGTTCTTTCGATTCGAGGGCTTTGCTGAATCCAGGGTTTCCGAATTAGTTTTGATTTTTTGCTTGCTTCTTGGTATTTGTTGGGGTTTCTAGTTGTTTCTTTATGTGGGTTTCAATGTATATAATCATGGCTTAATTTAAACGCAGGGTTTAACTAAATCGGTAATACCGGTTGTTTAATTCGTTTTAGTTTGTGATTACTGCTTTCTTTATGCTATAACACTATGCTTGGATTGAGTGATTTGGAGAGAAAAGAAAAGAAATGGAGAGATATGTATTTTTTTTTACTTGTTTGGATAACTTAAGTGGAAGAGAAATGAGGAGAAATGGAAAGAAACGGACAGAAATTCATTTCTCTTATAACCTTCTTCAATCTTTCCAAAAGTGGAGAGATTGGGAGAGAAAATAAGCCAACAGATTTTTATATTTTCATAATACTAATTTTGTTCCTGTAAAAATAAAAGAAATAAAATGATTGACACTCATGTCCTCAAGGGCTTTTATGTTATTTTGGTAATATATCTAAAAAGTTTCTTTTCATTTCTCTTATGAAATCTAACCAAACAACCAGGAGAGAAATTACAATCATTTCTTTTATTTTTATTTTTTATTTATCCAAACAAGAAAGAGAGAAATCACAATCATTTTTTTTATTTTCTTTTATAACTTAAGTAATCATTTTTTTTTTCTTTTCTCTCATAGGTTCCCAAACATAGTGTAAAGGTTTCAATTTTTTTGGGAGTTTATGTAATTGTAATGATTGAATATAATCTTTTTCCTTTGCATCACTGATTCATGAACCACGCTGTTGCTTTTTGATTAAGCTATATTGATTCGTCAATAGAGTAGTGGCCCGCTTGATAGGGGGTTCTTGGTTTCCTGTTCTTCTAAGAGAATCCAATGGTTGTACCTCTGGATTCCGAACTTGTGAAGTAATCTAACTTGCTAACATCCTACCAAGTGCCAAAATAAAAAATCAATCTTTAATTTGTTGTCATTAAGCAAATCTATACGAAAACCACTGTTGTAATGGTTACAAGCTCCAATTGTACTACCCTTGTTACGAATTATGCTCAAACTACCTACCTCCCACAATTTTAACTGATAAGACTCAATAACATTTATTTATTTCTGTGGGATAAGTAAGACTTTGAGAGAATCACAACTGCAACTACCACAAACCAGGACTCTCTGCTTAACTACCTATGGGTATCTGTACTCATACTCAGTGTAGGTGATCATATGTATGACATATATCTAGTATTTTCAATTGAACTCGGCTTTGTGTAGGAGATAAGCAGTTTGGCTCAGCTGGACCTTTTTGAATTGTCAACCTTACCTTTCAAAGTCTCTTGTTTTTTCATCATCCATCAAATATCATCTCTACCTTCCTGTTCCCTAAAGCAATAAGCTACCAGTCTTTTTCTGGGAAAACATAAGGGTAAAAAATTAAGTTTTGATTCTTTTTTAACTATTCTCTCTTTGGGCTCTTGGGGGTGGTCTTAGTAATTAAAACAAGTATAATACGCAAAAAAGAAAAAAAAGAAAAATATTATGCCACCAAACATTTAAAAATTAGTAACTTACTATCTGACCTATCTTATTGTCCTAAAAAATGCTAGAACATTGTCAAAGCCCGTGTTGTCAAGTCAAGTAAGGCCATTACTTTACTTGATCCCATTCTGTATGTAGCCTAAAATACTCTTTGAACTTGAACTGAGCTTGGTTTTCTTGCGATCCAAACATACGAGTCAAATGCCAATCCGAACTTGATGAACTTGGCTTGTGCACTTATGATGTAACACCCACAACATCTATTCTTGTATTTAAGAAATGTATTATTTCCTTATCTGAGATTATGAAGAATAGGTGATAGCAGGAAGAAAGGAATACAGTGGAGATAGACGGTTGGGAGAGAAATATTCTGAGAAATAAGCATAGATAATTAAGACTAGAGAAATAGAGAAGAGAAGGGAAGATAGGATGAGGGCAGAAAAGATAAGGGGAGATAGGTAGGGGAAGATCATTAGAAAGGAGAGAAGAGTTCCAGGTAGAGGTAATTGAGAGGGAAAGAAAGAAGATAGTTAAAATAGAACAGAGTACACATAGAAGAGGTAGGGGCAACATTGTTTGAATTAATCATTAGTTTCATTTATTAGTGGATGCTACCCAAAAACATGGCCTATTCCATAGGCTTTATGAAACCCTCATCCTCACCAATAGAAAAACATGCAAAATCTTAAATTTCATTCTTAATCACTGGAAACTCCTGCCGAAGTCAAAGTACAGCATAATTAATTTTAAGATTCCCAAATGGGAAAATTACTGACACTTCTATTTTTGTATGAACTTCTCTTGGGTATGCTACCATTGAGAACCATCAATTTCTTTTTTTGGCCGTCTCCTAATTTTAAGTTGAATGCCATAGGTCTTCAAGTTCTTGTTTTGTGTTCATTTTGGCCTTGGATGGTTCTGTCACATTGTGGTTGCTGATTTTTTCTGATCATTTGATTATCAGTTTGGGAACCTTGAAATTAATTATTTTAACGCTTGCAAAATAAAAAAATTGTCTTTGAATGGTTTGCTACAAAGTCATAGCATTGGCTGGTCTGTGCATGCTAAGTTGTAGAGCATCTATTGATGTTGAAGAACCTTCAACCTCTTCATACCTAGCTTTGGTTATATATTCTTAATTGCCTGT
Source organism: Camellia sinensis (assembly GCF_004153795.1). Taxonomy (NCBI): domain Eukaryota; kingdom Viridiplantae; phylum Streptophyta; class Magnoliopsida; order Ericales; family Theaceae; genus Camellia; species Camellia sinensis. The sequence continues at coordinate 1,844,224 of NW_021026080.1, forward strand.
TGCTTAATGTAGAGTGTTGTTTAGTACTTGCATATAACACAATCAACTCTGCAGTTTTTATGAGTAGGGAATCAAAATACTCGTTTGAGTTTGCTTTCTTTATGTGATCACCCCCCCATTCTGGGCCTTGTCCTATGCCACCATTCTTTTTCTATTGTGGGTTCTCTATGGTCCGCCGGGAGTTTGTCTGGAAATGTTCTACTTTAGTCCATGTTCTTCCATGAGTTACTGTACTTGTGTTTGGCTAGAGCCTAAAGTTTTGTGTGTTTACCAGGACAAGGAAGGTATCCCGCCAGATCAACAGAGATTGATTTTTGCTGGCAAACAATTGGAAGATGGCCGAACTCTTGCAGATTACAACATCCAGAAGGAGTCCACACTTCATCTGGTTTTGAGGCTTAGGGGTGGAACTATGATTAAGGTGAAGACTCTCACTGGAAAAGAAATTGAAATTGATATTGAACCAACTGATACCATTGATCGGATCAAGGAAAGGGTTGAGGAGAAAGAAGGAATTCCTCCAGTGCAGCAACGGTTTGTATTATCTCTTAAACTTAATATGTTTGGTTACATAATTCAGTGCAGTGTTTTCTTCATAGGATTTGGCAGCCGGATTTTTTCATTGGAATGGTTTTCATTATGAATAAATTATTTGGTTTCTCATGATCTGAATTGGTTATTCCACTGCTTGCATGCTTTTAGTTCTGCTGTTAAGCATATAGAACTCATCTTCTTCTCAATCGCAACTGTTTAGTGTGGTTATAGTTATTCTACAAGAATATTTAGTGTCACTTTTTAATATGACCACTGTCTGCAGGCTAATTTACGCTGGAAAGCAGCTTGGAGATGACAAAACAGCTAAAGATTATAATATTGAGGGTGGCTCTGTACTTCATCTTGTGCTTGCACTGAGGGGTGGTAGTCTCTAAATTATGGTTATGATGTTAGGAAATTGAACTTGTTTGGCTTTTATTACATACTGGTATGCGATGAATGGTTGAGTTGCATGGTCTTGTGGGAAAACCCAAAAACTTGTGTCCTTTTTTATGGTTATTTAATATTTAATGTTATAGTACCATTTCAACCCCCCAAAACAAAGAAAGAAATCTTGTAGTAGAACATATTCTAATCAGTTGCCCTGGACATGATAGTGCCTTAAATTTTTCTTCGTTGTGTACCCTTTTCATGGTGAATTGATTTTGTGCAGGTTTCATTAACATTTTTGCTAGTTGATCTGTTATCTGGATTGCATATGTCATGAATTCAAGTTGTGATTAATTGTAAATTTTTACACACAGCTGCAGTATCAATGACATGAAACGCAGTTTATTGTGTTTGAATAAGGTCTGCTATTATGGGGGCTTGTTCATGTTTATGCAAAGATTTGGAGATAATTAAGGTCCTTTTGTGATTGTTTAGTTTACACATACAACTGAATGAGTTCAAAGCAAACTGAACTTAGATGTTTGGTTTGTTTACCAGGTTTATTACTTCGTTCCTGAGTTAGTCTCTGCTGCAAAATGGGATGGATTGGCCAGTCCTGTTTCTTGCTGTACCTTTTTTTTCTTTTTTTGTTGGATACATCGGAAAGGATCTTGGCATACGGTTGGTGGAAGATGAAAAACCTGTTTTTGGAGGCTGTTTTTTACCAATCCCTTTCTAATCTTTTCACTTCTTTTTTATTTTGATGAAAAATATTTTACTCATTTTGTAAAGTTTGGTGTAACAAAAAAACAAGTCAACAAAAAATAAATGTATGTGTAATTTTTTTTTTTTTTTTTGTTGGAAAGTGAAACTTTTTTTTGGGACCAAACACTTGCCAACGTCACTACAACACCACTTACCATCTCCACAACTACTACTTCAGCATCCTTTTAGCTCCACCACCAATACAAAATGTTTTTTTTGATTAAGTTGTAGTATGAAATTTTTTTTCACTCCACTCTAGATGTCACTAGCGTAAGATTTAAAAATGTTAAAATTAAAATGGCATCGAATTGAAGGAGGGGGAGAGTCTGATTTTGTTCACACATGTTTGAGCTAATCATGTTTTGTGTGTTGTTCACTCACTAAAAAAATTGGCTTAACAAGTTACAAATATTCATGTTGAGGAAGGGGCGTTGTGTATTGAAAATAGAAATAGAAATAGGCTAGTAGGATCATACTAACCTGGGAATCCTACATGAGGCTGTGAATAAATTGGGTTCCACCAACCTACCAAAAGTGTGGTTTTTAAGTTCTGATTATGATTTTTGATAACCAAATGACAATAATGAAGTTGTTATAAGCATTTGGAAATTAATTGTAAACACAATTTATAGGCAATTTTGATTTAAAATGATGTGACAACTCTTAGGCCATATTACTTTAATAATTTTCTCAACGCACATATAGAAAAATATGATTTTCTCATCGCACATATGGAAAAATATATAATGGAAAGGGAAAGGCAATGAGACAAGCTTAATGCCTAACTCCCTTACTTTTAATAAGCATAATCTAATCACCTACCAAACCTTTGTGATGTAGTGTGAAAGGGAAATGAAAATTAAAGAAAATAAAATTGTTTATACATATTTATTTTTATATAAAATAATTAACGAATTCCCCCTGCCCCAATAAATCACTCCTCTTACTTGGGTTCAAGTTCAAGTTCAAGTGGCTATTAATAAATATGATGCAAGCAAATGATTATTAATGTTAAATTAATTTAATTTTTTACATGAATAATCTTGTATACAAATTTTATAAAATAAAATATTTGAATTATGAAAAATATAGTACATAAGGTTGAGTTTAGTGAGAGCTCATAATAAATTTTGATATCATTTTGAGAGCACATAATAATAATAATAATGAATTAGACCATAAATCACGGGGTATTGCCCACTCATAGTATATAGTAGAATCGTCAGCCAATGTTGCAAGAAATGTGTGTATGTGTTTTGATTAATTTAGTTTTTTAGTAATTTGTTAGCTTCGAATTAATTAAGCTTCAGATAACCTAAGTTGAACCCATTTGACAGTAGACATGTCACCCTCCTCTGGGGTAACATATTCTCATCTCCCTTTATCTTATTTTATTTTTTATATTGAATTGAAAAATGAAAACAAGCCTGCCTAGCTTTCTTGGAACCTTAAGCAAAACCCTTGAATGACACTCTTCATTTTTTTTTTAATAAAGAATAACAAAAATTTACTTTCATGTATAACTATTAAAACTACATAATCAAATTTATTTATATAGATAACAAAATTCCATTTACAATAAGAACAAAAAAAATACTAATTTTCTAGTGAAATGAAAAAATAAATAAATAAATTCATTTCTTGGTTTAGGATTTAGAGAATATGTATTAACCGAACGTCTGCTTGAGAGTCACTACATGGTGTTTTTTTTTGGCAATTAAGATCCTTATTTTAAAAAAAAAAAAATCATAAATTGATCACCAAACCCTTTGCTTTGGATTGGGTCCTTTTTTTTTCTTTTTTTTTTAATAATTATTATCTAAAATTAAATAAGTAAATAAAAAATAAGATAATTTGGATATAGTATAGGGGCTGAATTTTTTTGAATCCTTAATTTCAAAAAAAATATGAAGGTTCTGGAAAGTGTCGGCCTGTCTAGCCTATGCCTGAGGCGACTTTGAATAAACATATTGGCTGTATTCCCTACAGTTTTTCGTAAGCACAAAAGTTGATAATAAAAACAAAATCTTAAAAATTATTTTTCATACTTTTAGATAATCTACGATTTAAATTTATTTTGGATGTGTTTGAAACAATGATTGAGAAAAAAATGAAAAGAAGAAAAAAAGTTAGAAAACATAACTTTTATTTTTTTTCTCACTCACAAATTTCTATTTAAATCATTGATCTAAACATAACCTTAAACTATTTTTGTATAGCAAACAATAATAAAAAATTATACCAAATATTCTGATAATAATTCATAAAATTAAAAAAGAAGAAGTTATAAACCATGCACCAAATGGAGCCATTGTCACTTAGATTTTTATTTTATTTTATTATTCATCAATAGAAAATTATTTACAATTTGAAGAGAATTGTATCCGGATAATTTTGATCTAATCTAAAATGGAAAAGAAATTATCAATTGTTGCATTTAGGAAGAATTAAACCCTTAACTATTCGTAAAAAAGTATACAATAGTAATCAACTAAGATACCTCAACTGGTTTACTTAGACTATGGATTGTTTTGAAAAGTTGGTAAAAAGTTGACTTTTTATTTTTTAGTTTAATATTTATTTATGGTGTCAAATCAAATTAAAATGATCAAAATATTCTTACCCAACATAAGAGATTTATTTTTTTATTTTTTTTCATAGGCCCTAATTTATAATTTTAGGACTGCGTTTTTGGCACTTCTCAAAGGGATTTTGTTGCCATTTTGACGGCCACGTTTTTGGACATTTTGTCAAAAAATATGACTGTTTACTCTGTTCTCAAAATGACACTATATTTAAATAATGAATTTGAATAAAAATTTAAAAAGTGAAAAAAAAAATGTGAAGACCATGTAAATAAAATAAAAATTAATTTTTTTTACTTTTAAACTTTAATTTAAGTTTATAATCTAAACGTAAGGTTAAAAAAATCGATAGGGACCTCATTATTAATATCTTGCAAAAAGTAAACAATTTGATACCCCATTTGTCAAACTCAAACTCTTAAAATCAAACTGTACACATTCCCTGAGTTGAAGCATAGGGGTCCCTCAAATGTCAAATGTTGATACGTTGATATCCACTTAAAAGCACACCCACCAACTTGGCACTACACCATCCATTGCGTAAGACACACGTCATGCCTATGTTACTCCCCCCCTCTCTCTCTCTAAAAAAACTAGTTTGATTTAGGTCAAGTTTGACATAACCTAAATAATACAAAAAGTCAAAAAGTCACTATCCTATTTAAGTCACATCATCTTATTTAAATCACATCACCTCTCTAACACATCACATCAAATCCAACTCAAACCTAACCCATATAAGCTGATAAGTCAAAAAGTGCACTTTTTTAGAACATCCCAAACCAACCCTTAGTCATTTTTAATTTGCAAAAGAAGACTCATTCTGTTTAGGATTAGTTTTCAAAATTTATTTTTAAAAAAAATTGACTTTTTTTATTTTTATATTTTTACTAAATTTTTTAAAATATTTTTAACAATATTTTTAATTTTTAGACACACTTAACATAAATATACTTAAAAAGTATAATATTTATGAAAAAAGTCTTTAAAAAATTCACTAGATACCAAAAATACAAAAAAACTGTAAAAATTCAATATATTTTTTATATTTTTGTGTGTTTATTAATTTTTTAAAATATTTTTTCACAAATATTTTACTATTTAGATACATTTAAGGTATATCTAAAAAAGTAAAAAATTATTTAAAATTTTAAAAATATTCACTAAAAATAAAAAAATACAAAAAATAAAATACTAAATTTTCAAAAAAATAAATTTAAAAAATTAAAGCCAAACAAATTGACTGACTGATTTTTTTTTAGTCATAAAAAGTCAATCCATGGTTAGCGAAGCTTACTAACCCAAAAGGAAGATGTCAAAATTAGGTAACAAATGGTAAAAGGATTTAATGTTTGTTTCCCTAACTGATGACTTAGTGGCAGATTTAATTTATATAATATATGTGCACTTTTAATTAGGTTGGACTAGGTGATTAATATGCCTGCATGGTGCATGGGTTTGGAATGTGTTATAGATTAAATTTTTTTTTATCACTACTGTTAGAATAATTGAATTTGTAAATTGCACCAATTTTTCTTGACATGATCAAATTATATTAATTTTTCACATTGTATTAATTTGGTTTAATTAATAATGTTTCTTTAAAAATTAGAATGAAATTAATTGAAAAATAAATTCATTTGAAGTTTGTTTAGTTTGAAATGGTTGGATCCATACTATCATCAAGACGATTGGGGCATTAATGTCTAGTTTGATATAATTCATGTCTTTTTAAATAAACCATTATCTTTAATTCCAAATTTTAATAAAATTTATAACCGAATTGATACAAATATAAACAATTTAAAAGTAAAATTAATACAATTAAAATGCAATAACTAAATGAGAGAGAAATTATAAAACTTATATGGATTTTAAACAAAAATTTTATGAATGTATCACTCATTACATCATTACTGAAAAATTATTATAACACTGTATTTAATTGAAAGATTTAAAAAATAATTTTAAAAAAATAAATAAAATATATTTATATTTTATTTAATTTTATGTATTTTTTTTTTTAATTTTCAATCAAACACGGCGTGAAAGGAATTTATTTAATTTTATGTATTTTTTTTTTTAAAATTTTCAATCAAACACGGCGTGAAAGGAAGGGAGGTGAGGTGTGAATGTTAATAATATTAAAAGGGCATTAAGTTGGGACGGTGACCTAAAATCACCAGACGCGTACAACTATTTTGTCACTCTCTGGTGATTTGACAACGGCAACAGTGGGAATGCACACCATGAATCTCACAACATTCCAATGAATGATTTGGGTTGTCTAGGAAGTTGATTAGCGGTTTGGTTTAGAAAGTGGGTTGTTTTTTTTTATTTTTTAATTTTTTTAATTTGGAGTTAAAAAATTTTGTTTATGATGAATTTTTTTATTTATTTTTTTGATTTTTGTAAAAAAAAATATAATAATTATGTGTTAAATGTGATATTTTATTTTATTAAATTAAAAAGTCTACTTTATCTTTTTGTGACTATTTTAACTAAAAAGCCTTTGACTTTTTTATGCCTTGAAATGTGTGTTGATTTTTTTATTTTTTAATTTTTTTAATTTGGAGTTAAAAAGTTTTGTTTATGATGAATTTTTTTATTTATTTTTTTGATTTTTGTAAAAAAAAATATAATAATTATGTGTTAAATGTGATATTTTAAATTAAAAAGTCTACTTTGTTTTTTTTTTAAATTATTTTAACCTAAAAAATCCCAAACTTAACTTTCCAAGCGAACTTTAGAAGTTAATTTTTTAATTTTTTAATTTTCATATATAATAAAGTTTTTTTTTTTTTTTTTTACTTTTTTATAACTTGTTCCAAAACACCACTCGGTGACCATCCTTTATTGGTTACGTTTATTTACTTATTTTCATTTACACTGCAAAAAAAAATTTATTGGACAATTACAGTTTAATAACTTAAAAAATTTACAACCAACCAACTTTAAAAAGATCTCAAGCCAAAGTCTTGTCACAGCAATAAATTTTTGTATAATATTTTTTATTATTTACTTTCAATGAGAATAAATTTCATATCATCACATAATATCGTATCTATTTTTATTATGAGTAATGTTAAAAAATACTATAAAAATTATGTGATTGTAATCTTACTCTAGTCTAATAATCTTTTGAAAATGCCTAGCAACCAAACACTTGAAAAGATGTCAATAAAAAAGAAGAAATCAACAATTTAATAATGATTATCATAATAGGAACCATTCTTTGTATTTATTAAGAATTGATCATTTAACTAACATAATAGAAGGTTATAAAGCTAGTTGGTTTGGAAAGAATTTTTTTAATTTGTTGACTAATTTAACATGGCTGCATTAACTCTGTTTGATTTTAGTCTTTTGACTTTTTTTTTTTATTTTTTTTTTTGTGAGAAAAAAGTGAAAAGATTATGTTTTGAATGTGGTATTTTGTTCTATTAATTTATTTAACATATTTGGTTTTTTTTGTACTTCTTTAGTTCCAACCCACTCCAAACCAATTTATCAAACAGCAGCTAACACTACGAGAATTCACACTTTTGCCGACTAAAATTTAGTCGGCAAAAGTTATCCGCAATTAATTTTTTTGGTCACCACTTTAGTCGCCAATTGAGGGTCGTGAAAAGTAATTAGCAACTAAAAAGTTTTTTGGTCGGAAAAAAGTTATATTTGCTAACTGACTTTTTGGTCGCTAAATATATAATTACTGTGACTAATCCATTTAATAGCTAAAGCACTTTAGTTGCGAAAAGTCATATTTTCCCGCCCAAATAGTCACCAATTATCACATTCCACGACCAAATGTGTTAGTCGCCAATTGTTACATTCAACTATCAAAAAGTTTGGTCGGCAATTGACACATTCCACGACCAAAAAGTTTGGTCGCCAATTGTCACATTCTACGACCAAAAAAGTTTGGTCGCTAATTGTCACATTCCATGACCAAAAAATTTGGTCTCCAATTGTCACATTTCACGACTAAACTTGTTAGTCGCCACAAAGAATGTTTGCACAACTAAAACTTTAGCTAGAAATTTACCTATTAGCGACAAAATTCTTCGGCTGCCAAAATTAATGATTTTAACGACTAAATAATTAGTCGCCAAATATACCCTCTCGCCTACCTTATTTAGTCGGCAAAAACATTACTTATCTTTTCCGACTAATCACTTGGTCACCAAAACAGGAAAAACAAAACTAAAATTTGGTCGCCAACTTCTAACAAAATAAACCTGTAATTCATAATAATCCATCCAATCTATTCAATATAATATGTAATTTGCAAGCATTATTGAAATTAATTGAATCATGAACATTCGAAAAAATACATAAATCATCCAATCATGAACCTGTTTAATGAAAGTTTGCAACTATTATAAGTTTTTATCCACAAGTAATTCCAAACTATATATTGGCCTTGTTTGGGAAGTGGCTACTTTTTTGGCTTTTTGTCTATTTGGATATTTTAGCAGGCTATTTTAGTTTTTATGTTTGGAAGTTGGATTGAATTTTTTTGGTTGATTACTGTATTAAAAAATGTGTTTGAGGCTGACATGACAAATTTGTCCCTAACCTCACTTTTTCAAAATTGGTCTAGAGAGACAAAATTGTCATGTACCAACAATGGGATAGCCCGCCAATGTGACAGTGGTAGGCTGTCACCACACTATCAACGTGACAGTGTAGGCTGCCCCACTGCCAAGTTTCTTTTTTTTTTTTTTAATAATATAAATCATTGGTTTAGGGTACTATTTGAGGTTATTTGGCTTTTTTAGTATTTGAGGCTATTTTAGCCTCAAACTTGGGTTCCCAAACAAGGTCATTCCTCCAATTAAAAATCAACTTGTAATCTATATAATCATTCAAGTCACATCCAAATAGCATAAAAATTTAAAACATAACAAGTACTTGTTATTATGTTTTAAATTTTTATCTAGTGCATCTATCAAAAAAATATAACTAGTAGTCTATCCAAATATTTTCTATACACATCCATCCAAAAATATAACTACTATTGTACCCAAATATGTTCCACCAAAACATCTATCCAAAAATATCTAATTCTTCAAAAAATTTAACAAGTGCCAACTAGTCTTGTACAATTCAGCTTTACACACAAGTCCATCCATTTGTACCAAATGCAAAGAGAATAATGTCAATTACTTTTTTTATGAAAAATTTGCACATCAAATGATTGTAAAATTGGACAAAAAATTAAAAAAAAATATGTCCAATTTTAGTACAGGTAACAGGAACAAATTATTGAACTTTCAATACCAGTTTGTAAATAAAACAACATCATTCATATGTATACATCCAGCCAACATTACAATGCTATCAATATGATTATTTCCAATGTTGTTTGTCGTCTACTTTTAATACCAATCGCATTGGCCTCATTCTCGGATTTTTTCATCTGTGGTCTTTACTCAAATAAGGCTTCTTCTTATTGTTCTTTACAAAAATGTCTATTTTTGTTATTATTTCTGGAACTAGGTAGAAAAGGTGGTGTTTTGTTGTTGGCTCGAGCTATTTTGAACTTAGAAGTCACACCATTGTTTAAAGAGTTGTTGTAAGTTGTGGCAGCCATTTCAAGGGTGAAGTGTAAAATTCTATCAATTATAAGTCCATGTGATTGATAGGATTTTCTAAAAACATTTTGTTGGAGTCTTAAGGTAATTGAAAATATATATAGCCTTTTGCTATATGGTAATTTTGTGAATGCACTTTATTCAGTACGGACCATAACTCCAATTTTTTCAGCTGTTGCATCTCTGTGAGCCGAAAACATATCTTTCATATATGACGTTGCCAAGAAAAGTGTGTTACATTTGAGGTTTACGCATGCTATGTCATTTTTTGCTTCCAACTACGCATATTTTCGCATTTTAATGGACAATTTCTTGCATAAATCTCTGACCGTGCATTCTATTGACACGCCGCTTGCTCTCACATGTTTATTTAATCTAGTCCTTCGTGACCATAATGATCTCGGGCCTATTTGGGGGCTGTTTCCAATATTGTCCCCCAAACGGCCCGTTTTCGCCTCTTTTTCTCACATTTTTTTGTCTAAATATCTAATCGTGCATCCTATTGACGCGTCGCTTGCTCTCACAAGTTTTTTTAATCTAGGCCGAGGTGACCATTATAATCTCGGTGGTGTTTCGATGCTATTTCCAATTTTCGCCCCCAAATGGCCCATTTTCGTATTTTTCCGTAACATTTTGTTATCTACATATCTAACTGTACATCCTATCGACACGCTGCTTACTCTCACAAGTTTATTTAATGTACTCTTATGTGACTGTGATGATTTTCAGGGCTGTTTCCAATTTTTTCCCTCAAACGGCCTGTTTTTGTCTATTTTCCTCACAATTTTTTTTTATCTAAATCTCTAATCGTGCATCCTATTGACACGTAGCTTGCTCTCACAAGTGCTTGCTTTCACAAGTTTTTTTAATCTAGGCCAAGGTGACCATATGATCTCGAGGGTGCTTCGATGCTATTTCCAATTTTTGCTTTTACACGACCTGTTTTTGCATTTTTCCATAACATTTTGTTGTCTATATATGTAACCATGCGCCCTATTGGCACGCCGCTTGCTTTCACAAGTTTATTTAATGTACTCCTAGGTGACCGTGATGATCTCGAGGCTGTTTCCAATTTTTCCCCCAAACGGCCCGTTTTCGCCTCTTTTTCTCACAATTTTTTTTTGTTTAAATCTCTAACCGTGCATCCTATTGACACGCTGCTTGCTCTTACAAGTTTCTTTAATCTAGGTCGAGGTGACCATTATGATCTCGGGGATATTTCGAGTCTGTTTCCAATTTTTGCCCCAAACAGCCTGTTTTCGCCTTTTTTCATAACATTTTTGGTGTCTAAATATCTAACCGTGCATTCTACTGAACAGGGTAAAAGAAGATGATTATGGTGTTTGTGCTAATTAGTGGTGCTACAATGATGGTGCAATTGTAACAACCCCGACCAATGATTAGCTGATAAACCATAATTAATTATGCCAACTGAGTAATTGAGATGAAATTCTGAATTAATTACATGTATGTTGCATTATTTGTGTTTATATCTGTTTATCGTAGAAATATCTGTTTGTGTTTCTGTTTTGTTTTGCGAATTGAAGGCCTTATCGGCATTCGATCACGAAATTGATTTGATTTCTATGTTACTTGAGATTTTAGAATTTTATGGTAGGTTTCATTAAAATTCAATTCAGAACGAATAAATTAGAATAAATGATCACACTCAGTTATCTTTAACTCCAATTAATTAGAGCCACTAATGAAGCCTGTATAAGGCTCATACAACCTCTAGAATACACTTTTGCACTTTTATGTCATCATCATTGAGTCCTTAAAATGTGAGAGAGGGGAATAGAGAGAATCAAAGCTTGTGAAGGGTAAATTGCAAGGAAATTGAAGGGAGTTGGCTTAGAAGCTTAAAGATTTAGCAATCTATAGCCTAATTAAAGAGTTTAAGTAAGGATTCAAGCCTTGACTTGTGTAATTAAGACATACCACATGAATTCAAGAGAAATTGGAATAAGAATTAAGCTTTGAGAGGTGAATTAGAGGCTAAACCATGCATGCATGCTCCTTTCTCATATGTTGAGTTTGATTTCTAAGAAATTCTCTCATGCATGCCATTGTTCTAACCTTGTTTGGGGAATTCATCAAATTCTACATCCTTTTACCTTAATTGATCATGTTTTAGGGGGAAAGAAATCATGTTTTATCATGCATATGTTATACATTGAGTTTCAAGTTTGATTTCAACAATTGACTTTCTCTTTGGACCTTGATTTCTGTGAACTGACATTTAATTCATGAAGTTCTATGATTATATATATATATATAAATATTCTCAAGTTTTGGGCCCAAAAAGGGTGTGTAACAGCTTTGAATTTAAGTTTTGGACTTAGAACATCAATCTGGAAATTCCAGATTTCGGTCTCATCGCTCGAGCGACCACTTTGTATCTTGCACTTTCGTTTGAGCGACCAAGAGTTGGCTCGAACGTAAAATGCATGCTCTCAGAAGTTTACCATTTTTGCAGATTGCTTGTCTAGACCCCATTCCACCCCTAGTAGAATGGTGCCGTGATGACCAGTAATTCGAGATTACCAAAGGCCAACTTACAAAGATTCACACACAAACAGAGTATACATATGAGGCCTACATGTGCGGAAGCAATATATATAAATCTAAGTAGTCCATAAGAGAAGTGCATAGATCAAATGAAATGACATACATCTTTACATAGCTTTACAACTTGGGTACAAATAAAATCAAGTACAAATATTACATCTTGATCAAGAGGCTTCTCAAGTCGACATAACAAGATACATGAACTACAATTCAAGAAGCTTAGTCTTCAAGATTTGCCGGCATAACAAGGATCAAACATCATCTAGCAAAACACATCTCGGTGTCACCGCCTTCTTGGTTGTTACCTACATATATATAAGGAGATGGTGAGTTTGAATACTCAGTGAATGGTATAAGTAATAAAGGGGTTAAATGAATGATTCCCGAGGTCCTTGTCAAAACAATACATAACATAACTTGTACAAAACATACTTAGCAGAGATCGGCCATCCGTTCATAGACCGTCAATGGCCGAGATCTCACAAACGTGGTGTTACTTGGGCTTAAAGTCCTCTAGCATGGGAAGACTTGTGCTGCAAATGCTTATAGTCCCCCAGCACGTACGGACTTCCATGGATTGTGCTAGCACGTACGGACTAGTGCCACAAATGCTTAAAGTCCCCTAGCACGTACGGACTTGTGCTACAAAGGTTTAGAGTCCCCTAGCACGTACGAACTTCCAAGAATGTCATCCAAAACAAGGCTAATACATGATACACAAAATAGGGATAATCATTCATGCTTAACAAATGCTTTTCCAAAACAAAGCAAAGCAAGGCTTATCAAAACATGATAACATAGCTTTATTAAAAATACTACTCAGATAGTTCTTGGGACGTCGGAATCAAAGCAAAGGTCCAAGTCCTACAAACACATGGCAAAGTCTACTAAATGTACTTCTCAAAACAAGTCTTACATGTATGCAAATGACCTCGGCGGCCCTTCAAACTAAGTCAAGACAAGGCAAAACATGCTGAAGTGAAACACTGTTTTACATGTCGGGAAGACATACTGGGTACCAACCAGGTCTTTGCTGAGGTCCCACACCTCCTTGCTGAGATGTGGTCCCGGTGGCCACATTCATAGAAATGAAGTCGGGAAAATCTGGGTTTCCCTCTTGATGAACATGAAGAACATGAAGAACATAAAGAACATGGATGCTAAAATCATAAGTTGTTCATACAAAATCTGGGATTTCATGCTATAAGTTCGAAAACATGGACCTGGGTACCCATACTTGAAGATCTTGGGAAAACAAACGCAAAAACATGGATCTTAATGCAAGTTTTCAGATCAAATCATGACTTTTCTTCAAGAACACATGAATGTCATATTTTCTTCCTAAAACCGAACTTCAAAGCAATGCATGGCTTTCAAATCATGCTCGATCATGCAATGCAGCTAGATGAGCAATAACAATAGCAAGATCAGATCAAGAATCTAACCTCAAGACGCGGATCTAATGGCTCAAGGTGTGAAGATCAAACTTGGAATCTACTTCTCTCTCTAAGAACTTCTTCTCTCCTCTTCCTAGAGCTTCTCTCTCTTCAAAAGCAAAGATATGGAAATGATATGGTTTCTCTATCTGCCGGCTGATCTAACATTCAGCTCGAACGCGTGGCACTACCGGGTTGGTTCTCCTCAAAAGGTGATTGAAAGACAAGACATGTGTAAGACAAAGTGTATTTAACAAGCTAGGCAGCAAGGGCACTCCGGCATTCAAAGACATCGGCTAATGACAAGGCATCGGCAAGTAAGGGAACAAAGATCTCAACTAGGAAGGACAACACTTGGCCAAGCTGTGCCACACCTCGGCCTAGATGTGCACACCCGGTCTAGTCGTACCATATCTATGAACAAGATCACTTAGGTGCAAAGGTACATCTCAGGCCTAGATAATACACATCTCGGCCTTGGTTGATACATACCTCGGTCTAGATAATGACGATTATCGGCCAATATGCCAGGACGAAAGGTAGAGGTCAACCCAAAGTGGTTCCGAAGATAGTTTAGGCTTAAGGTGACCTCGGTTGGAGAATAACCTAGGCTTAACATGACCTTACTTGGCATGAACCTTAGGCTTGAGACAGTATAGGAAGGAACAAAACGATGCAACATACTAAGCAAAAACAGGGCAAGATTTGGCAATACAACTTAACATGAGCAAAACATATAAATGGCATGGCAAGCATGAGCTAACGCATGAAATGTGGGTTGTTAATTGCTCAAGCGACAATAGTTGCGGCTCGAGCAAGGCCTTAATCTTACGCTCGGTGACCGTCGAACAGCCGTCGAGCAGAGAATTCACACAACCAGTACTTTTGCAGAGTTCAACAGACCGCTCGAGCGACTGAAGTTTGCGCTGCGAGCGACCACGTTTTTATTTTAAGCCTCCGCTCGAGCGAAGAAAACTACGCTGCGAGCGAGGACCCCTGTTTGGCAGACCACATTTGACCAAGTGTTTTGAAACATATTTTGGCATCTCATTGTATCCTAAGCATTCTTAAAGCCTTAGGTTAGACATAATAATGAGGATAAGACTTAGAAACACACGAAGAATGAAACGTAATGATTAAGTATATTTCAAGCGTGTGTTTCATGTGTAATCTGTTATGTGTTTTTGTGTAGGTCACGCGCCATAGACTATTCCGAATCGCCTGCTTTCTCTATTTTTCTATTTGAGCCATCTATGAGTATAACTCTGTGAAGTTATGTTAAAATTTAAATTATTTTTCTGATGATATGAAAACGATCAATTTTCTGAAATGCTATGTATGCATGAATGAATGATTGTCCAAGTTTTTGAAAATGTATTCATGGCATCCTTAGCGATTCAATATGATATGTGTTTCCTTTATGGGTTTAATCAAGAATGCCTTTATGGCTGTTCTCTTTATGGATCATCAGAAAACGTCTCTGTATACATGAGTCATCGAAATGCCTTATGGCTATCCCTTTAATGGGTTCCAACCAGAAGCCTTCACAGTCATCCTTCATGGGTTCATCGGATTGTTAACGCTAGATGGAATGTAACACATATTCATTGTGAAATATATGAACTTTGAAATTACAATATGATTATGTATATGAATGCTATTTTTGCTTTGACATCTGATTAGGTACAAAACTCTGTTTTCTGTATGGATCATTCCATAAAACCCCTCCTTTGTTATTCATTCACTGGGCTTTCATTCACTATTTTATATTATGTAATGTAGGTGAGCAAGGCCCGTGACCAGGTCTTAAGCTGTTGCCCACATTGGGAGAGTTTTGTTTTGTTGACCACCCTTTTGTGCTTCCGAGGAGTTTCCGGATTAAGTCAAGTCAAGGTGGTCATGTTTTGAGAACGATGTTTTTAACTCTTGTTTTCTTTTCTTTCGTGAACACTCGTACAATTTCGACTGTAATGGGCTAAGTCCCACTTTTGTCTATTCTGTATCAACGGTTGACATAAGAATTGTTACAATTAATGATGCCACGTAATATGTATATAAAAAGTTTAAATTAATCTGTCCAATGTTTGTCCTGTAACAGCTCTGTGAAACCCTCACCACTGATTTGCTAATCTAATGATTAAGCATGTTCACTGACTGATTGACTGAAATTCTGAAACTGATTGATTTTAGTGTATTAGTTTAAAATGCAAATCTATCTGTTTGACTACTAAAATGATCTAATTCATATTTATATTTTAAAACTGCTGATTGAAGGCCTTATCGCGGCGCGAATCAGAAATTGAATTAGTGTTTCATGTTAATTAGAAATTTATGTGATTTTATGGTATGTTTAAATTGAAATGATTTGGTATGACTAAATTAGGTTAAATAATGATAAATTACAATAGTTGGACTTATTTTACCTAGTGCCATAATAGTAGGCCACTTATCAATTCATGTTTGAAGGCCTAAATTTAGCATATTTGATGGCATCATTGTTACTCTATTTTCTGAGCCTGAACTGACTAGAGAGAGAGAGAGTTAGGAGGAAAGCTTGAGCTCATCAAATTGCTTGGAGACTTAAGAGAAATTGAAGGAGTCTTCATAATTTGAGGCTTCTACACTGAAAATTCAAAGGGGTCTAAGGTAGCATGAACCATCTCTTGAGCTTGCAATTTGAGTTTATATCTTGGCATGATTCATGGAAATTTAGTGAGTTGAGTCTAGAATTGGCTTATGAGTTGAGTTGAGGGCTTAAATCATGCATGGCATGTGCATATTCTTGAGTTTAGGTTGTTTTCATGGAAATTATTGCACTGGCATGTCCGATATTATTGTTATAATCCATGATTCATCATGTTTTTGGAAGGAATTGGCTCATTTGAATCTTGTTGGGTTTTGAAGCCTTTAAGTTCCAATATAAAGCCTCATGCATGTACATAATTCTTGCATTTTGAAGTTGATTTTCATGAAATCTTGGGCATGCAAGTTTCATTCTGTTCTAGTCCATGGTTTCATCATGGTTTTTAGTTAATCTGTTTTGGATCATGTTTTGAGGCATTGGAATTCACTAGAATTGCATGCATGTCATATGTTTCTTTCCTTGATTTATGAAAACTTCTTTGAAATTATGCTTTAATTGGTAACTAACTTTGGGTTTTTTTGATTTCAATTGATCTTTCAAAACATGTATATACTATGAGTTTACAAGAGTTTTTCCAGAAATTTAGCCAAGAGGATCGATTTGGAGTGCATTTAAAGTATGGTTTGAGGCTTGAGGTTCAAATCTGGAAATTCGCGAGAGATTTTGGACTCATGCTCGAGCGGGGAAACTCTACGCTCGATGAGACACGCCTGAGTTCAATGCAGTCGCTCGAGCGGGAAAGTGACGTCTCGAGCGGGAATGCCGTGTATTTAGTACTTTGCATGTGTTTACAGTCCGCTCGAGCGGGAATGCATGCTCGAGGCGAGGACTTGTGTCTCACACTGCAAGCGGGGGTCGAGTGCCCGTCGAGCGTGAAATTTCGTGCATGCAGTACTTTTTACAGTCCGCTCGATGCGAGGAAATCACGCCTTGAGCGAAGCCCTTTTGTCTGCATGTCTCCGCTAGGCGGGGAAACCCATGCGCTCAAAGCGGGAACCTTGTTTCAGGCAAAATTTTGAAAAGTATTTTTACATGGCATTGCTCATTCCATCCAAAGTATCTTTAAGCCTAGTTTAAAGCATCTTAATGAGATATTGATGTAGAACCCACCTAGGCAAATTAGGGGATTAAGTTATTATTTCCGGCAACTTGTGGTAGCTTAGTATGTGTTTCGTTCTGTAACTAAATGTAAGGGTTGACATTCGAGGACTGCTCTAGCTGCTTATAACCAGTGCTTTGTGAGTAACAATGTTGTAAGATATGTTTCAACATGAATATTTTCCTGAAATGAACAAGCTGTACTGCTTTCCTGAATGAATATTTCTTACTGAATGAAATGTTTGGTCTTATTTGTGAATTTGTATTCGGTGGCATCCATAGCAATTTTACTTTACTGTTACTGTACTAAATACTGCTACTGTCATTAGAGAGTATATCTGTCGGTTCCCATGTTGGAACCACTACTGTTTATATTTAATATGATGGCCATCAACTGACTGTTCGGTCTGTTTAAGACCATACTAGTACTGTTTTGCTATTGGATAACCAATAGTATTATAGTTTTCTGAATGACTGTTATGGCATGAAAATATGAGGCCACAAAACTGAATGATTGATATACTGATAAATGACTGTTTGTCACACTCACCTGAAAAGGACATTCATCATCGTAAACGCTCTTTAACGCATACTGTTCATTCACTGGGTTTTAGCTCACTACTCATATATATTATGTAGGTGTTCAGGCACCGAACCGTTGGCTAGAAAAGCGTCAGGCTAAGCCCTTGTTTGATCAAGCCAAACCTTTGTGCGCTCCTTTCGAGGTTCCAAGATCTGTTCCAAGCTAAGGCTGCTTTGGGGTGTCCAGATTCACCCTATCTATCTCTGTTATGTATATGACTGAATGATATTTGTACTGTACTGTTATAGGTGGGGGTTTTAGTTTTTTTTCCTAACCCGAAATGCCTGTAAATGAATGTATGTATATACGTTTTTGTTCTGAATATGAATATTGATATGAAAAGCCTTTTCACTCACAGACTGTCACAGCTCATTGACATCTTTATATATACTGAAGGTTTTGGCTTTGTCCGCCAGCCGCTTGTAGCTCTGTATTACCGTTTCACTGTTAGGCAGGCCTTTCGGTAATCTTGGAAATTACTGGTCAGTTACGGTGCTAAACCCATTGGGGCGGGTTTGGGTCGTGACAAGCTCAAATGGACGTTGTATATTGTATATGTTGGTCAGTGTGACGCGCTCACTCCTTAACGTATATGTTAATCTGTTCAAAGGCCTTTGGTAATCTCAGAGAGTCGTTTTTTATTATAAACAACGCCAAACCTATAAAGGGCGAATTTGAGTTCGTGATAGGCAATAACTCTCAGGCCTTCCTTGCTGTTGCTATGTTTTGTATTTTTCATCTATAGACCTTCACCTACTATGTTGTTTTTGTTTTTGTATTTTTGCATCAAAATTAAATTAATCAGTTCACATATACACAACTTTATACTAATTTTTTTTTCTTTCTCTTGCTTAAAATAGATTGGAGCTTGATTCAAATGTCTTGTGCAATTAAACCATTTATTGGTTTAAGAATAACACATAACCATGATTTTATGGAGCTTTCCAGTATAATAGAACTAGTACAAGAGTCCAGGTGTTCAATTACTATAGATTATTGGCCCTTTTTTGGAACATCAAATAAGCTGCTTAATGAACTTATTTCTATCATGATTATTTATCTACTTTTCTAATACATCAAAAAAAAAAAAAAAAAAAAAAAAAAAAAAAATAAAAAAAAAAAAAAAAATCATATGCGAAAACAGCGCCAAGGTTCTATCCTTGCAGCTTCGCGATATCTGCTCTGTCTGTATCGGGTCTATCTTGTTTAGGCCCAATGTTAATAATCCGACGCATTCATAATTTATGATTTATTCAGTATAGTTCTATACCTGTAGATGCACACTCATATGCTTTCGGATATCAGAAGCATAGTGTTCGGTACAAACTGTTATTAAATTCTTTAAAAATAGTTTTGAGGAATTCAAACCATTATCTTGGAAAACCCGCGTCAGGAGTATGTACAAATTACACCAGAGAGAGAGATAATATGATCTCTCTCACAACATCGAAGAGTGAGGAGAGAGGTTAGGAGGGAGCGAGTAGCTCACTGATTTTATGATTTATTCAGTATATGCATACCTGTAAAAAATTAAGTTGAATCGGATATCATGAAAGTATGTGTTCGAAAATTGAAACTAAAAACTATTTTTTAAAGCAGATATATTCTGAGCGGTATATATCTGCTCTGCGTTATATCTAATAATTCTCGTGCAACTACTTATTGGTATCCTTCTCATGGTTAGGCTCGCAATATACTGAAATAAAATATGAACGGTTCCGGAATTATTAAAATTGGGCCTAAAAAGTAGACCCGTAAGGCCTGCACAGACGAGCGCAAGTACGAAGCTGCAAGGAGAGACCTTGGCTCTGTTTTGGATTGACTTTTTTTTTTTTTTTTTTTTTTTTTTTTTTTTTTTTTTTTTTTTTTGATGTATAGAAAAGTAGATAGAAATAATATGATAGAAATAAGTCATTAAGCAGCTTTAATTTGGGTGTCTCCAAAAAGGGCCATAATTAATGTAATTGAAACTGGATCTTGTCTAGTCTATAATCTGAAAGTCCATAAATTTCATGTTGATGTGTTATTCTTAAAACAATAAAATGGTAATTGCACAAGAACATTGAATCAGCTCATCTATTTTAAGAAGAGAAAGAAAAAAAAAATTAGTAAAAGTTGTGTATATAGTGAACTGGATTAATTTATAGATGCAAAATACAAAAACAAAAACAAACATATAGGTGAAGTCTATAGATGAAAAATACAAAACATAGCAACACAGCAGGAAGGCCTGAGAGTATTGGCTATCACACGACTCAAATTCGCCCTTATAGGTTTGGCGTTGTAACCGATCAAATAATCTTGAGATTACCAAAGGCCCTTTGAACAGATTAACATATATTAAGGAGTTGCGGAAGCAAATATACAAATATACAACGTCCATATTGAGCTTGTCACGACCCAAACCCGCCCCAATGGGTTTAGCACGTAACTGGACCAGTAATCCAGAATTACCGAAGGCCTGCCTAACAGTAAAACAGTATACAGAGTACAGGGGCTGGCGGAAGCCAAAACAGTAATTAAAAGATGTCCCAATGAGCTGTGACAGTCTGTATGCAAAAAGGCTTTTCATATCATATTCATATTCAGAACAAAAACAGTATATACATACATCATTTACAGGCATTCAGGTTAGGAACTACAACCCCACCATAACAGTACAGTACAAATATCATTCAGTCTATACATAACAGAGATAGATAGGGTGAATCTGGACACCCCAAAAGCAGCCTTAGCTTGAACAGATCTGGAAACCTCGAAAGGAGGCAAGGTTGGCTTGACAAAACAGGGCTTAGCCTGACGTCTTCTAGCAACGGTTCGGTGCCTGAACACCTACAATATATATATGAGTAGTGAGCTAAAACCCAGTGAATAACATATGCGTAAAGAGGTTAGAAATGAATGTCTTTTCAGTATTGAAAACAGTCATTTATCAGTATATCAATCATTCAGTTTGTGGCTCTATTTCATGCCATAACAGTCATTCAGAAACTATAATAGTCATATGTGGTACATCCAATAGCAAAACAGTATAGTATGGTCTTAACAGACCGAACAGTCACGTTGATGGCCATCATATTAATAAACAGTAGTGGTTCCAAACATGGAACCGACAGAGATCTCTATGACAGTAGCAGTATAGTACAGTAACAGATAAAAGTAAATTGCTATGGATGCACGAATACAATTCACAAATAAGAACAAACATTCATTCAGTAAGAAAATATCATTCAGAAAGCAGTACAGTTGTTCATTCAGAAAATATCATGGTTGAAACATATCTTTTACAACATTGTTACTCACAAAAGCACTGGGTTATAAGCAGCTAGAGCGTCCTCGAATGTCAACCCTACCATAGTTACAGAACGAACACAACTAAGCTACACAGTTGGGAATAAAATAACTTAATCCCTAATTTGCCTAGGTGTGGTTCTACATCAATATCCTCATTAAGATGCTTTAAACTAGGCTTAAGAATACTTTGGGATGGAATGAGGATGCATGTAAAAATACTTTTCAAAATTTTGCTGAAACAAGGTCCCGCTTGAGCATGGGTTTCCCCGCTCGAGCGGACATGCAGACAAAAGGGCTTCGCTCAAGCGTGGATTCCTCGCTCGAGCGGACTGTAAAAGTACTGGATGCACGAAATTCACGCTCGAGCGGGCACTCGACCCCCGCTTGAGTGTGAGACACAAGTCCTCGCTCGAGCATGCATTCCCCGCTCGAGCGGACTGTAAACACATTGCAAAGTTACTAAATACACGCATTTCCCGCTCGAGCGTCACTTTCCCCGCTCGAGCGGACTGCATGAACTCAGTGTGTACGCTCGAGCGTAGAGTTCCCCCGCTCGAGCATGGAGTCCAAAATCTGGAATTTCCAGATTTGAACCTCAAGCTCAAAACCAACTTTAAATGCACCAAATTCGATCTCTCTGGGCTAAATTTCTGGAAAACTCTTGTAAACTCATAGTATAACATGTTTGAAGATCAAATTTGAAAAATCAAAACCCAAAGGTAGTTCAATATAAACATAATTTCAAAGAAGTTTTCATGAATCATGAAGAACAATATGACATGCATGAATTCTAGTTGAATTCCAATGCTCAAACATGATTCCAAAACAAGATTAAACAAAACCTATGATGAACTCATGGACTAGAACAAGAATGTTAAACTTGCATGCAAGATTTCATGAAAATCAACTTCAAAATGCAAGAATATGTACATGCATGAGCTTATATGAACTTAAAGCTTCAAACACAAGATCAAATGAGCCAATCCTTCCAAAAAATGAATGAATTCATGGATATATAAAATAATATGGACATGCATGCAATAATTTCCATGAAAACAACTCTAAACTTCAAGATATGCACATGCATGATGATTAGCCTCAACTCAACTCATTAAGCCAATTCTAGACTCAACTCACTAAATTTCCATGAATCATGCAAGATATAACTCAAATGCAAGCTCAAGAAGATGGTTCTGCTACTCTTAGAGCCTTGAATTTCAAGTGTAGAAGCTCAAATATGCAAGACTCCTTCAATTTCTCTTAAGTCTCCAAGCAATTTTTGATGAGCCTCAGCTTCTCCTAACTCTCTCTCCTCTCGTAGTCAGTTCAGGCTCAGAAAATAGAGAACAATTGATGCATCAAATATGTAATAGGCTTCAACACATGAATTGATAATGGCCTACTATTATGGGCACTAAGGTAAATAAGTCCAACTATTGTAATTTATCATTATTTAACCTAATTTAGTCATACCAAATCCATTTCAATTAAACATACCATAAAATCACATAAATTCTAATTAACATGAACACTAATCAATTTCTGATTCGGCCGCCGATAAGGCCTTCAATCAGCAGTTTAAAATATAAAATATGAATAAGATATTTAGTAGTCAAACAGATAGATTTGCATTTAAACTAAATACACTAAATCAATCAGTCAGAATTTCAGTCAATCAGTCAGTGAACATGCTTAATCATAGATTAGCACTAAATCAGTGGGAGGGTTGTCACAGAGCTGTAACAGACAAACATGGGACAGATAATTTTAAACTTTATAATACATATACGTGGCATCATAATGTAACAATCTTATGTCACCCGTTGATACAGATAAGACAAAAGTGGGACTTAGCCCATTACAGTCGAAATTGTACGAGTGTCACGAAAAGAAAAGAAAACAGAGTTAAAAACATCGTTCTCAAAAACTATGACCACTTGACTTGACTTAATCCGGAAACTCCTCGGAAGGCACAAAAAGGGTGGTCAACAAAACAAAAACTCTCCATGTGGCAAACGCTAGACCTGGTCACGGGCCTGCTCACCTACATACATAAATATAAATAGTGAACTGAAAGCCCAGTGAATAATAAACAAAGTGAGGGGTTTTACTGAATGATATCCATACAGAAACAGAGTTTTGTACCTAATAGAATGTCAAAGCAAATAGATTCATATACATAATCAATATTTGTAATCAAAGTTCATATATTTCACATGAATATGTGGTACATCCATTAGCGTTAACAAATCCGATGACCCATGAAGGGATGACTGTGAAGGCATTCTGGTGACCCATAAGGGATAGCCATAAGGCATTTCGATGACTCATGTATACAGAGACGTTTCTGATGATCCATAAAGAGACAGCCATAAAGGCATTCTGATAACCATAAAGGAACACATATCATATGATGCTAAGGATGCCATGAATACATTTCAAAAACTTGACAATCATTCATTCATGCATAACATAGCATTTCAGAAAATTGATCGTTTCATATCATCAGAAAATAATTAAATTTAAACATAACTTCACAGAGTTATTACTCATAGATGGCTCAAATAGAAAAATAGAGAAAGCAGCGATTCGGATAGTCTATGGCGCGTGACCTACACAAACACATAACAGATACACATTGAAACACACGCTTGAAATATACTTAACTCATTACGTTTCATTTTCGTGTGTTTCTAAGTCTTATCCTCATTATTATGTCTAAACTAAGGCTTAAGAATGCTTAGGATACAATGAAGATGCCAAAATATGTTTCAAAACACTTGGTCAAATGTGCTGCAAACAGGGTCCTCGCTCGAGCGTAGTTTTCTTCGCTCGAGCGGAGGTTAAAATAACGTGGTCGCTCGAAGCGCAACTTCAGTCGCTCGAGCGGTCTGTAAACTCTGCAAAAGTACTGGTTGTGTGATTCTCTGCTCGACGGCTGTTCGAGTACGGACTCGAGCGTAAGATTAAGGTCCTTGCTCGGAGCAACTATTGTCGCTTGAGCAATTTAACAACCCACATTCATGCGTTAGTCATGCTTGCATGCATTATATGTTTTGTCATGTTAAGTTGTATTGCCAATCTTGCCCTGTTTTGCTTAAGTATGTTGCATGTTTTTGTTCCTTCCTTACTGTCTCAAGCCTAAGTTCATGCCAAAGTCTAAGTCATGTTAAGCCTAGGTTATTCTCAACCGAGGTCACCTTAAGCCTAGAACTATCTCGGAACCACTTTTGGTTGACCTCTACCTTCGTCCTGGCATATTGGCCGATATGTCATTATCTAGACCGAGGTATGTATCACCAAGGCCGAGATGTGTATTATCTAGGCTGAGATGTTACCTTTGCACCTAAGTGATCTTGTCATAGATGGTACGACCTAGACCGGGTGTGGCACATCTAGGCCGAGGTGTTGCACAGCTTGGCCAAGTGTTGTCCTTCCTAGCTGAGATCTTTGTTCCCTTATCTTGCCGATGCCTTGTCATTAGCCGATGTCTTGAATGCCGGAGTGCCCTTGCTGCCTAGCTTGTTAAATACACTTTGTCTTAACACATGTCTTGTCTTTCAATCACCTTTTGAGGAGAACCAACCCGGTAGTGCCACGCGCTTCGAGCTGAATGTTAGATCAGCCGGCAGATAGAGAAACCATATCATTTCCATATCTTTGCTTTTGAAGAGAGAGAAAGCTCTAGGAAGAGGAGAGAAGAAGTTCTTAGAGAGAGAAGTAGATTCCAAGTTTGATCTTCACACCTTGAGCCATTAGATCCGCGTCTTGAGGTTAGATTCTTGATCTGATCTTGCTATTGTTATTGCTCATCTAGCTGCATTGCATGATCGAGCATGATTTGAAAAGCCATGCATTGCTTTGAAGTTCGGTTTTAGGAAGAAAATATGACATTCATGTGTTCTTGAAGAAAAGTCATGATTTGATCTGAAAACTTGCATTAAGATCCATGTTTTGCGTTTGTTTTCCCAAGATCTTCAAGTATGGGTACCCAGGTCATGTTTTCGAACTTATAGCATGAAATCCCAGATTTTGTATGAACAACTTATGTTTTAGCATCCATGTTCTTTATGTTCTTCATGTTCATCAAGAGGGAAACCCAGATTTTCCCGACTCATTTCTATGAATGTGGCCACCGGGACCACATCTCAGCAAGGAGGTGTGGACCCTAGCAGCAAAGACCTGGTTGGTACCCAGTATGTCTTCCCGACATGTAAAACAGTGTTTTCACTTCAGCATGTTTTGCCTTGTCTTGACTTAGTTTGAAGGGCCGCCGAGGTCATTTGCATACATGTAAGACTTGTTTTGAGAAGTACATTTAGTAGACTTTGCCATGTGTTTGTAGGACTTGGACCTTTGCTTTGATTCCGACGTCCCAAGAACTATCTGAGTGGTATTTTTAATAAAGCTATGTATCATGTTTTTGATAAGCCTTGCTTTGCTTTGTTTTGGAAAAGCATTTGTTAAGCATGAATGATTATCCCTAATTTTGTGTATCATGTATTAGCCTTGTTTTGGATGACATTCTTGGAAGTTCGTACGTGCTAGGGGACTCTAAACCTTTGTAGCACAAGTCCGTACGTGCTAGGGGACTTTAAGCATTTGTGGCACTAGTCCGTACGTGCTAGCACAATCCATGGAAGTCCGTACGTGCTGCGTGGGGACTATAAGCATTTGCAGCACAAGTCTTCCCATGCTAGAGGGACTTTAAGCCAAAGTAACACCCGTTTGTGAGATCTCGGCCATTGACGGTCTATGAACGGATGCGATCTCTGCTAAGTATGTTTTGTACAAGTTATGTTATGTATTGTTTGACAAGGACCTCGGGAATCATTCATTTAAACCCCTTTATTACTTATACCATTACTGAGTAAAACTCACCATCTCTTATATATATGTAGGTAACAACCAAGAAGGCGGTGACACCGAGATGTGTTTTGCTACGATGATGTTTGATCCTTGTTATGCCGGCAATCTTGAAGACTAAGCTTCTTGGAATTGTAGTTCATGTATCTTGTTATGTCGACTTGAGAAGCCTCTTGATCAAGATGTAATATTTGTTACTTGATTTTATTTGTACCCAAGTTGTAAAGCTATTAAAGATGTATATCATTTCATTTGATCTTATGGCATCTTCTCTTATGGACTACTTTAGATTTTATATATATTGTTTCCGCACATGTAGGCCTCATATGTATACTCTGTTTGTGTGTGAATCTTTGTAAGTTGGCCTTTGGTAATCTCGAATTACTGGTCATCACGGCACCATTCTACTTAGGGGTGGAATGGGGTCGTGACAAGCAATCTGCAAAAAATGTAAACTTCTGAGAGCATGCATTTTACGTTCGAGCCACTCTTGGTCGCTCAACGAAAGTGCAAGATACAAAGTGGTCGCTCGAGTGATGAGACCGAAATCTGGAATTTCCAGATTGATGTTCTAAGTCCAAAATTAAATTCAAAGCTGTTACACACCCTTTTTGGGCCCAAACTTGAGAAATATATATATAATATTATTATATATATATAATCATAGAACTTCATGAATTAAATGTCAATTCATAGAAATCAAGGCCCAAAGAGAAAGTCAATTGTTTGAAATCAAACTTGAAACTCAATGTATAATACATATGCATTGATAAAACATGATTTCTTTCCCCCAAAACATGATCAATTAAGGTAAAGGATGTAGAATTGATGAATTCCCAAACAAGGTTAGAAAATGGCATGCATGAGAGAATTTCTTAGAAATCAAACTCAACAATATGAGAAAGGAGCATGCATGCATGGTTTAGCCTCTAATTCACCTCTCAAAGCTTAATTCTTATTCCAATTTCTCTTGAATTTCATGTGGTATGTCTTAATTACACAAGTCAAGGCTTGAATCCTTACTTAAAATCTTTAATTAGGCTATAGATTGCTAAATCTTCCAAGCTTCTAAGCCAACTCCCTTCATTTCCTTTGCAATTTACCCTTCACAAGCTTTGATTCTCTCTATTCCCCTCTCTCACATTTTAAGGACTCAATGAATGATGACATAAAAGTGCAAAAGTGTATTCTAGAGGTTGTATGAGCCTTATACAGGCTTCATTAGTGGCTCTAATTAATTGGAGTTAAAGATAACTGAGTGTGATCATTTATTCTAATTTATTCGTTCTGAATTGAATTTTAATGAACACCTACATAAAATTCTAAAATCTCAAGTAACCTAGATCAAATCAATTTCGTGATCGAATGCCGATAAGGCCTTCAATTCGCCAAAACAAAACAGAAACACAAAACAGATATTTCTACGATAAACAGATATAAACACAAATAATGCAACATACATGTAATTAATTCAGAATTTCATCTCAATTACTCAGTTGGCATAATTAATTATGGTTTATCAGCTAATTCATTGGTCGGGGTTGTACAATTGCACCATCATTGTAGCACCACTAATTAGCACAAAACACCATAATCATCTTCTTTTACCCTGTTCAGATAGAATGCACGGTTAGATATTTAGACACCAAAAATGTTATGAAAAAAGGCGAAAACAGGCTGTTTGGGGCAAAAATTGGAAACAGACTCGAAATATCCCCGAGATCATATGGTCACCTCGACCTAGATTAAAGAAACTTGTAAGAGCAAGCAGCGTGTCAATAGGATGCACGGTTAGAGATTTAAACAAAAAAAAATTGTGAGAAAAAGAGGCGAAAACGGGCCGTTTGGGGGAAAAATTGGAAACAGCCTCGAGATCATCACGGTCACCTAGGAGTACATTA
>NW_021026080.1:1872537-1995306 GCF_004153795.1 Camellia sinensis
TAAAAAGTTAAAAAGTTATTATTATTTACAAATTAAAAATATAAAAAAATTAATTTATTATATATTTTAATAGAAAGACGTGAGGATTCATTTAATACTATTGGAAAGTAGGGGTGAGCAGCGGATATACCGATCCGCCAAAACCGACCGAACCGAACCGATCCGCCGCATTTTAGACGGATGCGTGATGACGAGCGGACAGTTGCGGATTGATTTTCTCCAATCCGCCAATTTGGCGGACGGATGGCGGATTTGAGATTTCTTTGGCCGCAACCGAACCGCCAAACTGCCAAATCGCGAGCATCCCTAGTAATTTATAAGACTTTGTATTTTCAATTTGTTTAAATATTATGTTTGTATTTTCAATTGAAAAAGAGTTTAAATATTCTGTTGAAAAAAAGTTTTCAACTTGAATATATTTTTTGAATTGAAAAAAATAAACGTATTATTTATCTATATTTTTTGATTTTTAAAGCTAGCTCTAAAAATAATAAATAGAAAATATGATATATGCTGGTTAGTTTTTGTTTTCAAAAACATATGTAGATATAATAATACAGAGACATACAATCTCTACTACTGCTCTGTTTATGGTTTTGGTGGTTTGAATTGTTATTATATTTTAAGAATCACAGATTGTAATACTTTATGTGAATGAATCATGCTATGATTGTAATATGCGGATGAGACATGCAGTGATCGTGATATTCTAAAGTTTCAAACTTTCTTTCTTTGGATAAGGCATACAGTGATTGTAATACTTTTTTTATGTCATTGACTGTAATACTTTATTTTTATTTTTTTTCTTTTTTTTTTGAGGAAGCGCACAAATTGAATTATGTTGAAAATTTATAAAATTTAAACCGCCAAACCGATTCGCATCCATCCACCAAACCACCAATCCGCTCAATCCACATCCGCCGGATTGGCGGACGGATGCGGATTAATTTTTTTCAATCCGCCAATCTGGCGGACGGATGGCGGATTGAAGGTTCCGTGGCCGCAACCGATCCGCGCCCACCCCTATCAAAAGGTGATTGAAAGACAAGACATGTGTAAGACAAAGTGTATTTAACAAGCTAGGCAGCAAGGGCACTTCGGCTTTCAAAGACATCGGCTAATGACAAGGCATCGGCAAGTAAAGGAACAAAGATCTCGGCTAGGAAAGACAACACTTGGCCAAGCTGTGCAACACCTCGGCCTAGATGTGCCACACCTCGGTCTAGGTCGTACCAATCTATGAACAAGATCACTTAGGCGCAAAGGTAACATCTCAGCCTAGATAATACACATCTCGGCCTTGGTGATACATACCTCGGCCTAGATAATGACATCTCGGCCAATATGCCAGGACGAAGGTAGAGGTCAACCAAAGTGGTTCCGAGATAGTTCTAGGCTTAAGGTGACCTCGGCTGAGAATAACCTAGGCTTAACATGACTTAGACTTGGCATGACTTAGGCTTGAGACAGTAAGGAAGGAACAAAACATGCAACATACTTAAGCAAAACAGGGCAAGATTGGCAATACAACTTAACATGACAAAACATATAAATGCATGCAAGCATGACTAACGCATGAATGTGGGTTGTTAAATTGCTCAAGCGACAATAGTTGCGCTCGAGCAAGGACCTTAATCTTACGCTCGAGTGACCGTCGAACAGCCGTCGAGCAGAGAATTCACACAACCAGTACTTTTGCAGAGTTTACAGACCGCTCGAGCGACTGAAGTTGCGCTCGAGCGACCACGTTTATTTTAAGCCTCCGCTCGAGCGAAGAAAACTACGCTCGAGCGAGGACCCTGTTTGCAGCACATTTGACCAAGTGTTTTGAAACATATTTTGGCATCTTCATTGTATCCTAAGCATTCTTAAGCCTTAGTTTAGACATAATAATGAGGATAAGACTTAGAAACACACGAAGAATGAAACGTAATGAGTTAAGTATATTTCAAGCGCGTGTTTCAATGTGTATCTATTATGTGTTTGTGTAGGTCACGCGCCATAGACTATCCGAATCGCCTGCTTTCTCTATTTTTCTATTGGAGCCATCTATGAGTAATAACTCTGTGAAGTTATGTTTAAATTTAATTATTTTCTGATGATATGAAACGATCAGTTTTCTGAAATGCTATGTTATGTATGAATGAATGATTGTCCAAGTTTTTGAAATGTATTCATGGCATCCTTAGCATCATATGATATGTGTTCCTTTATGGGTTATCAGAATGCCTTTATGGCTGTCTCTTTATGGATCATCAGAAACGTCTCTGTATACATGAGTCATCGAAATGCCTTATGGCTATCCCTTTATGGGTCACCAGAATGCCTTCACAGTCATCCCTTCATGGGTCATCGGATTTGTTAACGCTAATGGATGTACCACATATTCATGTGAAATATATGAACTTTGATTACAAATATGATTATGTATATGAATCTATTTTTGCTTTGACATCTGATTAGGTACAAAACTCTGTTTCTGTATGGATATCATTCAGTAAAACCCCTCACTTTGTTATTATTCACTGGGCTTTCATTCACTATTTATATTATGTATGTAGGTGAGCAGGCCCGTGACCAGGTCTAAGCTGTTGCCACATGGAGAGTTTTGTTTTGTTGACCACCCTTTTGTGCCTTCCGAGGAGTTTCCGGATTAAGTCAAGTCAAGTGGTCATGTTTTGAGAACGATGTTTTTAACTCTTGTTTTCTTTTCTTTTCGTGACACTCGTACAATTTCGACTGTAATGGGCTAAGTCCCACTTTTGTCTTATCTGTATCAACGGGTGACATAAGATTGTTACATTATGATGCCACGTATATGTATATAAAAGTTTAAATTATCTGTCCCATGTTTGTCTGTACAGCTCTGTGACAACCCTCACCACTGATTAGTGCTAATCTATGATTAAGCATGTTCACTGACTGATTGACTGAAATTCTGAACTGATTGATTTAGTGTATTAGTTTAAATGCAAATCTATCTGTTTGACTACTAAATGATCTATTCATATTTTATATTTTAAACTGCTGATTGAAGGCCTTATCGGCGGCCGAATCAGAAATTGATTAGTGTTTCATGTTAATTAGAATTTATGTGATTTTATGGTATGTTTAATTGAAATGGATTTGGTATGACTAAATTAGGTTAAATAATGATAAATTACAATAGTTGGACTTATTTACCTTAGTGCCATAATAGTAGGCCACTTATCAATTCATGTTTGAAGCCTATTACATATTTGATGCATCAATTGTTCTCTATTTTCTGAGCCTGAACTGACTAGAGAGAGAGAGAGTTAGGAGAAAGCTTGAGCTCATCAAAATTGCTTGGAGACTTAAGAGAAATTGAAGGAGTCTTGCATATTTGAGCTTCTACACTTGAAATTCAAGGTCTAAGGTAGCAGAACCATCTTCTTGAGCTTGCATTTGAGTTATATCTTGCATGATTCATGGAAATTTAGTGAGTTGAGTCTAGAATTGGCTTAATGAGTTGAGTTGAGGCTTAAATCATGCATGTATGTGCATATCTTGAAGTTTAGAGTTGTTTTCATGGAAATTATTGCATGCATGTCCATATTATTGTTATAATCCATGAATTCATCATGTTTTTGGAAGGATTGGCTCATTTGATCTTGTGTTTGAAGCTTTAAGTTCATATAAGCTCATGCATGTACATATTCTTGCATTTTGAAGTTGATTTTCATGAAATCTTGCATGCAAGTTTACATTCTTGTTCTAGTCCATGAGTTCATCATGGTTTTTAGTTTAATCTTGTTTTGAATCATGTTTTGAGGCATTGGAATTCACTAGAATTCATGCATGTCATATGTTCTTCATGATTCATGAAAACTTCTTTGAAATTATGTTTAATTGAACTACCTTTGGGTTTTGATTTTTCAAATTGATCTTCAAAACATGTTATACTATGAGTTTACAAGAGTTTTCCAGAAATTTAGCCCAAGAGGATCGAATTTGGTGCATTTAAAGTTGGTTTTGAGCTTGAGGTTCAAATCTGGAAATTCCAGATTTTGGACTCATACTCGAGCGGGGAACTCTATGCTCGAGCGTACACACTGAGTTCATGCAGTCCGCTCGAGCGGGGAAAGTGACGCTCGAGCGGGAAATGCGTGTATTTAGTACTTTGCATGTGTTTACAGTCCGCTCGAGCGGGGGAATGCATGCTCGAGCGAGGACTTGTGTCTCACACTCAAGCGGGGGTCGAGTGCCCGTCGAGCGTGAATTTCGTGCATCCAGTACTTTTACAGTCCGCTCGAGCGAGGAATCCACGCTTGAGCGAAGCCCTTTTGTCTGCATGTCCGCTCGAGCGGGGAAACCCATGCTCAAGCGGGACCTTGTTTCAGCAAAATTTTGAAAAGTATTTTTACATGCATCCTCATTCCATCCAAAGTATTCTTAAGCCTAGTTTAAAGCATCTTAATGAGGATATTGATGTAGAACCACACCTAGGCAAATTAGGGATTAAGTTATTATTTCCCAACTGTGTAGCTTAGTATGTGTTCATTCTGTAACTATGTAGGGTTGACATTCGAGGACGCTCTAGCTGCTTATAGCCCAGTGCTCTGTGAGTAACAATGTTGTAAAGATATGTTCAACCATGAATATTTTCTGAATGAACAACTGTACTGCTTTCTGAAATGATATTTCTTACTGAATGAATGTTTGTCTTATTTGTGAATTGTATTCGTGGCATCCATAGCAATTTACTTTTACTGTTACTGTACTATACTGCTACTGTCATAGAGATCTCTGTCGGTTCCCATGTTTGGAACCACTACTGTTTATTAATATGATGGCCATCAACTGACTGTTCGGTCTGTTAAGACCTACTATACTGTTTTGCTATTGGATGTACCACATATGACTATTATAGTTTCTGAATGACTGTTATGGCATGAAATATAAGCCACAAACTGAATGACTGATATACTGATAAATGACTGTTTTTAATACTGAAAGGACATTCATGCTTAACCGCTTTACGCATATGTTATTCACTGGGCTTTAGCTCACTGCTCATATATATGTGTAGGTGTTCAGGCACCGGACCGTTGCTAGAAACGTCAGGCTAAGTCCTTGTTTTGTCAAGCTAACCTTTGTGCCTCACTTCGAGGTTCTAGATCTGTTCAAGCTAAGGCTTCTTTTGGGGTGTCTCAGATTCACCCTATCTGTCTCTGTTATGTATAGACTGAATGATATTTGTACTGTACTATTATGGTAGGGATTTGGTCCCTAACCTGAATGCCTGTAAATGATGTATGTATATACTGTTTTTGTTCTGAATATGAATATGATATGAAAAGTCTTTTTGCATACAGACTGTCACAGCTCATTGGACATCTTTTAATTACTGTTTTGGCTTCCGCCAGCCCCTGTACTCTGTATTACTGTTTTACTGTTAGGCAGGCCTTCGGTAATCTTGGATTACTGGTCAGTTACGGTGCTAAACCCATTGGGGCGGGTTTGGGTCGTGACAAGCTCAATGGACGTTGTATATTGTATATTTGCTTCCGCAACTCCTTAATATATGTTAATCTGTTCAAAGGTCTTTGGTAATCTCAAGATTATTGGTCGGTTACAACGCCAAACCTATAAGGGCGAATTTGAGTCGTGATAGCAATACTCACAGGCCTTCCTGCTGGTTGCTATGTTTTGTATTTTTCATCTATAAACTTCACCTATATGTTTGTTTTTGTTTTTGTATTTTGCATCTATAAATTAATCCAGTTCACTATATACACAACTTTACACTAATTTTTTTTTTTCTTTC
This sequence comes from Camellia sinensis, assembly GCF_004153795.1. Classification (NCBI taxonomy): domain Eukaryota; kingdom Viridiplantae; phylum Streptophyta; class Magnoliopsida; order Ericales; family Theaceae; genus Camellia; species Camellia sinensis. Next base: position 1,878,326 of record NW_021026080.1, read on the forward strand.
TCTTCTTAAAATAGATTGAGCTGATTCAATGTTCTTGTGCAATTACCATTTATTGGTTTAAGAATAACACATCAACATGAATTTTATGGACTTTCAGATTATAGACTAGACAAGATCCAGTTTCAATTACTATAATTATGGCCTCTTTTGGAGACATCCCAAATAAGCTGCTTAATGACTTATTTCTATCATATTATTTATCTACTTTTCTATACATCAAAAAAAAAGAAAAAGAAAAAGTCATATCCAAAACAACTCTATGTCCACCTACACCATCCTTATAGAATCCGGATCCTCCATAACTAAATTGTGCAGCGTATTTTATAAAGTTAGTTACTAATTAGTCTGTTTAAGACAATAATTCTATATGAATATATACAGATATATTTTCTTTACTGTTTTAAATATTAGGTTTACTTAGGTTCATTATTTATTAATTAACCAATCAAAAATTTATTTTATATAAAACTTATTATAACCAAAAAAAAAAAAAAAAACTGTAGAGGAATTGGATTGCTTACATACAAAGGAAAAATTTGATCCCACTTTAACCTATGTTTGGTTTTGACTTTTTGGTTAAAAAAGCACAAACTATAAAATTGGCTATATAAATTAATAAGATAAAATATTACATCAAAATCATAATCATTATATTTTTCTCTTACAAAAGTCAAAAAAGTCAAAAACAAAAATCAAACGAGGTTTAAAAAGTCAGGCTAAAATAGTCAAAAAAATCAAAAAGTCAGGCTATTTTAGCTCTTCCCAAACGAAGACTTAAGTCATTGCTTATTGACTATTAAATTTTGGGGTATTTGCACACAAATTTTAATTTATGAACTTATATTCCATTAAGTAGTTGTTTGGGATGTGCTATATAAGTGCACTTTTTGACTTTTTAGTTAAAAATATAGAGAAAAAAAAAGATGTATGTTTGAGATTTTTTTTGAATTTTTACGAATAGATATGTAACAAAATATTGTAATAAAATCAAAATGACCATTTTGACTTTTTGGTAATTGAATTCAAAGGCCAAAAAAAATAATTTTGCCCTAGTGGCTTCCCCCACAAGCTACCCTTGAGTAGTATAGACTTTTAACTTTTTTAGGGTTCGTTTGGGAAGTGGGTTGACTTTTTGGCTTTTTTGACTATTTTAGTCTGGGACTAAAAAGCGTGGTTTGGGAGGAGCTTTAGGTTTTTTTGACTTTTTTGTAAAAGAAAGAATGTAATAATTATGAGTTGAATGTGATGTTTTGTCTTATTGGGCTAAAAAGCCTATTTTGTTTTTTGTGGCTAAAATAGACAAAAAAAGTCCCAACTTTTGCTTCCCAAACAAAGCTTAACTTTTTGACTTTTTGGCTTTTTAAGTTTATCCTAAACAAGGCCTAAGCCTTAATTAAAATTTTTTAGACCTTCAAGTCTTATTCAATTTTTAATAGTCAAAATTGCTCTTTAAATAAAGATTGTTTATCATTATGATTATCTATAAAGGAAAATAATGATTTGACATTTATTTTGATTCTCAAAATTTTAAAATATCAACTTTCAAATTGAAAAAACAAACAAAAAAAAATTACGTGCCAAAAAAAAAATTTTTTTTTTTGTTGCAAAAACTGAAAAATTTGGTTTATAAAGGAGCATGATGATGGAACATTGATATATAAAACTGAAAGAAAAAACCTTTAAAAATGAAAAAACTGATAATGTTTTTGATTTTGTTGAATAGTTGAATCAAACCAATAAGTAGAAGGATAAAAATATTTAATCTTATGCTTCTTTTTTTTTTTATCAATTAGTGAAACAATTATTTGAAACATTACTATGCAAAATTGATAATGTTCTTAGTTTTTAAAATTGAAAAAAACTGATAATATTATCAGTTTTACTAAATAAGATTTATTGATTTAAAAAATCTTAAATAAAACTTGAGCTACCATAACATTTGTTAATAAAACTTTTAGGTAATTAACTCAGAAATTTTTTATAATAAGATTGTTACCTAATTATTGTTTTATTAATTCGAACTTTATTGAATTTCTCCCCTACTTCCGCTTATTAATTTACACTAGGAAAGGCAACTAGGCAAGAAACTTGCATAGCACATTCTTAAAAAAATATAAAAAATAAAGTTTTTTTTTATAATGTTGTATCTCCTTGGATATCTCTCAATTCGGTTTTGAAGTCATGTTAAATGGTGTTTTGAAGACATGTTAAATGCGAATTAACTAAAATGAGAAGGTACCTTTCTTTTATTTATTTAGTATTATTATTATTCATTGATCGTCATGAAACAAATTTATTTGGAAAAGAATCAATAATTTATTTGTTGTGCCAAATATATTTATGGGTTGTTAACAATTGAGAATTGGGTTATTTATTTATTTATTATTATTTTTTTAATGCTGTTATTCTTAAAGAAAAACAAAAGTTTAATTGTAAATGATGTCATACATATTCAAAACAACGGCTCTGATTTCAGTTCCATGTTGACTAAAATAGAGTAACAATCTGCCCCATATTCATTCTAATTTAATTCAGAGTAACAATCTGCCCCATATACATTCTAATTTAATTCAGAATAAAGTAAAGGCTTGTTTGGGACGTTCTAAATAAGTGTATTTTTTGATTTTTTATAAAATATAAGTTAAGTTTAAGGTGATGTAATAGAGAAGTGATGTGACTTAAATTGAATCGTGACTTTTTTACTTTTTTAAGGGATGTCCAACCTAGCCTAAACTATAATGTATGTTGTGTAAGCTAGGCATTTTTTTTTTTAATCAGTAGAAATTTCCATTAAAGTAAAGATTATCAAACGACACTTACAAAAAAATTATTAACAAGCTTACATCAAACTAAAGAAAAACGTTGCGTAAAACAAAGGAAAATCCCAAAATAAAGCATCAAAGATAAGCTATGGATAGATTTGGACATAATATTCATATTGCAAATGAGAGATCGATCATAAAAGCTCGACATTAGCATAAGTCTAAAATAAATACATGAACTATATCTAAACTATGTAGATAAGCTAAGAACACACCAAAACAAAAAACAAAACAAAAACCCTCAAAACCCATAACTCTAGGCAATGGTAGCGACGGATCCGTCGGTGGAAGGCGGTAGAGCAGGATGATGGCAACAGATTTAGGAGAGGGACAATAGATCTAGCGGAAAGAGAAGGCGAACAGGTGGTGATGGTGGTCGAAACAAGAGGCGCGAAACATGGAGGTGACGCCGCAGTGGATCGGAGAAGAGGAGAGGTGGCGAATCTGTAAAGGCCATGACCAGAGTTGAAGCAAAGGGAGATAAACACCTCACAAATGAGAGAGAGAGGGTGGAAAGCCCAAAGCTTCCAAGTTATTGTGTAGAAAGCATGGAAAAGAAATAGAGAGAGGGATAGGAGGATGGGAGAGGAGGCCGGAGGCCACTAGAAAAACCCCCTCCCCCACCTCAGCCGCCGTTCATGCCTAAACTCTAAAGAAAGAAAAGTGTAGAGAGAGAAACTCTCAAAGTTAGAGAGAGAAGCTCTACTATAAACTTGGAGAGAATCTACTCATAAAAAAATTTATAAAAAAAAAAAAAAAGCTTGGAAAGTAACAATTTTGTGAGGGAAAGGGTTAAGTAACAAATTTTCAAAATTAAAGAAATACAATTGAGTTAAAATTAAGGGTGAAACACTAATAAATCTCAAAATGTGATCTTGTGAACGGTTTAATTATCTCTTTTTTCTTATAAACCCAAAGGTCCCATTAAAGTGAAAAATTACATAAAAATGTTGTCATTTACATGTTTGGGTTTAATTTTTTTAGGAATAAAAGTAATTTTTTCAAAATGTAAAATTACACATTTGAGCAATTTGCACTATAGAAGTTTTGAATTTTCCTCATTGTAGAACAAATCACACATTACGAACAAAAACCTAAACTCTAATGTAACACTCCAATAACGTAACACTTCAATGTAACACACTAAAAAACTCATTGATGTACTTTCCCAAACGCAACACTCAAAAAAATTCTTTGGTATATTTTTCCCAAACGCAACGCATCAATGTAAAATAAATAAATAAATAAAATATCCTTAGTATACTTTTCTCAAACGTAACACTTTAATCAGTGTAATTTCAAACGTAATACTATAATGTAACATACTTCAATGTAACACATAAAAATACTAAAAAAGCTCCTTAGTGTACTTTTTTCAAACATAACACTCATAGTTTAAAATTCTACATTTGTTCAAAATTTATAAAGGAATATTTGTACTTCTTTTGGAATGATTTGAAGAATCTCACATTCTTTTTTTTTTTTTTTTCTTTTTTTAGTGTTACATTAGAGTGTTATGTTTATGAAAAGTACACTTTTTTTTGTGTGTGTGTGTGTGTTACATTGGAGCTTTACGTTTGGGATAAGTATACCAAAGAGTTTTTTTGTGTGTTACATTAAGGAATTTTTTTGGAGTGTTATATTGAACTGTTACGTTTGAAAAAAGTACACTAAGAAATTTTTTTGTGTGTTATAATAGAATGTTACACTAAGGAGTTTTTGTGTGTTACATTAAAGTGTTACACTAAGAAATTTTTTTAGAGTATTATATTAGAGTATTACATTTGAAAAAAGGTACATCAAAAAGTTTTTTTTGTATGTTACATTAGAGTGTTATACTAAGGAATTGTTGTGTGTGTTCCATTAAAGGGTTTTTTTGTGTGTTATATTAGAGTATTACGTTTAGAAAAAATACACTAAGGAGTTTTTTTGTGTTACATTAGAGTGTTACAATAAGAAATTTTTTTGTGTGTTACTTTAAAATGTTACACTAAGGAGTTTTTTTGGAGTGTTACGTTTGAAAAAGTACAGCAAGAAATTTTTTTTATGTGTTACATTAATGTTACGTTTGGATGTTAATTAATGTCAATGTTACAATAGGGACGAACATCACAAAAATGAACGAACACCACACCAATAACACCACAAGTGGGGTAACATCATCCACTTACAAATCACTCTACTAAATCCCCACAAAAAATAAAAATAAAAATAAAAACGTAAAAACTAACTTTATCCACGCACACCCAACATTAGGAAAAAATCTAAACGAAATCACACATAAAGGCAAACAAGTAAACTTTCAAACCCCCAAATTAAAGAAATACAACATATCCAAAATAAAAAGGACTAGCTGGTTTGAAAGAAAATTTCTAAGAGGCGAAGGCGGGGCCGGAGGCGGCGGTCGGAGGCTGCGACGAGCTCGGCTGGGCCGACGACCGGCGACCTCTCTTCTCTCTCTCTCTTTCTCTCTTTCTCTTTTCTCTCCCTCTCCCTCTCCCTCTCCCTCTCCCTCTCTAGTTCAGACTGAAAATGGAAGAAGAAGAAGAAAAAAAAATAAAAAAATAATGCCCAAAACGACGTCGTTTTGGGCATTAGGAGCATTCGGGGCGCGAGAATTCGGGACAAAAAACATTTCTCAAATTTTAAATACCATTTAATGAGTCGTAATAATATTAACTTCATGACATATGAAATGATAAGACCAATAAATTAGTGACTTTAATGGATGACATATATATTACTTAGGCAGTGGTTAGATTGGACTGGACCGTGCTGTTGGACCCGTGGGGATCTACCACGGGTTTCATTTTGATAATCCAAACCATTAAATGTGTAAAACTTGTCAAGTACTATATGCCTGTAAAAAATCACGTCGATCGGATATCGATAGTTATATGAACAAAACAGTTTTTTATCAACCGTTAATTGTTTCACCGTCTATTTTTTTTTATACAAAACTGATTTGATCACATAGCTATTGATATCCGATCAACGTGATTTTTTACAAGCGTGTAGTACTCGACGAGTTCTACATATTAACAGTTCGAATTATCAAAACGGACCCAAAAATAAACCACATAGACCGAACTAGACGGGTCTAATTTTGATCTCAACTTGAGACAAATTAATAAAATGGATGACATATGTATTACTTAATTAATAAAATATGCTTTAGTTATATTTGAGTAACTTTTTTAAATGTCTTTTTCTATTGATTATTAGTAGGCGTTGGCAATCATCGCTGCTGGGCAGTCATCTCTGTTTCTCTCTCCTATATATATAGAGAGAGAGGTCTGTTGGAAAGAAACCATCATGTGAGCAGAGAAGAAGAGGAGGGTGATCATAATCTGTATATATATAGAGAGAGAGAAGGGAGAGAGAGAGAGAGAGAGCATCTTGGGGATATGGGTAGAGGGAGAGCACCATGTTGTGACAAGAGCAAGGTGAAGACAGGTCCATGGAGCCCTGCTGAGGATTTGAGGCTTATCTCTTTCATTCACAAGAATGGTTATTCCAACTGGCGTTCTCTCCCCATACAAGCAGGTCTCTCTCTCTCTCTCTCTCTCTCTCTCTGTCTTTGTTGAAGCTCGTCTCGCTCAAAACTAGTTCGAGTTAGAGTCCGAGTCAACTCGTTAAATATTTAAGAAATTCGAACCTAACTTAAGTCGACTCAATTACGTAAATGAACTGAGTTTAAGTTTGAAAAGCAAAAAGGAAACATACATTAATAAGCACGTGAAAAAAAAAAGAAAGTAAAATTATATGCTCATAATTTTTTGTTTTTTATTTTTTTGAACAGCATACTAAATAATTTAGATTCATTGCATGTATAGACCCACAATATACCTATTTAATCTCAATCATGCTTTATTTTTAGAATAATATTAGGGTTGTCAAATTTTCTATCAAATAAATGACTAAATGTCTCACATGGATGTGAGGTCCACTTTGACATTTAGTCATTTGCATTAAAAAATTTAAGGCCTATAACATTTTCCTTATTTTTATGGGTAAAATTCGTGACTAATTTTCCAAACAACTAGTTTTATTGTTAAAAAGAGAGAGATGATTACAAATAAACTATAAAGGAAAATATTATAGGTCTCAAATTTGTAACAATATAAAATAAATGATCAAGCGTCTCACATTGTAAGACATTTAATCATTAATTTGATAAAAAATTTAATATCTCCAACATTGCTCAAATATAAAAGAATGTTAATGTTATTTACAAATTTTATCAATTAAATATGTGTACTTGTACAAACACTTTGGGAACTTGGTTTGGGGCTAAAATAGCCACAAAAAACAAAATAGGTTATTTTAGCCACAAAAAAAAACATCAAGCCGTAATTGTTGACTTTTGGTGAATAGTGTTAACTTTTTAACTTTTTGAGTAACTTTTTGACTTTTTGACTTTTTTGAAACATCCCATGGCCTAAATATAAATAAATTAATATATTCACTGGCAAGCATACACGCAAATGAGGTGACAGGTGTTGGTGCATGAATTTCCATAGGACATTCTCATGAATTACTTACTGCAAGATATTCTTGGTATATATATAAGGGTTTGGTTATGGTGTGCAACTTACACCTTACACCTTATACCTTACACTTACACCTTACACTTACACCTTTTGTAAAAAATTAAACCTTACACTTACACCTTTTTTGAGGTTGCACACCATATGCAACCCACTTACACCTTACACCTTACACTTACACCTTACACTTACACCTTATACTTATACTTACACCTTACACTTACACTTTTTGTGTAAGTGGCACATGGTGTGCACTTGCACACTTAAGAAAACTCCTATATATAATATATATATTCTTGAATTTTGTTTATGTCAGCAATTTCATTTTACAGTTGAATCTACCCCATATTGCCGAGAAAGAGTAGAAATTTCATTTTACATGTCTTGGTCTCTATTATTTTACATGTCATGGTCTAATCTGAAATTTTTGTACCATTCCGGACTCATTCCAACCACCACCCCAAAAAAAAAGAAAAAGAAAAAAGAAAAATGTAATTCTGAGTATGGCATTTCTACTATTATTATTATTGAAATCATATTCTAAATGCCAAAATTAAGGGGAATCCATTTTAGCATCTTTATGCTGGTGTTAAACACAAAATTACTAAAATTTAAGACCTTAATGATATTTTATATATTAGCCTAGACCTTTTTTTTTTTTATCAAATAACTGCTATGTATATAGAGTTTGGTCACATAGAAATTAAGATATTACACTCACATACTTGTAGGTCTCACACAAGTTTATGACAAGATTCTGTATTTTTAGAATTAGTATTTTTGTCCCCACCTAGACTAATTAAGAAAAATACATGTTCACCCAAAAAACAAAAAACAAAAAAAAAATTAAATAAATAAATATAACTTGCCGTTATCACGTTTTCCTTGCCATTAATTCATGTACATGTTGAAAATGGACTTTGATTGAGACCCCAATCTCCAACCACCTCCACCACCCCCCACACACACGTGGAGGGTTAGTCAAAAAAAAAAAAAAAAATTGACCAATCAGAGCCCACTGGGGCCCTTGGATCACCCCCAATGGGGGTTCGGACCATTTCCCATGTTGAAATGATAGAGAAAATGATTTATTACCTAATAGTATTAATATTATCAGTAATGATAGAAACCCTCACAAAACACAACCCCTAAAATGATCTGAACTATTCATGTCACTATCAAACACAACTCTAAAAAAAAATTCAAATACATTAATGATCAATACATTAGTAAGAGTCATGAGAGTTCTGTTTTGTGAGGGGTTCCAAACATTTTCGTTATATTATACATGCCATTTCTTGATTACCTATTTTTTTTTTTTTTTTTTGTCCTTTTCTTTTCTGTCATGCATGACATGAGATGATCATAGTCTTGGTAATTTAGTGATTGATTCCTCAAAGCTATGATTTAACTGAAAGAATCGATGAACACCCTGATTGGCTATTAAGATGCTTTGTAGTAACTAGTTAATAGTGAGAAAACTGTAAAATTTGTTACCTATATATATATATATATATATATCATATATAGAGTGACTTCTCTCTAGTCTATTAAAATAGACGGGGTGATTTATTTTAGTATGTGTGGTCCATCTCATTTGGATGATTCATTTATTAAATTTCAGTGTAAAGATTATTTAAGAAAAGAAAGTAAATTGATCTTATAATGATAACAATGTAATTTTATCATCTTTATTTTAAAAAATAAATGATAAATATAGTTTTAAAAATAATTTTTAAAATTTTTTAAAGACAAATACAATACAATACAATACAATAATAATAATAAATAAAAAAAGCTGTAGGATTTGTAGTTATTAGTTGACCGCAGTCGTCATATTAGAAATATGGTGAACTACTCTGACTATGTGAGTCTTTTTATTTGTTTGATACTAACATTAGTGTTCTTTTAATTTTTTGAATTTTATTTTAATAATGAGTCTTGCAATTCAAAGCTGAAGAAAAGTAACAAACAATGAAAATGACAGAAATGCCAGGAAGTGCCTAAATTACACAAGTTTTCAAACCACTAAATCTTGAAAATCATGTTAAAATATGAAATTTAAAGGTAAAACATCATGTTGTGTGGTAGGTAAATCTCCATCACCAAACTTGTATACTATGATATCCCCATCAAAATGTAAAGTATTTTCAATAACTTTGAGCTTTCAAAAGTAGTTGGACAATATATTTTAATAGAGCTCATTAGTCCAACTAATAAAAGAAATTAATAAATAATAAATATTACTAATAGTCCTTGTTGTTTAATAAGTTTCTGTTCATTGATAAGTACATCATCTAAAGTTGACATTGTTTTGCTTTGCTTAAATTTTGTTATTTTTAGGATTATCGCGATGCGGAAAGAGTTGTCGACTGAGGTGGATTAATTACCTAAGGCCTGATGTAAAGCGAGGCAACTTTACCAATGAAGAAGAGGAAACCATAATTAAGCTACATCAAACTTTGGGAAACAAGTATGTTACATAATTATAATTTTATACAAATTAATTGTAATGTACTTAATGAAAATGAATTAATGAATTTCAGGTGGTCCAAAATTGCATCTTATTTACCCGGTAGAACGGATAACGAGATTAAGAATGTGTGGAACACACATTTGAAGAAAAGATTGGCTAAGAAAGATGAGAAAAATCATAAAAATCAAACCAATGACTTTTCAAGAACCTCGTCCTTTTCAACATCTTCAACTAGTTCATTCATGTCATCCTATGGCAACAATGAAGGTACAGAAGAGCTAGTACTTGATGAGGGTCAAGAAGGTCTGGCCAACAAGTCTTATGAACCCAAAGAAGACATCCCAACTACTGATCATGATCATGAACTAAAAGAATCATCAAGTAGTTCAAATTCCTCCATTTCTTGTGATGCATCGGATTACTCAAATTCGAGTGCTCGAGTTGATGTTTCAATGCCTGAACCTGAACCTGAACCAGAACCAGAACAAGAAGAAGAAGAAGAGGGTTCATTGTTCAATTTGGGAGGACCTTGTGAGGCTGATAACGCGACAATTGCATATGATCAAGTCAATAATAATTCAGACGATCATCAAGTGATTGAAATTCCACTGGAGGACTCTGATATTGACTTTTGGGACATGTTGGATAACTTGGCTGATCCTTTTCAATCCATTGATGAATCTCCACAATTACCACAAGAACTGGTGGCTTCCCAAAGCTCAAACTATGACCATCACACAGAAATTGAATATTGTAGGGAGTGGTTGAGAGACTTGGAAAATGAGCTTGGACTAGTGGAGGCAACAAGTGATGGAGTTGGACAATTAGGCTCTGAAATTGATCATGCCAAGTGCTATTTTCAAACATGGCCCTCTCCACCTCAAAATTTTGGGGTATAATTCAAATGATTGATTCTTACCAACCATATATGAATTGACAATTTAGCTTAATAGCTTTAGTAGGGAAAAGGAAACAAACAAGTGAAATTTTTCAAAGTGCATAGAATATAGTGTTGGTAAAGGTCCATTTATTTTGAATGGGGCCTATTTACAATGCTACTAGCATTATATTTTTCAATGAAATTCTGTATTTGTAATATTACTGTTTTTGTATATACAAGTATCTCACATGTAACCATTCCAAGGTCTTTTATCAATAAGAATGAATTTTCTTTGTCCTTACACATTTATATGAAAATATCCAATATACAAAAAAATACAAAATTCCCAACCACTCCCCCTTCCCTTTTTTTCCTTCATATCTTCTTGCAGGAAAATTGTCCAAGTGTTTTGCCCGTATCAAAAATTGCCAATGGGTTATATATATATATATATTGGGTAAGTGTACGGGGAGGAAATAATTCTCCTCGTATAATCCTGTTGACCAAGTCCACGCTCCTCCGTACGACGTCGCTTTGTCACCTGAAAACACAAACGTGAGCTAGCCGGCGGGTGTGTGCCGGAAACCTCTCCGATGCCTAAGTCAGAAAAACTTGACAAATAGACAAAGCTCAAAGTTCTCAGAAAGATTTTGTTCAATTACCTCCTCCAAGGTGTTGCTTGTGAGCTTTTATAAGTCAAGTATCTCACATGTAACCATTCCAAAGTTTTTTATCAATAATAATGAATTTTCTTTGTCCTTACACATTTATATGAAAATACCCAATATACAAAAAAATACAAAATTCCCAACCACTCCCCCTTCCCTTTTTTATTACGGCCTTTTTACTTAATCCTTCGTGTTTTGGGCCTTAAAGCCCAACTCGAAGCTCGGCCCAATTTCTCCCAAAAATTACCCTCTCAGTAAGCATGAGTAGGTGTTATTCTTCACTTACTACCACAAACAATTAGAAAATATTTTATCAACTTGGAAAAAACAAGTTGAATTAATTAGAAGAGGACTCTAAACAATATTATAAAATTAAGAATCAAAATTTCATTATGGATAAAAGTCCCTTCCAAGCTATAGTCCCTCTTGTACGAAAAAAGAGTACAAAGCTCAAGTTGAGATATCAATGGAACGTATAACTGTCAAATCACAGAATAATCAAAGTCAGTCAATTTTTACTTCTATATCTAATTAAATAATCAAAAGAATTATTACCCAAAAGAATAACAAACACAAAACAAATTTACTCAATTGAAGGTAATTGCAAAAACAAATTGAAAAGAATACTTACAGTTAAACATCTTACTCTTTTTTTCCCCTTTACCAAAAAAAAAAGAAAGATGAAGAAGAAGAGGAAGAAAAAAAGTGTAGCAAAACATTTTGGAATCTCTACAAAAGTGGAATGAAATTATACTAAGCTATATGTCACCATTATTGATTCATTGTTGCATTGTTTTCATGAAACAACTTACATGGTATAAGATATTTTTTGTTTTTTTTTTAATCTTTAATATAATTCACCAATCAAAGGCATACTTTTAGGTGAGGGAAACAAAATTGAAAGCAAATATAATCATACGATTAAGGAAAAAATTTAATAGGAGATATACAATTTAGAAAATTATTCTTTAACAAAGGGACTCTCATATTTCAAAATAAAATCAAAAGTCTGTAAAAAAAAACCAAAAAAAGCTAAAAACCATAGACTTATATATATATTAGGGAAAAAGGGAATTTCTAATGAGAAGGCACTTGTGAAACTCAAAAACCCTCATACTATTTTTCTAGAATTCTTATTTTTTAAATAATTAAAAGATCTTCGATTAGTTTAGCTTTTATTGAATCATTTAGGGTGTGTTTGGTAACATTTACGTTTTCAGTTTATATTTACAAAAATTTTATAAACTGATTTTTCTTTATTTTTTGTTTATTTTTAGAAAGACATAAACTACAAACGCGTTTGGTAATTGACAAAATATTTAAAAAAATTTAAAAATATAAAAAAAAAAAGTGAGAAATGGCAAGTGGTGGCAAGTGGCGACGGAAGACGGTGGTGGAAAGTGGTGACGGTGGGTGGTGGGTAGCTAGTTCATGTCTAAACTATCCTAATCCATCATGTTGAAATTCTCAAAATCAATTGTAAAATTCATTTCTAAACTTTCCAGTTTAAATTTGAGAAATTATCCTTAAACCTGTTTGATAACACTTACGTTTTCAGTTTATATTTACAAAAATTTTATAAACTAGTTTTTGTTTATTTTTTAGAAAAACATAAATTACAAACGCATTTGGTCTGGACAAAATGTTTGAAAATTTTAAAAAATATAAACTAAAAGAGTGAGAAATGGCGAATGGTGGCGTGGTGGGTGGTGACGGATGGTGGCAGCGGGAGACGGTGGTAGCGGGTGGGTGGCGACAGAAGATGGTAGTGGTGGGTGGTGGCGAGTGGTGGTGACAGAAGACGATGATGACTGGCAGGTGATGGGTAATAACGGCATGTGGTGGGTGGTGGCGGCAAAAAACAATGATGGAGGGTGGTAACGGAAGACGGTGGTGGAAAGTGATGGCAGGTGGTGGTGGCGGAAGACAATGGTGGAAAGCGGTAGCAGGTGGTGACAGCGGAAGACGGTGGTGGAAAGTGGTGGCAGGTGACGGGTGGTGCTGGCGGAAGACAATGGTGGAAAGTGGTGGCAGGTGGTGGTGGCGGCAGAATACGGTGATGGAAAGTGGTGGCAGGTGGCGGGTGGTGGTGGTGGCGGCGGCAAAAGACGGTGGTGGAAAATGGTAGCAGGTGCGAGGTAGTGGCAGTGGAAGATGGTGGTGGAAAATGGTGGCGGGTGGTGGCTAGTGTTGGGTGGTTAAAAAAAAAAAAACTGAAAACTCAAAATGGAAACACATTTTTTGTGTTTTCATTTTTTGGCCAAATTTATAAATTGAGACCACTGATTTATAAATCAAAAATTTTACCAAACAAGTTTTTATTTGAGTCTTTTAAATTTTTGTAAATATAAACAGAAAACTGAAAACGTAAGTATTACCAAACGGCACCTTAAAAAAAAAGTAATTAATCCATTTAAAAGGAAAGTTAATTAATCTATTTAAAAATTTAAATAGCTTTTATGCCTTAATTTACACATTTTAAAAGGAAAGTTAATTAATTCATGTAAAATTTTAAATTTAAAAGGAAAGGTAATTAATCTATTTAAAAATTTAAATAGCTTTTATGCCTTAATTTACACATTTTAAAAGGAAAGTTAATTAATTCATGTAAAATTTTAAATTTAAAAGGAAAGGTAATTAATCTATTTAAAAATTTAAATAGATTTTATGATTTGATTTACACATTTCAAAAGGAAAATTAATTAATTCGTTTAAAAATTTAAATTTAAAAGGATATTTAATTAATCTATTTAAAAATTAAAAAAGAAAGTTAACCAATCAGTTTTAAAATTTAAATTTTTGTACTACTAAATTATATGAATTAATTCACATCTTTCATAGATTTTTTTTCTTAATGTTTGATGATTTTATATGTATCGATATTCCAATCTATATTATAGCAAAGTGACATTTCACTAAAAAAGACTATGAAACCTCCAAAGATTAGTGTCATAGATAGAGTCAAACAAAATGTGTAGGTCTTAGAATTTTAAAATAAAAAATTTATGTTAGAATTTATTCAAATATAATTCTTTTAATATTTATAAATATTTTTTATTGATTGATAAAAAGCACTGTAAACATTAAGATTACTTTTTTTATTTTTTATTTTTTTTAAAAATCATATTGAGTTATTAAAATAGGATGTATTATAGGCTTAAACCAAGATTTGTTGGAAAAAAATCGACTTAAACTAAATTTTTTAGACTCATTTTTAATGTTTAATCCAATATTGGAATCTCCAAACTAGATCATATAGGTCACGAACCGAGAAAGATAATTTTAAATGATCAAGACAATTTTTAATGACTAGGTGAAGATCACATTAGCATAAATATTGAGTCAACTAGCTTTTACGTCATTTTTAATATTTAGTCCTCCGTCACAAGTCAATCCTAATCCATTTTCACATAAGAGTTATGACACAAGATAATTTACAATTTTGAATAAACCAATTTTTAGACTTTAGAAAATAAGAAAAAATCAATATATTAAAAATTATAATTTACTACTCCTATATGGTAAATTAAAATTATAAAATTTATAAAATGAAATGTATTTATATTTTATTGTATAAATATAATTTTTGAAATTTATTATTTAATTTTTACTAATTAAATTATGGCATGCGTGTTTTTATTAAGAACTTAGAATACACAATTAATGACATTAGAATAAAAACTCTCTCTTATGTGTAACTCTGATAAAAATTAATAAAATTTAATTAATTATAAATCATTTTTACTACATATTTTAAACAAATTTTATATTATTATTTTAATTTAAAACTAATTTTTGATTATTTATTTATACCCGTACATAGCTTGGGTAGTATGCTATTATTCTAAAAGTAATGCTAGAGACCTCAAATATTTACCAATTGTCTCACATGAGTGTGGGACATGTGAGACAGTTGGTAAAAATATTGGTAAAATATTTGAGGTTCATAGCATTTTCCTTATTATAATTTCAAAGCGTTGTCATTTTATTAAAGTTGAAAGTTGTAAAAAAAATTTCTCATTTTTTTTTAATTTTGTTTAATTTTTGTTAATATGTGTCACAATATGATTGGTCTATAAATTAATTTTATATTCTTAAAATAAAATTTAAAATTTAGATTCTTTCTTAAACTATATTACCATAATTGCAATCTATATATTATTATAATTGCAAAACGTTGTCATCTTATTAAAGCTGAAAGTTGTAATTCTTTTTTCTCATTTTTTGATTTTGTTTAATTTTTCTTAATATGTGTCACAGTGTGATTGATCTATAAATTACTTTTATATTCTTAAAACAAAATTTTAAATTTAGATTTTTCCTTAAATTATGTTACCATAATTAGAATAAGATCAATTTCATTTATTAATTTATGCATCCTTTATTAAATTTAAAAAGAAATAATTTAAATTTAGATTCTTTTGTAAATTATGTTAGTACAATTAAAATATGATCAATATTCACATGTGTCATAATGATGTGTCGTAATATTATTGGTCTAAACATAATATATTATTAAATACATGTGTTCAAATTATTAATTGCTATTAAAAGTTTATATTTTTATTTTTTGTCACTTTTTTGTTTTAAATTTTTTAATTTTTTTTATATCTTTCTAAATTATAAGGACTTGAACAATAAATTTTTTAATAAAAATATTTTTTAACAAAAGAAAAAAACATTAACAAAATGAATGATTTTTGTAACATATGCTAAACATGGTTGATTCTGTTAAATTATTTTTATCTCGATTGTCAAATAAACAAATTAAAATAAAAAAATAAGTTTTTGGCTTAAATAGTTAAGAAGTAGTTTTTGTTAAAATCAAATAGAAATAAACATTATTTTTCTAATATAATAAAAAAATAGGAGTTACACTAATAATTTATTGTTTTAACAATGCTACATAATCACATTTAAGTGTAAAACAAATTAAGAGTTGACACATACAATACCACATTATTATCGGTACAGTATTTTTTGTAAGTCTCAAATATTTTTCTTATTATTCATCTAGATTTTTTTAGCACTTGTGAAACATGGTGGATCCTGTTAAATATTTTGTTTTTTAAAAATCTCAATTGTCAATTAAGCAAACTAAAATAAAAAAATAAAAAACTTTTGGCTCAAATTGCTAAAAGGTGACTTTTGCTAAAACAAATAGAAATTAATGTTATTTTTCTATTAAAAATGACGGTTCGTGAAATATATTTTTTTATTAAAAAAAATGAGTGTTATATGTGATAATTAATTGGTCATTTAGAATTATTTTCAGATCAAATAGCAATATCATTTTAAATTTTCTTCTTACCTTTTTTTAGTTATTTATTATCCAAATACTTTTATTTTGTAAAGATTTAATTTAATTATATTTAAATATTTTATTATAATTTTTAAATTATAAATAATTTTCAAAAATCATATTTAAATTATTTTATGCCATTATAAAATGTAATTTTTTTAATATTAACTCATTCGATGATCCCTTTCTAAAAAGTGTATTTTTAAAACATAATAAAAAAGATTTCTATTAAAAAACTTAAATATATTGTTTTTACTTTTGTTCATTAATAATAAATTTTTAATTGATCTTATTTATTATTACAAAAATAAAATAGCAAATAATTTTATATATTTATATATATAATTTTGTTTCGATTGCTCAAATTATTTGGTATTTTTGCCCAAATCCACTTAAATTTATTTGAATTTTTAAATTTTACATAGGTCCTTACCGAATAAAAATCAGACTTGACTTGAGCTGCTTGGATTGAATTCGTCAAAGTTTATAACTCTAACAAAGGGGTTGTAAATTACATAATACTTGAGTTGCTTGGATTAAATTCGTCAAAGTTTATAACTCTAACAAAGGGGTTGAAAATTACATAATTAAAATTGTGACGAATAAATTATGAAACTTAAATTGTAAGTTTCAATATTTTTTTATTTTCATAATTTATATAAAAAATCTAATTATTTATATTATTTTATATAAAAATGTTTATTAATTTTTTCACAACCCGTACATAGTACGAATTTTCATTAGTAGCATAGAATACCAATATGAGTTTTAGGATAAAGAAAATATGGCCAACAAAGCAAAGATTGGTCATGCATTGCCAAGAAAAAATAAAAGAAGGATGTGATTGGTTTGGTTTGGGAGATAAATTTTCAAAAATTTTTTTGAAGAAAGAGTTTAGAAATTTTTTTAGTTTGTTTGATTGTATATTTTGGAAATAGTTTTGGAGTGTGGGATGATTTAATATTTTGTTGTAGTTGAGTAAATGTGTGTGAGAGAAAAAGTTATTAGAAAGGAGAGAGAAGAGAAGAGAGAGAAAAAGTGATTGATTGATGTGTAGGAGATAAAAAATGATTTTGAATATTTTTTTTTTCAAAATCACTAAACCAAACAAAATTTTAAAAAAATTTCTCCAAAATTTGTTTATCAAAAACAAATCAAACAAGGCCGGAGTATTTACGAGTGACAAACAAATTACCATGAACAAAATATGTTATCGTAATAATCTTAACATCAATATTTATTTATTTATTTATTTTTCACACATCTTCTTCTATCCAAGATATTCCCAACAATTGATGGAAGAATCACATTAAATTGAAATTGAACAAAAATAAAATTTCAGAGACTAAAGTGAAATTTTGTACAAACTAAATAGACAAATAATATAATTTACCCAAAATTATTTTCAAAGTAAAAGAATTTTTTTTTTATTTCTAAAATATCTAAAAATTAAAAAAATGAATTTCAAACAAAATTTGTTTGTTCAGGAAAATTAGCATATTTTAATTTAATTTTTTATGTAATCAGAGGCAAATTACAGTTTAATCAATTAAGAAAAACAAACACACTCTTATGACTGTAGCCAATCAGAATGAAAAGCCCAAAGGCTTCAAAGGGACTCGGGCCCAACCCAAAATAACCGACATTCAGCCCAACCCTAAAGAACTAGCGCATAAAGTACGACATTTGGGCCTTCCTTTCTTTCTTTTTACTAGTTTTTTATTGGGGAACTAACCCAAAGGTCCAAGCCCAACATATCATACCCCATTTAGGTCCAAAACAAATTTAATACTCCATTAAGTCCTCAAATTATCAATAAGACGAAAATACCCACAATGTATCATCCAATTTACACGCGCGCAACCATCACCCACGATCATCTCAGTCTGATCAGTACACTGTCACATCTCCGCCGCTCGAAATCGAATTCTCAGTCCTCTATCTCTCCTCTGTTCGACTCCATTCCCTCTGAAACCCTACCCTAACCACAAAACGAAGCCGTTCATCTTCATCACCCACGATCATCTTAGTCTGATCAGTACACTGTTACATCTCCGCTGCTCGAAATCGCATTCTTACTCCTCCATCTCTCCTCCGTTCGACTCCATTCCCTCTGAAACCCTACCCTAACCACAAAACGAAACCGTTCATCTTCAACACAACACCAAGCTGTTCATATTCTCCAATCGGCGACTCTCAACAACACGAAGAACCATCACCACTCTGAAGAAATTTCATAGTTCCTGACTTCCGATTCACAGAAATGGGGAAAAAAAGTAACATCTCTCTTCACCTATTCATTATTTTTCATTCAAATTTGTACATTATTCTTTCATATTTCGTATATATACATTTTACGTACTTCAAAATGTATAAACCATCTTTCATATATCATCCCCTGTTTTACAACATTCTAGTCCCTGCTTTTAAACATTCTAATCCACTATTTTTACACATAAATCCCTGTTTTTACACATTCAACACCTTATTCTTATTCTCGTTGTTCAATATTGCCTTTTCTTATTGTTGTTATTTTTGAATACTTAATCTTCTCATTGTTATTGTTACTGTTTACAAAATACAATGGGTTGTTCCTATTGTTGATACTGTTTATAAAAACTGCAACATCATACAGTTTCATTTCATCACTCTACAAGTAACATATCTAAATTTATTCAAACTGCAAATGAAACTACAAAATTACACAGTTTAATCACTACTCAAAACAAATAGGTAACTTATTATAAAGTGCAAATCAAACTGTCAAATTATACAGTTCCGTAACTGTTACCAACAAATACCTATAACTTCATATTAAATTGCATATAAAACTTCAAAACTATACAGTTTTGTCACTATATTACTCATACCCTGTTGTCGCTTTCATTTTTTCAGAAATAGCTGTTGGAAGATATTGGAAAAAACAAACCCATATGCCCAAAAATCTAATCAGGGATTTAAGTATCTCCCCTTTTGAAAGTCCGTCTCCTGTATCTACTGAAATGCCACCAACATCTCCCCTTCCACAAAAAACCCAACCACCACAACCAAAAACAACCAAACACCACAGACCCCACCAAAAAACCCACAAAACAACCACATTACCTACAAAAAAAAGCCCAAGAACTACACCGCAGACCCCACCCACACAACAAACACCAACCACACCTCCAACCACAACAAAAACAAACAAAAGAAAGCCAACAAAAAAACAAGAAGCTCCTCCAACCAAAAAAAGAAAGCTCCAAGAAAGCCAATCAACTCCCATAACAAAAACCAAGGCATCAAAAGGGAAAAAAGCAGCAGTCCCTGCAAAGAGAGTCAAACAATTTAATTACCGTTCCAACATCGGAACAGTAATCAAACTGTTGAAGGGGATCAAATTCACAAAAGCCCAACAGACAGAGCTGCAAAAAACCCCCTTTTGGCCCATTATAAATGCTCTCTCCTCAACACAACTGAGGCCTCTTGGTGCAGATGCTACAATTCCATTGTAGCAGAAATGACAACACTCTACAACAAAAGAAAAAAAGCATTTATACTTGGCAAAAAGGAAATAAAACTCAGAAACAGTGATGTCAAGCTCATTTTTGGTATCGACTGTGGAGAAGAAGCATCACCACCAAATGCTATACAAGACCAAAGGATTTTGAGCTTCCATTTTACAAACGAAGATGCAAATCAGTAAAGAGATTGGATGGCAAGTCTTTGACCAAAATGTTTCAACAAACAAAAAAAGGAAAATCAACCAATGATTGTCAAGATCTTGCAAGGGTCATCACCCTTTACTTGTGCTTGAAACTTCTCATGCCTACAACAGGCCATACACTCAGTTGGAGTTTCCTCAACTATGTTGACAATCTCAACAACATCAAGAAGTACAATTGGGTTGAGGCAATAAAAGACACACTAATGAATTCAATGGCAAATGCAAACAACAACCCAAGGCATGTCACTGGATGCGTCATGTTACTCTTGGTAGACACATTACTCAACTAGTTCACACAAAAATATCAGATATCCACCTATTTTTAACTATCTAACATATTTCAATTTTTTTTTACAGTACTGGTACTGTGAGCACAGTAAACTCCTCCGACCATCCAACAAAGAAGGCTTCCCAAGGTTTATGAAATGGAACCTTGGCAAAATGTACTCCAAGTGGAAACACATCAGCCTTGCTTACTTTGAAAAGGTATTCAAACTCTTCTATACTATCATAGTACAAATCTATTCAACACTCCCTTCACAGTCATTATAGTAAAAATCATGTTATGAAACTGTCAAATTTTTCAGTTTCAAACAACATATATTCAACACTTGACTCACATTATTCACAGTACAAATCATATTATGAAACAGTAAAGTTTGCAGTTTCAAAGCACACACTTATTTAACATCACTCATGTTATGAAACTGCAAAAGTTTACAGTTTAAACGCACAAATCTATTTCACATCACTCATATTATGAAACTGTAACATTTTTCAGTTTTAAGCAGCATTTTTCGACACTTAACCCACATTACTCACAGTACAACTCATCTTATGAAACTGACCAATTTTACAGTATTACTGATATATGCCACATTGTTCCAATGCAGGTTAACCAAAGTGCTTTAACCCCAACTGAACAAGAAATACAGTTATTGCATATCAATCAAAACACATCAACAGACTCTTCAGCAAAGAAACATGACCACAAAAAGGACAATAAGCGAAAAAAGAAAACAAAAATAACCAAAAAAAAAAGACTTCTAGACAGTGATGGGGATGACTTTCTCGAAGAAGAACATCAATCAGAATCAGAACAAGAAGAACAACCAAAAAAAAAAAAAAAGAAAGCAAAAGCCACAAGAAGAACCAGAAAGTGATGAACAAGAAGAAGAGAGTGATGAAGAAAAAAAACAAGTGACTGGTGAACAAGAAGTTGATGAAGAAGAAACTGAAGAAGAAGAAGAAGAAAAAGAAAAAGAAGAAAAAGAACCTGATGAACAACAAGACAATGATGAAGCAGAAGAAAGACAAGAAGCAAAAGGTGATCAATCAGAAGACACTGATGAAGAAGAAGACCAACAACAAGAACAGGAAGAACAACAAACAAACCAACAACAACAAGTCAATGAACAAGAACTGACAAACCAACAAAAAGAACTCCAAGAGAAATCTGGCATATTTCATGCACAAGGTAAACTATTGTCTAATACTAAAGCAAACTGCAAAATTTAATTAAACTAACCAAAACACAATCCAACATTTTTATAGATCATGACCAACCACAAACACCAACCAAAAAGGACGACAAGGACAAGCTCATATCAGCTATGAGAGCACAAATGCAAGATATGGAACAAAAATTCATGACTGAATTGCGTAAAAAAAAAAGATCAATTGAAGGAAATGTCCACCAAAAAAACTGGCAGTCCCCAACAAAGATCAATGGTCAAGAGAATCAAACAAAAGTCAAGAAAACAAGCACATGACCCAGATTTTGAATACCAACCAATGACAAAAGCCAAAGAAGATACAAGGAACAAGACACAAACTGTTGTTAATGTACCCAAACCAACAGAGGGTACCGATGAAGAAAAAGAGAAGAAGAATGAAAAGAAAAAGAGGAAATCGAAACAGAGGCAGAACCTGCTACTGAACCCGAGCAAAAATAGGGTGCTCATAAAGCAAAACAATAGCAGAAAGAAAAGATGCAAGAAGATATTGGCCAAGAGAAAGCAATTGTTGCTGAAACCAACCCAAAAGAGCATGCCAATCAAGAGAAGACACAACTTCAAGTATTGGAAAGTGATGATGATTTCAAGGAAGAATCAATCCAAAACAAGCCACTCGTTATTTCTTGCCGCAAAACAAATAAGGTTTGGCATAGCCTATCCAAAAAAGACCAAGACCAAATTCAACTCATCAACAACACACAATCAAGTGCTTGTGTCTGGTCTGGCAGCGAAGATGAAAATTGCGTATACTTTTCAGATATATGCAGATTGACCAACAGAGAACCCTTATATGGGAATGTACGTCTCCAACTCCATAATTTTACACTTTCTGTTCATATTCAATAACCTATTCCACAAACCTAACACATTCTCATATATAATATGTTTCAGGTCATTGATGCCTTCTCAGAAAAGCAATTGGCACTCCAACCAACCATTGAAGAATTTGAGAAAAATGATCTAGCCTTTGCAAGAAATCCATACGCAGGAAAATCTTATGTTTTCTCAACACTCATCAATGTAAGCAAAACTTAACATACCTTTCAACTGCAAAATTTTCTACTTTCTTAACAAGTCTTACTACATAGTTTTATAACATATTTCAAACATATATATAACTTACAGACTCCACTACAAAACCAAGATCAAGCACTGAGAGAAAAAATGATGGACAACCATTTTCCAGAAGCAATGAAAAACAGATATATCCATTTCCCAATCAACCACGACAACCATTAGACAATTGTGGTCTTTGACAATGCTGATGAGATATAGAGACACTATGTGTAACGCCCTCAAAATAATACATAATACCCATCATTGAGACATGCAGTAATATAAGAAAATCAATGCCTTTACATTCATCAGAGTAGTTCTTACAACAGTATTACATGTTAACAACAAAAGCAAATGCCCTAAGGGCTTACAGCTTTCCAAGTCAACACTTGGTTGCACAAAAGAAGAGTACTAACTCTATACAAAATAAGCCCTTGGCTTGATATACATGTAATACAAACAAAATAATCAAAAAGAGCCTTCAACTCCCACAACTATCCAAGCTATGTCCTTGGAGGCTGCATGCTACCTGTACCTGAAAATAATGTCCCATATAGGGTGAGCCAACGCCCAGTAGAGATATGCTAAACACAATATGAGCAGTAACTAAGACATTAGCAATTGATAAATGTTAAACTCCCATAAATCAATTCATAAAACCATTTCCATTACATGACCACTATGTCTATGTTTCATTTCATTTTCCATTTCTTATCAAGTTCATAATTCACAACAACGGCTCAGAACCTGGCCAACAGTTTACATGAGATAGTGACTCATATTAAACATTTCTCATTTCACAACAGATAAGCATACTAGCTATATCAACACTTCGACAGATGAGCATATAAGTTATATCAACATCTCAACAGATAAGCATACAAGTTGTATCCACACTTCAACAGATAAGCATATGAGCTATATCAACACTTCGATAGATAAGTATATGAGCTATATCAACACATTAACTGACAAGCAAATGAGCTGTATTAGCGGAGTCCATCCCCTATCTCCTCCCAAACAACATCCGGTTTAGAGGTCCATCCCCTATCTTTTCCTAAACCGTGGAGTACATCCCCTATCTTCTCTCACACACACAACGTATATACTCATAGGTCATATACACAATTAATCAATACATAACGTTAATGTATTCTATCAACCGTCATACTTTATGACATATCTAATTGATTAGTTTTAGTTTGCCTAATCATCATGCATTGTCTACAACAATCATAACTACCTTCCACCGGTAGCCCAAACTAATTATTTCTAAACAGATAATAAAAGCTCCAACAGATAAAATATCAATGTTTCCAAAAATGAGCGATTAATAAATCTAACTTCACTAATCCATCCCATAATGAGCCAATTCCATTATATTCAACTCAATTCCATAAATCCATAACTTTTCCAAATTAATTACACTAATTAATTTACATACAAATTAGGGCTTTCTTTCTCATTTCTCAATATTAACCCAATGGTTCAAATATCAATAACCAACACCAATAACACCATTTTGAAACCCAAAATACATATTTAAGAATCAAAATGACAAAACCCCCATTTATATTTTTTGAAACCCTAAGTCCCAAAATCATTCCATCTAACAAAATGCCCAATAATCTAGGTTAAAACCCATAAGAGTGAGTAGGAATCCCTACCTCAAGAGATGAAACCCAACGAAGGAAATGACGAGAATGAAGATGCTCCAAATCCCGAAATTCTTGGATCAAAAGATAGCCCTCGACGATCAACACAACTTTTACAAAGGGCGAAGGAAAGGGAAGCACTCAAACTAGATCAAACCCTACAAAGAAGGGAGTTTCTAGAGAAAGAGGCTCTCAAAATCGTTTTTGGGAAAGTAAGAGAAAGAGAGGAAGTGTAGAAAATGATTCAAAGATGCCCAGCTGCTCTCTGTTATACGACATTCCCGCTCGAGCGGAGAACACAACGCTTGAGCGTCAAGAACAAAAAACTAGGTTTGCTCGAGCTCAAGAAGACCAGTTTGAGCGCCAAGACACAAGAACAAAGTACATCCGCTCGAGCGCGAAAACCAATCCGCTCAAGCGTAGATTTCCCCCTCCCAGAACTTACACTAAAAAAGTACTACCCGCTCGAGCGCAGGAAATCCGCTCGAGCGTAGAAATCACACCTGCAGGAGTTTTGCAGACAACAAAAGTACTGGGAGTGTGCAATCTCCGCTCGAGCGCTAGACGACCCGCTCGAGCAGAAAGACCAAAAACCTGGCAACAAGGATTTAGACCCAGGCTCGACCTACCTGCTTGAAACATGCCCAACACATCCTAAAACTCAATCAAATGGAATTAAAGGACAACAACAAGGTAGGCACAACTACCAACTCCACAGAACCGAGTCCAGAATGCAACTGAACAGTAAAGGGAATACCGGAACCGCTATAACCTTCCCCCCTTAAAGAATTTCATCCCCGAAATTAAATACAAGTTTTCAAAAACAAGTTTTCTCCGTTCCCCCACAATATTACAACATAATATTAAACAATCCGACCCATTACCGGTCAATCCCATCTCTTTTCAAGAGGCATTTCACATTATACACAACAACCTGTTTTATCAATATGCAATCCTTTGAAATTTACCCATTTCAACTCATTTTCCACAATTTCTTAACACATGCAACACTAATATCATGCTTGCATTTTCACAATACACTCAACATGTATAACGTTAATACCGCTTCCATTTACCAAAACATTTACAATGTTTTACAACTTAAGACATATATAATGTTCTTAAAGTTCAATATTATTACAAAATTTCATTACATGATTACACATCAGCAAACATGTCCGGATACTTTTCACGGACTTCCAACTCACGTTCCCAAGTGGCTTCCTCCACTCCGTGATGCTTCTACAAAACTTTTACCAAGGGAATGGTCTTGCCTCGCAAGACTTGATCCCGCCTATCCAAGACCCGAACCGGTCTCTCTTCATACAAGGCATCCTCATCTACGTCTAAGTCGGTCCAATCTAACACATGGGACTGATCCGGCTCATACTTCCGAAGCATACTCACATGAAACACGTCATGCACCCCGGACAACTGCGGTGGCAAAGCTAAACGATAAGCAATTTCCCCAATCCTCTCAAGGATCTCAAAGGGACTGATAAACCGAGGGGATAACTTCCCACTCTTCCCAAACCTCATCAAACCTTGCCTAGGTGATATTTTCAAGAAAACATGATCACCTACCTCAAACGCCAAAGGCCTCCTCCTACAGTCGGCATAACTCTTTTGGCGACTCTGAGCTGTAATAAGCCTCCTACGGATAAACTCAACTTTCTCCGTCGTCTCCCTAACCAACTCCGGACCCAACAAAGGTACATCACCTACCTCAGCCCAACAAACTGGAGACCTACACGGTCAGCCATACAAGGCCTTAAACGGTGCCATACCGATGCTAGACGGGAAACTGTTGTAGGCAAACTCCACCAAGGGCAAGTACCTCTCCCACAAGGACACAACCTCGAAGCATATCCTCAAGGGTCTGAATAGTACGCTCAGACTGCCCGTCAGTCTAAGGATGGTAAGCCGTACTAAAGGTCAATTTAGTACCCAAGGCACTCTGCAAACTCTGCCACAACCTAGCAGTAAAACGAGGATCTCTATCTGAGACGATCGTCACTGGGACCCCGTACAATCTCACTATGTCCCGAATATACAAGTCGGCAAGATGATCTACCGAATCTCTCACGCGCATAGGAATGAAGTGCGCTGACTTAGTCAACCGGTCTACAACCACCCAAATAGCATCACTACTCTGCTGAGTCTTCGGAAGACCTACAACGAAGTCCATAGTGACATGCTCCCACCTCCACTCGACAATAGGCAAGGGTTGCAACAAACCCACTGGCCTCTGATGCTCGGCCTTCACTTGCTGGCAAGTAAGGCACTTAGACACGAAAACGGCCACATCTCTCTTCATTCCTTACCACCAGAACTGGTGACCCAAATCCTGATACATCTTAGTGCCTCCCGGATGCACCGCAAGACGTGAATGGTGAAACTCTCGGAGTACTTCCTCTCGACAAGACTCCGGCACAAACAAACGGTCTCGGTATCTCACACGCAGGTCGGGATACACCGTCAAACCCTTCTCAACCTTCCCACTCGAGATCTTCTCTCGGAGGGATTCTACCTCAAGGTCACCTCTCTGTACCTCTAACACTCGAGTCACAAGTGTAGGCTGCGCAACAATAGAAGACAAGGCCGTAGCCTCAACAGATTTGCTCAAAAGCAAATCAAACTCGCCAAGTGCACCCAACATCTCCCATTCCCGGATGGCTATACAAGCTACATCACTAATGGATTTTCTACTAAAGACATCAACCACAACATTGGCCTTTCCTGGGTGGTAGTGCAACTCAAAATCATAATCCTCGATGAATTCCATCTACCTTCTCTGCCTCAAATTCAAGTCTCTCTGTGTAAAAAGATACTTCAAACCCTTATGGTCCGAGAACACCTCGAACCTCTCACCATAAAGGTAATGCCTCCAAATCTTCAAGGCAAAAATCACGGCTGCTAACTCAAGATCATGCGTAGGGTAATTCTTCTCGTGTATTTTCAATTGACGTGAGCCATAAGCTACCACTTTCCCCTCTTGCATCAACACACAACCTAAACTCTCTCGTGAGGCATCGCAATAAACCGCATAAGCCAACCCTCTCTTCGGAATAATCAAAACTGGAACAGTGGTCAATCTAACTTTCAATTCTTGGAACAACTTTTCGCAAGTCTCACTCCACACAAACTTGACCCATTTCCGCATCAATCTAGTCAATGGTGAAGCTAGCCTGGAGAAATCTCTCACAAACTGGCGGTAATACCCAGCTAATCCCAGAAAATTGCGGATCTCAAAGACACTCTTAGGCTGTGCCCAATCTTGCACTGCCTTAACTTTGGATGTATCAACAGACACTCCTTCCCCGGATACCACGTAGCCTAAGAACTTGACTTCTCCTAGCCAGAACTCACATTTCCCAAACTTGGCATACAACCTATGGGCTCTAAGCAATTCAAGCACCCCTCTCAAGTGTTCCTCGTGCTCCTCCTCAGAAGGCGAATAAATCAGAATGTCGTCCACGAAAACGACTACAAATCGATCTAAGAATTCCTGAAACATCCGGTTCATCAAGTCCATGAAAATTGCCGGTGCATTGGTAAGCCCAAATGGCATCACCAGAAACTCATAATGGCCATGCCGCGTACGGAATGCCATCTTAGGAATATCCTCCTCCCTGACCCTCAATTGGTGGTAACCCGATCTCAAGTCTATCTTAGAGAAACAACGGGAACCCTTCAACTGGTCAAACAAATCATCTATACGGGGCATGAGGTACTTATTCTTAACCGTAGCCTGGTTCAACTTTCGGTAATCGATACACAATCTCAAGGCACCATCTTTCTTCTTAGCAAAGAGGGCCGGTGCTCCCCACGACGAAACACTAGGGCGGATGACGCCCTTATCTAACAATTCCTGGAGCTGAATCTTCAACTCACTCAACTCGACTGGGGCAAAACGGTAAGGTGCCATAGAAATCGACGCCGTGCCAGGCACTAAATCAATAGAGAACTCTATCTCTCGGTGAGGTGGCAAACTAACGAGATCCTCGGGAAAGACATCCGAATACTCACAGACCACCCTCGGCAACACAATCTGGGTCTCATCACACTCACTACTCAAAAGGCTAGCAAGAAGACCACTAAGCTCACTCCGCCCTCGCGGATTATGCACCGATGGTAACACACTACCAACCCAATCCCCCAAGAAATGGAAACACTCCCCGCTCAAGGTACAAACTGTGACCCTCTGGCGGTAGCAATCAATAACAGCCCAGTATGACGATAACCAGTCCATACCCAAAATAATATCAAAACCCTTCATGGACATGACAACAAAAGGAAAATGAAGCCTTTGGTCGGCAGCCTCTATATCACAACCTCTACATCCGTGTTTCAAAATCAATTCACCCCCAACAGGTGATACAACACATATAGGAGATGCTAATAGTGCCAACTCCAACTCTAACACAGATGCGAATGCAGCAGATACAAAATAATGAGATGCACCCGTATCAATCAATACACTAGCAATCGAGTTGCAAAACAGAAAGGTACCTTTCACTACTGATGGAGCCGGTACTAAGTCCTGTGCGGTAACAGCATACACGCGCCCTGTAGGCCCCTGATCCACTTGCTCACCTCTAGGAGCAAAGACTGCTGCATAGATTGGGATGACGAAGCTCCCGGATTGAGCCTCGAGGCCTGCACAGACTGAGCTGGCTGATAACCCTGCGTCTGCCTAGAACCAGACGCCCCCGAAGTGGCACTCAACTGTGGGCAAAACCTCTTCAGGTGCCCGGGCTGACCACACTGATAACAAGACAAGGACTGGCCCCTGCCCTGACTCTGGCCCTAAGGTCTAGCTGAAGAAGAAGCAGCTCGCTGACCCCCTCCCTTCTGCGGGCAAACTGAAGACTTGTGACCCAGCTGGCCACAAGTAAAACAAGTCAAGCCTCCCTGATTACCTCTCCCGGAGCCTGCACTTGGCACTAGAAAAGTCGACCTAGCCGAACCACCCTGAGACTGCTGAGGGTTAGAACCCTTCTGTCTCCTGCCATCACCTTGACCATCTTGGCTCCTCTTGGAGCCTCTCTGCCCTTCCTCCTCCTCCTGCATCATAATCTCCATATGAGCTGCAGCATCCACCAAACGTCTATACTCTCGAATAAAGGACCCTCCAACCCTCAACTTGAGTCCACGCCTCAACTTCCGCTCAAACTCAAAGCAACGGATATCCCTACCTCAAATTCGGAGTCCCAAAGGAGAAGCGGACTAGTAAAAGTAGCCTCAACTCGGCCACTGACAAGCCCTGCTGTTTAAGCTGGCAAAACTGTTCCCTCAGCTTCTCCCTAGCAGCTGAAGATAAAAACTTCTCCTGGAAAGCATTCACAAACGCCTTCCATACACCACTAACACTGCCCTTCTCGTACTTCTACCATTGACCCGCATCTCCCTTCAGTTGGAAGGATGCCAAGGTCACCTTTAAAGCCCCGTCCTCGATGCCAAGCATCTCGAACGTCTTCTCCATCTGTTCCAACCACTCGTCAGCCTTAAGTGGCTCCTTCGAATCCCCCACAAACTCGTCCGGATTGGACTGGAAGAATTTCCTCTTCAAGAAGGAAGGCCCTGCCTCAGCTGCCTGGGCTTGCTCCTGATTCCCAGCTCTGAGAATACCCAAAGCTCCTGCTATTTCTCGGGCCAAGGCACTCATAGCCTGCTGACCCGTTGGCTCGGCCACATGGGCCTGACCAACTCCCTCCTGCTGTGCCAAAATATCATCCGATAAAGGCATCTCCTGCTTACCACGCCTACCACGTCCTCGTCCTGACATCCTAATAAAGGTAACCAAGACTATTAGCACATTCACAAGTGTGCCGAAGCTATAACACTCACGTCCTAATGCATGGACAACTGTAATTCACTCCACATAAGCACCTAATCACGTAAGCAATTACGAATTTCATTTCTGGATAATGACAGTCCCGAGGCGTTACTAGAGTTCTGGTTAGAAACAACATTGATCAAGTGCCTTTCCAACAAGACTCCTAGAAATCTAAGGATCCAATCAACATCCTAGAAACTACATTCCATACCCATATAGTCACATAAGCATGTTATCAATTAAACACATAGCATATGACACTACATCTAAGTCTCTATCAAGCGAGACAAACCCATTGTGATACTAATCCCTTTCCACGTACCCAAAGTATTCGAACCCGGTAAGCTCTGATACCAAGTTGTAACGTCCTCAAAATAATACATAATACCCATCATTCAAACATGCAGTAATATAAGAAAATCAACGCCTTTCCATTCATCAAAGTAGTTCTTACAACAGTATTACATGTTAACAACAAAAGCAAATGCCCTAAGGGCTTACAGCTTTCCAAGTCAACACTTGGTTGCACAAAAGAAGAGTACTAACTCTATACAAAATAAGCCCTTGGCTTGATATACATGTAATACAAACAAAATAATCAAAAGAGCCTTCAACTCCCACAACCATCCAAGCTATGTCCTTGGAGGCGGCATACTACTTGTACTTGAAAATAATATCCCATATAGGGTGAGCAACCGCCCAGTAAAGATATGCTAAACACAATATGAGCAGTAACTAAGACATTAGCAATTGATAAATGTTAAACTCCCATAAATCAATTCATAAAACCATTTCCATTACATGACCACTATGTCTATGTTTCATTTCATTTTCCATTTCTTATCAAGTTTATAATTCACAACAACAGCTCAGAACCTGGCCAACAGTTTACATGGGATGGTGACTCATATTAAACATTTCCCATTTCACAATAGATAAGCATACTAGCTATATCAACACTTCGACAGATGAGCATATAAGCTATATCAACATCTCAACAGATAAGCATACAAGCTGTATCCACACTTCAACAGATAAGCATATGAGCTATATCAACACTTCGATAGATAAGTATATGAGCTATATCAACACATTAACTGACAAGCATATGAGCTGTATTAGTGGAGTCCATCCCCTATCTCCTCTCAAACAACATCCGGTTTAGAGGTTTATCCCCTATCTTCTCCTAAACCGTGGAGTACATCTCCTATCTCCTCCCACACACATAACGTATATACTCATAGGTCATATACACAATCAATCAATACATAACGTTAATGTATTCTATCAATTGTCATACTTTATGACACATCCAATTGATTAGTTTTAGTTTGCCTAATCATCATGCATTGTCTACAACAATCACAACTACCCTCCACCGGTAGCCCAAAGCAATTATTTCTAAACAGATAATAAAAGCTCCAACAGATAAAATATCAACGTTTCCAAAAGTGAGCGATTAATAAATCCAACTTCACTAATCCATCCCATAATGAGCCAATTTCATTATATTCAACTCAATTCCATAAATCCATAACTTTCCCAAATTAATTATACTAATTAATTTACATACTGAAATATCTAGAAATCCCCTAGATGTTGATTTGTGATTATGTATCAATTTTAAGCAGAATATAACAATCCCAATCAAACAATCAAACAATCAAGACAAAGAGACACAACGATTTTAACGTGGAAAAAACCACAATTGGACACCTCCAACTGTGATAAAAAAACCACGGGCAACAGCCACAAGACAATCCACTAAGAAGAATTAAAGGAATTACACAGGTATACTCTCAATTACCTAGCGAATCCACAACGCCTAATTGAACCAACCTCTATGTGCCTCTTCCAACCCCATCTTCACCACGGAATTGTCTTTCTGATGAGCCACTCCGGATTCCACCAAAGCTTCAGGCTCGAATTCTTCAGAATCCACAACTGAAGAATAACTCTCTCTTTTGTGTATAACAAACAAACCTTTGATGTACTCTCTTTAGATCATGAGTTGAATACTCAATAAAAACATCAAAGAAAACTAGCAAAAAATCTCCAGATATAAACCTTAAGATCCAAAAATAAGATCTGGAGAAGTTCAAATCAATCACCTAGTTTTGGGAGAAAACCAAGTTTTTATAGGGAACCAAAAAGTAATCCTAGATTGGGCAGAAAACGAACTCTTTATCAAATCTGGAAATCTGGATTCGCGCGGTCCGCTCGAGCGCCCTTTTCCCCGCTCGAGCGGAGACTTCAAATTCTGTGATTTCATACAGGCGCCACGCTCGAGCGTCGGTTTTGCCGCTCGAGCGGCAAATCACACTATCCAGTACTTTTGCAAGCGACTGCAGAGATGCTGAGAGCTTCCAATCCACGCTCGAGCGCCCGATGTCCCGCTCGAGCGGACAGGCCAAAACTGGAAAAACTGGAAAAAAAATAACATGATCGGATAGGCAACTTTGAATGCATTTTTGCATTTTGCTTCGGGGGCGCTGCCCCTCGACCCCGCCGTGGCGCTGCCTCGGACCCGCCAAGGGGCGCTGCCCCCTCGACCCCCGCAAGCTGACCGGGCAGCTCGATCCCCGTCATAATCAGCGAAGTGGCAATCTTGAAAGCTTTATCAACACAAACTTCTCTGAAAGGCTTGATTCGGGTTAGATTCGCATCTAAACACTCAAAGTCTCACTGAAATAAAAATGCGAATAAAATTACAACTCAAAGGAGTTTTGTCAAACGGGATTGCCAAGAATAAAACCTAACACATACAAATTAGGGCTTTCTTCCCAATTTCTCAATATTAACTCAATGGTTCAAATATCAACAACCAACACTAATAACACCATTTTGAAACCCAAAATACATGTTTAAGAATCAAAATGACAAAATCCCCATTTATACTTTTTGAAACCCTAAGTCCCAAAATCATTCCATCTAACAAAATGCCCAATAATCTAGGTTAAAACCCATAAGAGTGAGTAGGAATCCTTACCTCAAGAGATGAAACCCAACGAAGGAAATGACGAGAATGAAGATGCTCCAAATCCCGAAATTCTTAGATCAAAAGATAGCCCTCGACGATCAACACAACTTTTACAAAGGGCGAAGGAAAGGGAAGCACTTAAACTAGATCAAACCCTAGAGAGAAGGGAGTTTCTAGAGAGAGAGGCTCTCAAAATTGTTTTTGGGAAAGTAAGAGAGAGAGAGGAAGTGTAGAAAATGATTCAAAAATGCCCAGCTGCCCTCTGTTATACAACATTCCCACTCGAGCGGAGAACACAACGCTCGAGCGTCAAGAACAAAAAACTAAGTCCGCTCGAGCTCAAGAAGGCCAGCTCGAGTGTCAAGACACAAGAATAAAGTACATCCGCTCGAGCGCGAAAACCAGTCCGCTCGAGCGTAGATTTCCCCCTTCCAGAACTTACACCAAAAAAGTACTAACCGCTCGAGTGCCAACAAGCCCGCTCAAGCGCAACCCGCTCGAGCATAGGAAATCCGCTCGAGTGTAGAAATCACACCTGCAGGAGTTTTGTAGACAACGAAAGTACTGAGAGTGTGCAATCTTCGCTCGAGCGCCAGACGACCCGCTCGAGCGGAAAGACCAAAAACCTGGCAACAAGGATTTAGACCAAGGCTCGACTTACCTGCTCGAAACATGCCCAACACATCCTAAAACTCAATCAAATGGAATTAAAGGACGACAACAAGGTAGACACAACTACCAACTCCACGGAACCGAGTTCGGAATGCAACTGAACAGTAAAGGGAATATCGGAACCGCTATACTATGACTCTTTGAGACCAGCAAAAGATTGCCACAACAAGCACTTTGAAATTGCAAAGGAAATTGTAAGTTAAATAAAATTTCCTACTTAGTTCCATTCCTTTAAAAACATCTCAACTCATCACTATAACTAACGAAAACACCCACTAACTATTTTGTAGCAACAACATCAACTCAGATGGAATAAAGCATTACTCAGCAATCAAGGAAACATGTTATCATCTCAAGAGTGCGAGACAGTAATTGTATCAATTGAGGAATGCCCACAACAAACCCCATACTCGTAAGATACAAAATCAATAAACTAATCTTCCAATATGCTAAATTTTGCAGTTTTACCTAACTAATTAACTTCATCTAAAACTTTCCAGGAATGATTGTGCAATCGCCGTCTGTAATATTATCAACTAATATATCAACTGGCAACCTGTGCAGAAATCACTTCGACAAACTGAGTGGGTCAAATTTTGAGCAGAAATCATCAGCCAATTCCTCAATGATGAGAACCAATCTTGGAAACTCGAGCACTATCAAATGTTGACAAAACATACCAAACCATAGAAACAATCAACAAACTTCTTGACAATACAAATATTCAAGTGAACATATCTTTGTACTTTTCTTTTCTTCTTCTTCTTTTTTTTTTTTAAAACATGTGACAAATAATTTATATACTTTTGGAAATGATCTTCTTCTGGTTATTATGGTGAAAATGATTGTTGTCATTGATGTTGTTGTTGCTCTTCTTCTTGTTATTATTGTTGTGCTTGTACTTATGATTATTTGTGTACGTGTTTATGGTTGCATATATTTTCATACAGTAAAGGTTGTTTCTAATAATTCTTCAAACTGCAAAATTATGTAGTTTCATCAGGTTGTTTCTAATAATCCTTAAAGCTGCAAAATTATGCAGTTTCATCAGGTTGTTTCTTATAATTATTAAAACTGCAAAATTATACAGTTTCATTACTCAAACAAAATTTATGCTACACAATTATGCATTCAATTTCACGACTCAACAAATAGATGAACTACATTTTAAAATTGAAAATAAAACTACAAAATTTTACAGTTTTCTTGCTATAAAATATGAAATAAATGAATCATGTAGTAAAACTGCATTTCAATATTATACAGTTTCAATAAGAATTTTTCAACAATCTTCTGTGCATTTCATAACAATAAAATCAACCAAACCCACAAAAAAAACAAAAAAACAATAAAAAACAAAACAAAACTGTTACAAAACAACTTCAATAACTAAAAAACACATCAAAAAACAAAAAACAATTCAACCAACTTTATTCATTACTTCCATAATACCAAGTATCACATTTTTTATTATCATAATTCCTCAAATTCAAATACAAATCCAAAAGAATAAACTGTGGCCTCAAATAGCAGCCTTGCACGTTTTCTTATTGTGATTCCCATATTTCAAGCACCTTCCACACTTGATTTGCTTCACATTCTTACCCCTAGAAGGTATCCTCTTCTTCTTGTTCTGCCCGGGCTGCTTCTTCATTATAGGAGGTTTGATAATCAAACTACTGGCACCATCAAAGTCAAATCTCTCACTTGAAGGTACTGGATAAACAGATTCCTTGTATGACTCTCTAAAATAATCTACATGCAAAAATGGATCAACGAAATCATACACATCTCTACCACTACTACGCAAAGCATGCACACCATGACAACAAGGAAAACAATTCAATTGCCAGTCATGGCAAGAGCAAGTCTGTCTACCAATATCAACATAAAAATAAATAGAAAAATGAACGTCAAGCACAGTATCACTAACAACAATCACATCCCAAGACTTAGCTAGCTCCAAAGAGTCCACCAACTTCTTTTCCATAACAGGACACAATTTCGTAGTCCATCTTTTAGATTCAGCTCTTCTATTCGACAATTGAGTCATGATTTGAACCCTAATCATATCAATCATATAAGTAATAGGCAACTCACGGGCCCCACCAATCCAATTATTGTAAGACTCGGCAGCATTAGATGACATCTCACCATATCGTTTCCCTCTAAAAAATGCATTCGCCTACTTATCATTTTGCAAACCATCCAACATACTATCAACTCTACTATTCCCAGCAATACGCCTCAATTTCTCCATATAATGTTGGAAAGAAGCAACCGTTGGCGCATAAACATATTTAACTAATATTTTCATCAAACTCAGCTTATAGTTAGTACAAAGTCCCACCAATTTGTCAATCAAATTTCTCTTCAAATGATTCAAGCAATATGCATGATGTGCATTAGGAAAAATCACAGAAAGAGCGCCTAGCAATCCATGTTGATGGTCCGACACAAAGGTCAATCTCCGCCCTGAACCAACACCCTTTAACAACTGACTTAAGAACCACGTCTAATTATCTTGATTTTCAGCGTCAATAATCGCAAAAGCCAACGGAAACAGACCTGCAAACAATATAACATCAAACTGCAAAAATTAGCAAACTCACAATACAATAACACACTGACAAACCAAATCTATACTAACTGCAAATAAATACATACCTTGATTACCATCCTTTGATGTTGCTGCAAGCAAATGTCCCTTGTAACGCCCCTTCAAGAATGTACCATCAATAAACAACAACGGACGACAAAATTGAAAGTCATACAAACATCCATGAAATGCCACAAACAACCTCCGAAAACACTCACTACTTTCATCCACATCTAATTCAAGCACACTTCTCGGATTCGTTCTCATAGCCGTCTCAAGGTACCATCGAAGTTGGTCAAAAGAAGTTGCAAAATCACCAACAACCCACATTTTGCCTTATCAACTCCTAACCATGCAACCCGATAAGAAACATCTATACTATATTGCTTCTTTAACTTTTTTTTTAACTTCAATAGGACGAGTTAATAGATTATCACTAATATCATTTTGCACAATATCAGACACAAGTCTAGAACCAACCAGTTTGCTACAAGATCTACGAGCCACAACCCCACAAGTATGCACATTATCCAACTTCATTATAAAAAAAATACCAGAATTCATCAACACCTTTCCATGCACAAACCATTTACAACCAGTAGACGATTTCATCACACATTTAGTAGTTACTCTTGTTGCACCATTCTTCAAATAATTCACTGCAAAACCACACTCAACTACATACTTAGCTAATGCAATGCGGAACGCCGGCACTCCATCTTCAAATTCTTGACCAACACTATGGATAATCCCCTTCCAACTAGCAGACAACAAAACTCTCTCTGGTTCTGGATAAAAACTAGGCAACAAACCACCAAAATCATCACAATCGTTAATCAAAGAACTCTCACCAATTACATAATCAATCCTACAAGAATTACCATCATGAACTTCCACAATTCTCTTATCATCCACAACAACATCAACAACATGACAACCACTACCACTTACCATTGACAGCATATTCCACAAATCATCGTCATATTCAACAATACAATTAGAATATCCAGCAATAGAGAAAAACAAACAAAAGTTAACAACACTCAACTCCTTGAACTTCATACATATTTTCTCAACAACTTCATCATAACTACATCCCTCACTAATCTTAATAGCAGCACAACAATTACTGTATTTGCACATTAACATGAAACACCCCTCCATACTACAAAATCACAAACCAACGAATAATTGTTCACATATTCCAAACTGTAAAATTATATAGTTACAACATATTAGTACCAACACTGCACAATTCACAATTTCAAACTGCAAAATTATACACTTACAACATATCAGTATCAAAACACCAGAATTCACAATTCCAAACTATAATTTCAAAACACATTACACTATACAACAAACTAAATCAACAAAATCAAAATCATTACACTATATCACATATAAAAATCAAATAAAATAAATATCAAACAAACAAAATTTATCACAAAACAAAAAACTAAAACAACATTGCCAAACACAAACCAAATATCACGCAAATTTACTTATCTATATATACATACATATATGTATACATACATAGAGATATATATATGTATATGTATGTATCGACAGATACATACACATACATATATATATCGACGATACAAACCAGATACACAAAGAGGGAGAGAGAACGTACGCAGAGATCGCCTGTACACAAAGATTCATATCGCACAACCAGATCTACCTCACAACACAATGAGATCGACCACACAACACAATGAGATCGCTATAACGAAGAGCAATCGAGATCGCACAGACTAAAAGATTTGATTTTCTTTTTTGAACGGAACAAAAATTTAATTTTTCACGTATATATAGATCTCAAAACAAAGAATAATACAATCATTTACAAAATATAAAAATAAAAAATAAAATCTCTACATATAAAAATTAAAAATTGTGAACCTATTAATCTATTAAAAATATATTAAAATTAGAAGGGAAATAGATCCCTACATGGTCCCTGCTTAGTAATTCTCCCTTTTTTCTTCTTCCGAAGAAGTTCCATGTCCTCGACGACACTTCCAGTGGATTCAGTTTCGCTGCTCTCTCCCTCTCTCTCTCTCTCTCTCTCTCTGTGTGCAATGGAAGTAATTGGAGAAGACGAAGGCAATTTCAAACCAATCAAATCTGAAGAAGGAGAAGAAGAAGTTTTCGAGGAAGAAGCTCGCACAAGAACGTTTTCAGAGCTGAAAAACTATTGTTTAGACCTACTAGACCTCCTCCAAAACCCTAACAAAAACCCCTCGTCTCTCTCTCAACTCCATGACTTCCTTTCCCGATCTGCGCCCCATACTCTCCAGCCTTTCTTCGAGTATGTTCTTCTTCATCATTTACTTCTTTCATATAAATGTACTTGTGCTGTGTGTATATGTATGTATATGACTGTGTTATGCTTTAGTTTCTTTTTCATTGATTCTGCTTTTTTTTTTTTTTTCCTTCTTTCTTAGAATGTTCCAAAGCGAATGGCTTTTTGCTAGGTTTTTGATATCCTCTCTTTAGTCGACAAGAACAATTAGGATTAGAAAGAGAACATTAGAACAATGTTTCCGTTGTTTCTATACAATTTGAAAACTATCACCAGAAATTAACAGTCGCAAAGAGAACTTCGGACAAAGTATGATACTTTTTCTGTAGTTCTGTGAAGATTATTTGGCAGGAGAGTCAAAACAGGGCAATCACTGAAGAAGCTGAACTTTGAACGGCCCCGATACATTTAGGGTTAATAAGAAATTACTAGACTTGGGATCAAGTTAGTGACATAATTAGAGTTAGCAATGTCAAATGTGTGATTGGTGGCCATGGACCTGGTCACCCTTTCACTTTAGATGGAGAATAAAGAGAATGAACAACTCGTTTGTCATGGACGGAACTGAAATTGGAACCAATGGAGATTGTGTAAGAGCTTACTTTTGGTGCTGCTGCTGTGGACAAGATTTTTCATTGAAATTGTAGCATTGCCATGCTGTTGTTTGATCATATTATTGCTACCAAATTGGTGCAAATCTCCTATGGATGGTGGTGGAGTGCCTGAGCTTTTAGTCTTTGGTTGATGTTTCAAGCTGCTTTATACACATTAGGGAATGCGGTTAATTTGAATCTCTTCCACCTTTGGCTTTTGTGGTGACTGTCGGCAATTTATTCATATAAATTTATTTAGTTTTGGTAAGCATAACAATTTATATATATCACCAAGGGAAATGGACACAATTTTATTGATTAAGATTTATAAAAAGGTTTAAGTCATCATAATATGAATAGAAAAATTATAAAAAAAAAAAACAAAACTGGATGATTGATACGTGCATAAGATATGAAACCATATGATTCTTCTACAGACTATAATCATTTGATCTAATACAATGTTGGCAAAGTAAAATTCGAGAGCAGATTATAAGGCAAGCAGAAGAGTTGAAAATGAACAGATTACTACACATTGTGATCCTCTGTACTGAATTCTTGAAATCAAGTAAGCAACAATTAATACTACAATAATTAATATTGTATCTATTTCTAATTATAGCTGTAGTTTTCTGCTTGTATGGCAGTAGAATCGGTACATGTTCCAACACAGTAACTTCTGCTAGTGGAACTAGAAAGGTTGGATTTGCTTTCTTATGATTATTTGACATGTGGCTTGTTTATCTATTTTTTTCAGCTATACATTGTTTCCGTTGCTGCTTCTGTTGGATGCTGCAGTCAATTGCAGATCTCCACCAAAGGCTGAGGAATCTGTGATGGTTAATTTTCCAAAAGTGTTACATAAGGTCAGTGATATTGCAGCTGAAGGTGTGCTTCAATGTTTGGAGGAACTTCTGAAGAAGTGCCAATTAGGATCCGTCGATCAGGTATTGTCATTGAATGCTATTTGGGTTGCAATACTTAGAAATGTGCCACTTTGACATGCTTCAGTATTCAATGGTTAAATTAATATTCTACTTTATGTGCTGTAATTGTTTCTAATCCCTCACTGTTGTGAACCTGTCTATTGTCTAATAGGTGAATACATGTTCAAGTCATTTGGGGGGGAAAAAAAAAAGATTTAAAAAAAGAATCCATCTGAACTAAGAATGTTGCAGATGGAGATATCTAGGAAGAATTGAAGTTCATTATTGTTTCCTTAGTCTTGGTTGTCTTTGCGATCAAATGAT
The DNA here is from genome assembly GCF_004153795.1 of Camellia sinensis. NCBI lineage: Eukaryota > Viridiplantae > Streptophyta > Magnoliopsida > Ericales > Theaceae > Camellia > Camellia sinensis. The sequence goes on from NW_021026080.1 coordinate 1,919,208, forward strand.
GATAAGTACTAACAGCTTGGTATTGTTGCTCAACCAATGCTTTTTTCCTCCTGATTGGAAATCTATGTTAACTGCGATGGCACTTCATTTTTTTGGTGGTTTATGCTTCTGATTGATTTTAAGTTGTTTTAATCTGCTATTAACTATTGAGCGTCGTCGGTTTTGTCCATGAAAAGCTTTCTTTGCATCTGTGGACGGTAATGGGTTATGATTGTTAGTTTGTTTTTGGCCACTTCACAATGTTAAGTTTGTCATACTATTGTGCGCTGGGTATGTTCTGTAGTCAATGAAAGTTGCGGCATGTGGATGTTATAGCTTCATGATACTCATGACTTAAGTTAGTACTTTGGCCTCGTTTGGGAATAAGCTATTTTAGTAACTTTTTGGCTTTTTACGAAAAGATGTGCAGAAAGTAGAGAGAGTGATGTGATAACTTATAGTGACTTTTTGGCTTTTTGGCTAAAATAGTGACTTTTTGTCTTTTAAATCTCTTGTTGTTAAGTGACACATTGAGGTCATAAATACAAGGCCCAGAAAGGTTTCGTATGGAAACTGATTACCGATGGTTTTGTAACAAATGATGCTGCAGATTTCCATGAGAGGCTAAAAATCTCTTTTTGTTGTTATTAGTGAAGCCCTTTTTAGATGATACTATCATAAAGGTATGCATGCAGTTTATTAGGCAAATTTTGTCCTACAGCGGTGAAGTTTTTAACTTTTGTTTGCTTGTTGGTGTTAGAATCTTCATAGAGTCTTTTTGCAGGAAAATTGTATGTAATGATCTCTTGTAGACATTTTTCAACGTAAAGGATGCTCTATGGTTTTACAGGTGGTGGTATTGTTGAAGAAATTGACATATGGGGCTATGCTTTCTCCGACTGAGGTTTCGGAAGAGTTCCGTGAGGGAGTGTTCAGGTGCTTCAGGGCACTTCTCCTTAGTTTACATTTGTGCTCCAACAAGTTTTGTTCATGTAAACAAATTAACGGCTTTCCCGCACTTTTAGCAAGAAGAGATGTGCAATCTCAAATTAGTATACTTCCAAGGCATGTTTCAGAAACAGAAGAATGCCTACTTGCATTTCTCCATTCTCAAACTGCTTCTGCTGCTATTGGTCACTGGCTATCGCTTCTCCTCAAAGTAATTTATTTCGTTTCTTGGAGCTTTATTGAGTATTTATTTCTGTTTGATGTTTCCTTATTGTTCCTTTGTACTTGTGCACATAATTTTCTCTGGCACAATCTTGGGTTCTATGAGAAGGCTGCAGACATTGAGGTTGCACGAGGACATCGAGGCAGCGCAAAGCTACGTGTAGAAGCCTTTATGACTCTTCGCATACTTGTTGCTAAGGTAATTTTGTGACATTTTGTCAGTCTTAATGTTTGATTTAGAGGTGATCCCTGAGTTGTGTCTTCAAAATGAGATGAGATTCTCACTATGAAAGGCCTTAAAATCTCATATTTGAAATCATAGGAGTTAAACTGAAATGTTAAATAAGAACTAAACTTTACTAAAGAGCCTAAAGGCTTGAACCTGAAGTTCGATTCCATGCTAGAAAAACATGTGAGAAATTTCAATGACATAATTCCTGGGTGGTGGAATGAAGTTATAATTGTAAAAATTGATTCTCTTTTTTCCTGGTGAGATGATGTTGTTTCTTGAGCCTCAATCAGCTTGTATCTCTCTGATAGCTTGATCTTTGGCTTCATTACCAGTTTTCCTTATCAAAAGATTATGTGCTTTCTGTTTATATTAGATTATTTAATTTTAGCTCAGTGATTCCTCTTGCTTGCTTTGCTGGTGCAAAATTTTGTAGTTGACATAAATTTTATGAATGGCTGTTTTGTTGTGTTTTCTCTTGTAGGTTGGTAGTGCTGATGCCCTAGCATTCTTTTTACCAGGTGTTGTTAGTCAATTTGCCAAAGTGTTGCATGTCTCAAAAACAATGATTAGTGGTGCTGCTGGAAGTGTGGAAGCGATTGACCAAGCAATTAGAGGTTTGGCTGAATTCCTTATGATAGTTCTCGAAGATGATGCTAATTTATCTGGCCTTGATATGTCTGTGAATGTTAGTACTAGCTTTCATTCAAATAAGGATGAATCTGCGGTATCATTTCTGGAGGAACTCCGCCACTTGCCTGTTAGAACTCAAGGTCAGAGTGAAATGGTTGTAGAAAATCCAAGTGAAGCAGTACACATGGATTCTCCAAAATTTGGCTTCAAAGAAAAAGAGAGTGTAGATTCGGGCAACATGATGGGATCTTTGCTTGTGAGCCGCACAAAAGATTGGCTTATTAAAACTTCAGCTCACGTGAATAAACTATTGTCTGCAACTTTTCCTCATGTGGGTTCTTACAACTGTTTTTGTGTCAGTTATTTGCCATAGTTATTTTACATGTGTTTCACTTACTTCTTTTCACATGATGACATATAATCTATTCTTCAATTGCTAATCCTCCACACGGTTGTTAGCTTTGTGTTCATTCGGCAAAAAAGGTGAGACAAGGACTTTTGGCTGCCATTCGGGGACTGTTATCAAAATGCATTTATACGCTGAAGGACAGCAGACTGATGCTATTGGTAAGTTGGGAATTAGAGCTCATCTTCTTAAGACATTTTGAATTTCCAATTATTGTCTTAAGAATCTTTGAAGTCAAAAAAAATTGATACTGGCATATTTGAACTTTGAATAAGTTATTGTTGAGTTTTACTCTTTATCTTGGTTTTCATTTAATTAATCATGAAACTTTTGCATTGAACTGAGGTGCAAAAAACTGAAGAAAATTTTTATCTTTGAAAAAAACTTTGTGATATAATGAAGCCATGACTTTTAATTTATTTAGTTGGGCAACTATGAAATAACATGTAGATAAGATGAATGTTGCTGAGATGAGAATGTTAAGGTGGGTGTATGGCGCGACTAGAAAAGATAGAGTTAGGAATGAGTATATTCGTGAATGGGTAGGAGTAGTACTGATAGAAGATAAGTTGAGAGAGAATAAATTGAGAAGATTGAGTCATATACAATGGAGACCAATAGAGGCAGTAGTGAAGAAAGGCGATATAGTGATTGTAGATGGAAGTGTTAGGGGAAGAGGCAGACCTAGCTTGACGTGGGCTAATGTAGTAAACAAAGATATGAATCTCCTTAATTTGACTAACCAAATGACCGTTGATAGAGTCAAGTGGAGAAGAAGGATGTGTGTAGCCGACTTTATTTGATGGGATTTAAGGTTTGGTTTTTGTTCTCATACCTTGTTGGAATGATCAGTGTTCTATAATAAGCCATTATGACATTTTCTACTTTCTCTACAATTTTGGTTGGTTATGTTGAAGTTGTTAAAGAATGCTATAAATTTGTGGAGAACTTAGTGGATGTTATTGGTTAGGATGATTAATGAAGGCTAAGATCTAGTTTCACAGATCGAAACTATAACATTAGCCAATGCCAAGTAGGTTGAACATAGGTTATTATGTTTGCAAAGTGGCTAGCATAAGACTCAAATCTAAGTTCTCATGCTTGTTAGCCAGAATTTTTATCATTGCACCAAGCAATGATCCTTTTGAAGGTACTGTTATGAAAAATGACTCATAGGACCTCTTCTTTGTATATGCTCAAGTGTTCAATGTCTTTTCATCTTCAAGTTACTACTCTCACACACACGTCCTTCATCATATTAGATTGTCATTGTCCTGTCTATATTTCCAGAGCATAAGTTTTGCCATAATTAGGAAGTTATCATGAGGTTATTGTGAGTTTATAAATGCACAGTGGCGTAGTCAGGAATTCCACTCAGTGGGGTCACTCAGAGGGAGAGGGAGAGAGAGAACAAATGAAGGAATGCATCAATGGCAATACAACAATGGTTGTTAGAGAATGAACTGTTAATAGAGCGAATGAATGAACGAACTCTGAGCTAAAATTGACACCACTAAACAATGAATAGTTCTAAATATATATGATATATGTGATATTTATCTAGATTCACTGGGGTCATTTTGTTAAAATTGACACTACTAAACAATGAATAGCTCCAAACACTGGGGTTATTTTGTTAAAATCCAAAACTATTAGACAAAATTCCATATATATTTGAACAAAATTTGAAAGTTCAGTGGTGTCAATTGACACCACTAAACTATACATAGCCCCGCCCCTGTAACTGCATTGGGAGGCTTGTAGCTGGCTCAGCCAAAATGAATAGGAAGACGGATGTTTTCCTTTTCTTTCTAAACCATCTCCGTCAATTGCCAAAATAAGATGCTAGTTGGCATGGTTGATTTTTCTGGGATAAACCAAGTTGTTTTTCAGACTCCATAAATTTTATCTTCTAATTTTTGCTTAATCATCTTCTCTCTACCTATCATAACATGACACGGTTGAAATCACAATAGTTGGTGCAGCTTGGTTGTTATCTGTGTCATTGTATAGGTGTATCCACCAGAATTCTTTTCTTCACTGCTTCGGCATTTTCTTAGTCTTACATTGATAGCCCATACGATGCTTCCAAATAAATGGTTGGTGTTAGAACTGTTGCTTATAAGGTTTAGATTTAGATTTAGTTGCTTATAAGGCGTGATATCGTTTAACTGTCATTTGTCAGAATAAGTAATCATATTTTAAGTTTTTATAGTTAAGCTGAAATACTTAGCTTTGTTGACATGGTACACATGAATAGTATAATGGCTTATTTTGTTTGTACATTTGATTCCCTATATGTTTCCCTGTTACTATGCAGGAGTGCTTATGTGTTTTGGTTTGCGACGAATCTGAAGACGTGTCTACAGCTGCACAGGGTTTTCTTGGATGCCTGTTCTCGTCAAGCAGGAAACATCATGTACAATATGACTTTGCTGAGATCTTTAGCAGGTTTCTTTTTCTCCCTGTAAAGTGACAAAGTGAAACTTGGGCACCTTATCTGGAAAAATGGCTTTAAAATTTGCTTTCAAACAGGCTAATTGAAAAGCTTCCCAAAGTGGTGCTGGGAAGTGAGGAATCACTTGCATTATCAGAGGTTCAGAAATTACTGGTAGTAATTTATTTCTCTGGTCCTCAACTTGTGGCGGATCACCTTCTTCAGTCTCCTGTATGTGCTGCTTCCTTTGTAATGTCCCAGTGATAAGGATTCTATTTATGCTTTATTATTTTTTTTATCCATTTTCTCAAATAAAGGACTTCCATTACATTTTTCCAACTTCTGATGCAACCTGTAGCTTTCTAGAATAGCCATGCTGCTTTGTCTGAATAAAGTGGAGGTGAACTTCAATTTCAAACAATCTAAGCTGTCATACTGTCCTTCTCTACCGTCTAATTCTTTATAATAGATGGAGGTAACTGAAGGGAACATGGAAGACTTCGTGAAATAAGGTGCATGCATAAAGTGTGTGCCACTGCTTTAGTAGAATTTGACAACATGTTGAGTGATCTGAGGTTTAGAGACTAGCAATTCTAATGACGTTTTGTTTTTAATCTACTGACGATGGGTCCACTTTTGCATTGTTTCTCCCTGCTGCTCTCCCATAGACCTCTCATGAATGTTGAGAAACCAGTTTGTTGGCCCTTTTCTGGTTGGCTTATCAATAATTGATCGAAAATTATTGAGACTATATTAGCTTTCATTTACTGAGCTTATCTCTGTACCAGTAGTAGTACTTATTATGTGTGATTCGACTTTGGACCTAAGAAGCACAGACACATGCACGGACACGGTTATGGACACAAGGTTGATGATTTGGTAAATTACACTTTTCATCTTCCAACTTTCACATGAATTTCACTTTGGTTGCTCACCTTCTAATTCCAACAACTAAATCCTCAAACTTCAACTTCTGTTTTAATGTGGTCATTCCATTATCCCATCATTTAATATTTGAGTTAAAGCTGAAACATGAGGGACCAAAGTGGATTTTGAGTGAAAAGTGTAATTTTCACCATAATTCTTTCGTTTAATACTGGTAAAATGTGCTCACATGGCCCTCACATAAAAATTCTGTCCAAATTTTTAACCGTGAGTGATGGGAGAACCACATTGAAACATTGTTGCAAATTGCAATTCGAAAATAAGGGACCAAAGTGGAATTCAAATAGAAGTTGGAGGGTGAAAAGTGTAATTTACCCTTTATTTTTATTCCTTACTTTTTTTTATTTAAAGTGAAAAAATCACTTAATGTATAATTTAGTCATTATTCAACATAGCAATTACTATCTCATTAATCACAGACCGTTAGATCACAATTTCAAAATCATTTAAGTTAAATAATAAATAGGTTGATAAGGAGAGATACTACGGTTGATCTTAATGAAAAGGCCTAGAAAGGTATGTTCAATAATAAATAGATCATCCATAAAAAATCATAAATTACAAGTTGTAGTAGATATCATCTCATATATCATTATATTCTAAGAAATAGGAAACATCAATCAACAACCAACATTAATCAAAAGCACCAAGAAACTTTGACAATTGGTGTGCTTCATGGCTTTGGAGTTTATCAAGTGTGATTATGAACTTTGAAACTTTGACCATTGGATGTTGGGATGATCCGTCACATTTTAAAGGGTGGATATTAACTGGATTATAGATATCTTCTTTCAGAAAATGAAAAAAAAAAATACTAGGAACAAGAAACAAGTGCACTGTGGAGTTTGGTCTAACCTGTCATCTCTCAGATATTACTTCTGCTGTATATTTTTATCTTAATTAATCAGGTCAGAGAGAATTTGCCTTCAGTCTTCTGTAATCTGAATCATTTGCTTGTGTGGAATGCATAGGTGTCAACTGCTAGATTCTTGGATGTTTTTGCCCTCTGCTTGGGTCAGAATTCAGTATTTGCTGGTTCTCTCAAAAAACTTACCTTGGCAAGGCCAGCCTCAACGGGATACCTTCACTCCATAACTGAGATGAGAGCTAGCATTTTCTTTGCCAATGATAATAGGGCCATTACAGATGCTGCTCTCTCTGAAGACTCAAAGTTCCCTAATATCCAGAACAAAAAAATACTATGCCCACTGGAAAATGTACAGAAGGAATACGAGCTTCCACGCATGCCACCTTGGTTTGTTTATGTTGGGAGTCAGAAACTATACCAGGCACTTGCTGGAATACTTAGACTTGTAGGTTTATCTTTAATGGCAGGTTGGCTTTTACAATTCAATTTCTTTGCTTGGATGTATTTCTTTTCTGCTTTAAACTTAGTTTGGGTCTTCTGTTTTTCCTTGTGTCTAGATTCTAGAAGTGAAGGGTCCTTGTCAATTGTCACTGATGTACCACTGGACTACTTGCGGAAATTGGTATCAGAGGTTCGGGTGAAAGAACACCGCAAAGAAAGCTGGCAATCTTGGTGCAATAGAACTGGCTCAGGACAGTTGGTGCGGCAGGCTAGTACTGCTGTTTGTATTTTAAATGAGATAATTTTTGGTGTATCAGATAAAGCAGTTGATGCTTTTGCAAGGATGTTTCAGGGGTCTAGGTTAAGATGGGAGGAGATAGAGAGATGTGGGGCAGAATATGATGATGTTCAGGTTTGCAAGTTTGAACATCCTGTGCTTTCTGCATCCATTTGGAAGAGTTCTCAGGAGAAGGCTGCAAGGAGCCACTTGATTGATAGCATTGGCAGAATATTACATGAATACCTAACTCCTGAAGTGTGGAGTCTTCCTTTAGAGCATAAATCGTCTCTCCAGCAGCCTGACAGTGAAGTTGAAGACATTACTCTGCATTTCTTCCATGATGCTGCTTTGCTATACCAGGAAATATACATTTTCCTTCACCAATACTGCACACAATTTATTGAATGTTACCATTATCTTGTTATGGTTGGATTGCAGATTTTGAAGTGCATCAAATTCATTTTACTGAATAGGTTATCATTGATTGGATGGCCATTATGTTTAATCTTTCATCAATTTATATGGTTGGATTTCAGATCTTTGATGTACATGGTATTGATATTGGTGTTGTTTCTTGAAACAGGTTATCATTGATGGGATAGGCATTTTTAGTATGTGCCTTGGGAACCTTTTTTCTTCTTGTGGATTTCTTCATTCATCTCTTTATGTGTTGCTTGAGAATCTAATTTGCTCAAACTTCCAAATAAGAAGTGCAGCTGATTCTGTCTTACATGTCATTTCTACATCATGTGGTTATCCAACAGTGAGTATACATGGTAAAAAAAATGCCTCAATAGTATTTGGATTCCATTGTTAATGACCTCCTTTTTGCAGGTAGGGCACTTAGTTTTGGCAAATTCAGACTATGTCATTGATTCCATATGCCGACAGTTACGTCATCTGGATCTTAATCCTCATGTACCTAATGTGCTTGCTGCCATGCTTTCTTATATTGGAGTGGCCCATCAAATATTGCCATTGTTGGAGGAACCGGTATGTTTATTGGACTGCGCATCCTCTGCATAATTTTGGAGAAGTAACTTGCTCTTGTTCTAGTACGTCATGAAGACTACATTTTTAATATTTTTGGAATATTATAAATGCCCGTTTTCTTCTTCTTCTTCTTCTTTAACAAGTCTCACTAACAAGATTTGATTTTAAGAAATTTAGTTCTCCCAAGCTTTTGAGCCTTGCAAAAATTATAATGTGAACTGACTGACTTGCCCATGATTTTTGTATTGTTTTCCTTTTCTTTTTTCAACCCTTTTGTTTCTTCTTGTAATCAATAATTTGTTTCAATTTATCCAAAAAAATAAAATAATAATAATAATAATAATAAATAAATAAATAAATAATTTGTTTCAATTCTTTATAAGTATCGAATTGTAATCCTTGTGGCCTAATAAAATTGTACAGATGCGCTCTGTTTCGCTGGAACTTGAGATTCTTGGCCGCCATCAGCACCCAGACTTGACTATTCCCTTTTTGAAGGTGATATTTGATAGAAGTATTTAATGTTTTCCTTTACCATTTTTTTGTTTGCTCTTATTGATTGCTGTTCCAGTTTGACAAGTGTTTGATGGGGATAGAACAACATAATTGCTTATTTTTAATATATACTGTGTCTCACCTGACATTAAGTTGACACAAGAAGTACGGATATGGACACGGACACATGATGTGACACAACACAAACATGTCAACTCAACAATTTTTAAAACATGCAGGGCACAACGCTCAGAAAACATCTACAGAATAAATAATTTTATATATTTGTTATGTGTAATATAAATAAATATTTCATTAAAAGATAATTAAAAAAATATAACATATCACTTACTTATAAAGTTCAAAGGAGAAGTGATTAATGGATATAAATTTACGTAGTTTTTCTCTTATTGTTGGATACCAAGTTATTTTGTTCAAACTTGTTATGCGTGTCTAAATGATGGATATGTGTATCTTTCAAGTGTCTAAAGTGTGTCTCGGTCTAAATAAATTTAAAAACAACAGGGCTTGTTTGGACTTGAGTTTGATAGTGTCAAGAGTTTTATTTATCAAAAATAAAACATAAAAAAGATGAGTTGATAGTGTCAAGCAGTGTCTGACGGGTGTTGGGGTCAACACGGACACACCACCTTCTTAGTTATAACCTTGCACGTCTCATTTCCACACTGATATTTGTGGGCTAATATCTTGATATGGCATTATGTATTGATGCATATTTTGATCAATGTGATTAGTATTTGGAAAATATCGTCTTGTAAATTATTTTCTTTCACTAGGCTGTTGCTGAAATTAACAAGGCTTCAAAGCGTGAAGCTTGTTCACTGCCCCATCAGGCAGCAGAATATTTGGAACATGTGAAGTCAAAAATGTCTGATTTTGAAAAGAAGACAATGAAGGAATCAGTTTTTTCAGAATCAAGCTATGATGATGACATTGATATGTCTCCCATGGAATCAGGTTAGTATATTTGTGATTTTCTAATCGAGTGTGGATGTGGGATTTGTGACCAAGTTTTTGCAGTGAGCAGAAGCTGAAACTCTTCTAACACTATGGCATAAGATGTTTGATTTTTATCAAAACAATGCAAGTGTGGATTAAATTCAAGTAGTCAACTATGGAGATGATTAGTGGCAGAGTCAGAAAATTAAATTAGAGGGGCACTTATTAATTACAATCAGTGTGTTTGGTTTCGGTTTTCTGAATTCAGTTTTTTGAAAACTGAGTTTTTTAGTTTTCGTGTTTTTTTGTTTTTAGTGAATATTTTTAAAATTTTAAATATTTTTTAATATTTTTTTAGATGCACCTTACTTAGATGTATCTAAAAAGTACAAAAATTGTGAAAAAATATTTTAAAAAATTAATAAATACATAAAAATACAAAAAATGTACTGAATTCTCATATTTTTTTTGTATTTTTGGTATTTAGTGAATTTTTAAAAGGTTTTTTTCACAATTTTTTTACTTTTTAGGTATATTTATGTTAGGTATGGCTAAAAATTAAAAAAAAATTGCTTAAAATATTAAAAAAATTCATTGAAAACATTAAAATATGAAAAATGAAAAAGTAGAATTTTCTGTAAACAGTTTTCTAAAAACTGGAACCAAACAAGCTGAATAGTTTTTACAAAAATATTTCATGTAAGTTTTTACAATTCATTTCAAGAAACATCAAAAAAAAATAATCAGTGTGTTTGGTTTCAGTTTTTTGAATTCAATTTTTTGAAAACTAAGTTTTTTATTTTTCGTATTTTTTTGTTTTTAGTGAATATTTTTTGAATTTTAATTAATTTTTTTACTTTTTTTATATGCACCTTACTTAAGATATATCTAAATAGTAAAATATTTGTGAAAAAATTAATAAATACACAAAAATATAAAAAAAATACTGAATTTTCGTTTTTTTTTTTGTATTTTTTGGTATTTAATGTATTTTTTAAATATTTTTTTTTTTGTATTTTTTGGTATTTAATGTATTTTTTAAATATTTTTTTCACAAATATTATACTTTTTAAGTGTATTTATGTTAGGTGTGTCTAAAAATTAAAAAAATTTGCTTAAAATATTAAAAAAATTCATTCAAAACATTAAAATACGAAAAATAAAAAAGTAAAATTTTCTGAAAACTGGAAACAAACAAGCTGAATGTTATTTGTAACTAGTGTATCATGGACAATACAAAAAAAAATATGGATATAAGTCTTAAAATAAATTATATAATGATAAATTATTTTTTGATACAAAATTTGATTAAGAATTCAATATAATGGTAATACCACGTCATCATTGATATGTGATATCACCCACTAATAGTAAATAAACACATAAAGAGTGAACTTCACATGTCAAATATAATTAACAATCCAATAAATTTATATCTTTATAGTGAGATTATATATACTTGCATATCACTAATAATGGCATTGTCGTTACCTTAAAAAAAATTTCATAGCTAATATGGTTTATTTATAGTAGTCTCTTCATTTTCAATCAAAATAGCCATTATTGTTCTTATAATTTTTAAAATGTTATTGACATTTCACTCTAATAATGTTTTTGTAATTTTTTATTAAAAATATTTTCTCTATGTTTGCAAAAAGAGAAAAAAAAAAAAAAAAAAAAATCCCATAATCTTGGGGGGGGGGGGGGGGGGCACAGAACCCTTGGGTCTCATGCTCCTCCGCCACTGGAGATGATAATTGGTTTCCCAATTTTATTCTATTCACCCAGACAATTTTGTCCTTTGGTTGTGTATATGAGTGGATATTATGATTAGTGATTAAAAAAATATTAAAAAAAAAAAAACCAAAAAAATTGAACTACTTTTATTAAACCTCCCTTCCTACTTTTTTGTTGTAAATATATTTCCGACATTATTCAGGTGCTTATATGTTCCACTTCTGGAATCATTTATTTGAACATGACGGGGTCCTGTTAAAATAGTTGAAATATTGAAGAAACTAGAGGAATGTTCCAGAGGTGCTTAATCTATTTAGTTCATTGGCAAATTGTTTGCAATGTTCATTCTCCATGGTCATTAATGTTAATTTTTACTACTAGTTTTGTTTGTCATCAGTTAGATTAGAATTCAGAATGTTGAAAGGGTTGTTTGCTTCAGACTAAAAAAAAAAAACTCGTGGGTAAATTGAAGGCATACTTATCATCTATTAGTCATTTTCATACCTTTGCCCCTGAAACACCTTGAAGGTACATTTCTATTAGTCATTTTCATGCCCTTGCCACTATCAAATTTTCACTTTCTTTAAGTTTGATTACTTATATGTATTCTACAGCAAGAGGCATTATAATGGTGAGTTGCCAAACCTTATAGCTTCATGGAAATGCTTCCAAACTTAATTCAGTCCTGCATGGTCAAATGAAATTTTTTGCTGCTTTGTAAATCAAAGTTTTGGATTGCAAGGCAGTTAGGTAAACCTAGAAAGTTTCATAAAATAACATGTCGTGGCATCAGTTTTATAGTTAGAGGCTTGTGATTAGTCCTGCTTTTACCAAAACCATTAGAGAAGATTTATGTCATACCTTCTTTACTAGGACACATTAATTCCTAGAAATGGTCGTAGGGTTGCAATTTTGGATTTTGCATTCTAGCTTGAAAAAAACTGCTCTTTGTACCAAACAGCTTGCCCCTTCCCTCCTCTCTAGAAAAAGAAAAATTTCATTAGAGGCCATGATTGAAAGGTTATAATTTATACAGATTGCAAATTTATGATTTCTATAAGACGCTGTATGAGAATGCTGTTTAATTGTTCTATTGTTTTATTTTTATATATTTCTGTTGGTTGTCATGCTTGCACTTATAAAGATGTTTATTTTCTTTTATTTTTTGTTGTGCTTTTAGCCTTCCAAGTGCTTCTTGGATACTGATTATTTTCTGCTTGCATCTGTTTTTAGCTAATGTATACAGCCTTAATTGTTATACTCTTTGTTTCCGTCAATACTTTTGGGTTGCCTTTGTTTAACTGATTATAATTTATAAATAAGAACTTAAATGCAAGTTTTGTGTGTGATTTTTCCTGATTTCTTTCCTCACCCACAATGATTGGATTCTGAGAATTATTTTGATATTGTGCTGAGGAGAAGAGGTGGGTGTGTGCTTTCATGATGTTGGCACAACTATAGAGCAGTGGGAGAGTGTTTTGTTCAAATTGAATGATTCTAAAAGATATAGAAGAACAGTTGGATCTATTGCTGGTTCATGTGTAACGGCTGCAACCCCACTGCTCACTTCATTGAATCAAGCAGCGTGCTTGGTAGCTCTGGATATAATTGAGGTATATTTCTGTTTGAGTTTGCATATCTTCCCTTTCCTACAGTTGTTTTTTTGATCATGTGACGTTCAAGCTATGCTCTTATGCTCTCACATCAATCGTGGTTCTTGTTTTCTAGGATGCCATTATGGCCTTGTTTTTTTATTTTTTTCATTCATGATGATTCTTCTTTTGTAGGATGGCATTATGGCACTTGCAAAAGTGGAAGAAGCATACAAGCATGAGAGGGAGACTAAAGAAGCAGTTGAGCGAGTGTTTGAGTTGTGTTCATTTCACACACTCAAAGATACTTTGGATGCTGCCGAGGATGGAACTGCTGAAAATAGGTTGCTTCCAGCAATGAATAAAATATGGCCATTCTTGGTTGCTTGTATACAAAATAAGAACCCACTGGTGCGTGCTCTCTGACTTCCTTTGGCTAGCTCCTTTGGCTCTGAATCCTTTGCTTATAATTTTCTTGGAGCATCTCCTTCCCTTCTAATAAACAAACAAAATGTTATGATATCCTTCTTTTTTTTTTTTTTTTTTTTTTTTTTTTACTCTTTTTCGCAACATATTCACGTGTTGGGCCTTTTCTTTGGTATAGTGCCCCTTTAATTTGCATTTGAAATTTGCTGGTAATTCTATCAAATTATCTTTGCCTATTTTTAAATTTTAACTCAAGTCAGTTTCACAGGCTGTTAGGAGATGCGCGCGTGTGATAAGCAATGTCGTGCGAATCTGTGGAGGAGATTTCTTTTCTCGTCGCTTTTATACTGATGGACCCCACTTCTGGAAGCTTCTTACCACATCACCTTTTCAGACCAAACCTATCTCAAGAGAAGAAAGAACCCCCTTGCAACTTCCTTACAGAAGCACCCCCATATCTTCAGAGGTCTCGATGGCTGAGGTTTCCAACCTGAAGGTCCAGGCAGCATTGCTCAATACGATTGCTGATTTATCCCGGGAGAAAAAGAGTGCTTCAGCATTGGAAGCAGTCCTCAAAAAGGTCAGTGGCCTTGTTGTGGGGATAGCTTGTAGTGGTGTTGTAGGTCTTCGTGAGGCATCTGTGAATGCCCTTGTAGGACTCGCATCCATGGATCCCGATCTTATTTGGCTTCTATTGGCGGATGTTTATTACTCAAAGAAGAAAGACATGCCTTCACCACCTACCTCGGATTTACCAGAAGTGTCTCAGATTTTGCCCCCACCCTCGTCTCCTAAGGATTATCTTTACGTGCAGTACGGAGGGCAGAGTTATGGTTTTGAAATTGATTTTTCTTCTGTGGAGACGGTTTTCAGGAAATTGAATTCCCTGGTTTTTATTTCACAGGTGTACAGTTAGACTATGTATGTATGTATTTGGTGTACATTTAAAAGGAAAAAGGGAAATATACAAGAGTTAATCATTTACAAATTAGTTCTCTCTAATTTGGTTAGACCCTACTCTGCTCCATGAATTCAAAATTAAAAGTGACAGTGATAACAGCCAGCCCTCCAAAGAAAATAAAAGTAAAGAGACCAGACCATTATCTTCAACCTCGACTTTATTCTCAATATCCGAAAGCATTTCAACTAAAATAAGCTCGATATTTATGGCCCTACTACAGAAAAGTTTCAAATAAGGAAAGAAACACAATTCTAGTTCCAAAAGATTCAACTAGACAATTGTATGTATGGCTTTTGAGTTGTGTTGTGTTACTCTGATTGTTGGGCGCTTATAGGCTAAAAGGAATTATTTTATATCTGTAATGATTCATCCATCATCTCTCCAGAAAAGATGACGGTTGCCAATCACTAAAATGTCTCAAGTAATTTAATTTTCTGAAGGGAAAAAAAGAAAAGAAAAAGAGAGGGGGGGGTGTTTCTCTTTCTTGAACACATAACTTCCATCATTCACTGGTTTTTGGCAAACTGAAAAAGTCAAGAGTAAGCAACCTGCATCTTCAGACAAAAACATGTATGTGTTTCTAAGAGATCTAAACACCCTAAATTTATCATTCTTAGGATAGTTGCTAACATAGGAATCTAAAGCAGCAGTAGCAGCAGAAAAAAGAAAAAGAGAGGTTTTCTCCAAACTGGGAAAGTGGTCAGAATAAGGAATTCAACATCTTAAAACAAACATGTATGATATCTAGAAACAAAGATAGGATTTCAAAATCAGAATGGCTAAACAAATTTTCAAGTACAACAACCAAAAAACCCCACATCAGTTCTATACAATTCTACCTTGAGATTCTTCAGTATGAAACTAACACGAGTCCACAAATAAAACTGCAACAAGAATTTGAAAAAACAAATAATCCCAAATCTGTTTATTTAATCTGATAAAAGAATTTGAAAAAGAGTATATGCATTCAATCAAATGCGCAGCACGATAACAAGGTAAGTCTACGATGGCAGGTTCTGTTAATTGGAGCTGACAACCCTCGAGCAAGTGAGCTGGACCTGTACTTGAGATCCACTGAGAATGCCAAGGTTAGACATCCTCACCGTGGCTCTAACAAAATTGACCCGAAAGGTTGTGCCGTCATCAGATGCATAAGCTGTCACGAGATCAGTAGTCTCTTGACTGGTCATCAACTGCTGATCAGCAAAGAGAAGTCCTCTCCCTCTCAGCAATCTTTGGTAGTAATGTGCATCAAAGACTGATCCCCATGAGATTTTGAAGAAGAGAGTGCTATCCCCATCATACTTCTCGATCTCATGGGAGAAGGAGCCACTCCATCCGACGAAGTGCTATTCCCATCACCGCAAATCATGCTCATCTCTGAAAGAAAATCAAAGGGTATAGATGGGTTGGGCTGTCTGGTTCCCATAAAACTGTCAAGTCTTGGTCGGATGAAGTCGCAACTGATCTTACCAATGTTATGCCCACCTTGCAAAATAGAAATATTTCAGTTTAAAGCTGTAAGTGGGAATTCAATTTAGTAAAGTTAGTATGATCTAAGGGAAGTAAAGAATGAGTGAATACTGAGAAAAGCCACGAAAATATGACATATCAGATTAAAGGCCACAATTCAGGAAAGGGTCGATAGAAAGAACAATAGAAACAGAGAGAAGTAAATGAGCAAAATCTGGTAAATATATATTTTTTGAACTGGAGAAAAAGATGGAAATTCAACACAGATTTGAAATTTCTAAACCCCAAAGGTAGAGGTGCATACTGTGTAAGCAGTTATATTGGAGATTCGAGGTGTGTGAAAAAAAATCTCAAGAGAATTTCTTTGAGATAATTGCATACCTTCTCCAATCTTCAATCTGACTTCTGTCATGATTAATACTCACTTTAAGTTTAGGTTCATAAATTCAAATCAAATTTGATGCATGAGGCATGAATCTTCATGTATGAATTCTATTAATAATACTTGAGCCTGTATTTAATCACTATATTTTGATGATTATATTCATAAGATCAAGAACAAGAGACAGAGATTGCTGTGTGTTTTATTGGAGAACCCATATGATTCACTCATTACATGGAATTCAATGGTTGTCTACCAAAATCAAGAGACAACATTTATTTCTACACAGTAGATGTAGTATTATTTACTCCAATTTTATCAGATATCAGATATGTGTTGTAGGTAATAGAGATGCATCAATTGCTTCAATATATTATCAATGAAAAAGCTTCTTGAATGATGCGGATGCAGATGTCAGTGATGGTATAAAACCTTGGAAGTAAAGCCTTCAAAGAGGTAGAACTTGGAAGGAGGGAAGAAAATGCAGACACAGAAACTTAGGATGGAGGGAAGGGTGGGGATCATTGTGAGGGACTATTTGGGCAGAGTAATTGCATCATGCACCGAACAGTTACCTAGCTTTTCCGATGTGTTGAGGCTATTATGGGGACATTGCGGGCAACGATTTTTGAAAGCTAATTAGGCATTTCCCATGCTCACTTTGAGGGAGATTGTGAATTCACGGGTACAGGTTGAAGATTTTTCCAACGTTGGCACCGTTATTGGGTGCTATCACTAATGGAACTTCACTCATGTTTCGAATGGCTTTACGGTTTGGATGGAAGAAGCAGCACCTCCTTCTGCTGCATTCACAGTGACAGTATATCTTGTTGTATCTGAATTGAGTTAGTTTTTCTTTGTTTGTCTCATGATGTTTTTTTTAGTAAGCGATGTGGGACTGTGTGTTGTATTTATTTTTGCTGGGACACCCATTACTTCCATACTCAATCTGGATGTGGGATTTAACTATAAATGGAGTTGCAAATTTGAAAAATTATACACGGGGCCTCCGTAAACCCAACGGTTTACGGCACCCAATAAAAAAGTCCCACTCCCTTAACCGATTTATTAGTTATTAGTAATTTACCCTATTTTTTATTATTTATTGTCTTCCAACTTTAATTTATTGTCTACCCAAAAAATAAAATGAAAAAATAAAAACTTAAGGCAACCATAAAACAAACTTAACCCATTCCATAAAATAGTTGGTATCTATTGGAGGCTGGAAACTTGTTGAAAAGGGGAAGAGGTTACCAAGCAATGAAACTTGTTGAAAAAAAGAAGAGGTTTAGAGATAGAGAACGAATAGAAGTCTTAATGTCTTTGCTGTCAAGCAATGAAACCTATATATACAAGTGTCTACTTCTCTTCTTTTTATATTAATATATTGTGTCAGCAGTTATATTGGAGACTTGAGATGGTGTGTGTGAAAAAAAAATCTCATGAGAATTTCTTTGAGATGATTGCATTACCGTCTCCAGTCTCCAATCTGACTTCTGTCATGATTTAATACTCAGTTTAAGTTTAGGCTCATAAATTCAAATCAAAATTTAATGCATGAAGCATGAATCTTCGTGTATGAATTCTATCAATAATACTTGAGCCTGTGTTTAATCACCAACTCACCTCCCCAAACACCTGTTTCCCGCCTTTATTTATTTATTTATTTTTGTTTCTCCCAACCCAAGTTTGATTTATCAAATTCCGTTGAGTCTGATCGAAGAACAACAGTTTCAATCATGTCAAGCACGGTTTCTCGTGGATGGGTATTCATGGTGGTGGTGATGGTCTCTGTTCTTGCTGGGGCTATCAATCTCAATCCTTCTTCTTCTTCTTCTTCCGATTCTCCGACTGTTCCCTTGGATTCGTCTTCTGCAGTTGGGTTCTCCGATTTTAATCTGGGATTGAGTTTCTTTACATGATTGTGTGCATATTGTTGGGTTTCTTCGTATTTCTGATCTGATAACTTCATTGTTCAAATGGGTTTCAATCATGCCTCCTCTGTTTCTTTCATCTAAACTACAATCTGGCTGTGGAGCTTTTCTTGTTCTTAGCCTTTATGATTATCTTTCTTTAAATTCTGTTGTTGATTATGTTCCTTCGAATTGGGTTCTCTGATTTTAATCTGGGTATTGAGTTTCTCGTCTTGATTATGTGCATATTGTTGGGGGTTTCTTTGTAATTTATGGTGCTGCTATCAATCTCAGAACACACTTTGATCTCCAAAGCTATGACCATCCATCATTAATAAACATTAATATCCCAAAATTTGGTACTGAATATTAATTATCATACTAGTAATCATATTGGATATTGAAAGGTTTAAGAATATTTCTTAAAGAAAAATCTTACCTCCACAACTACCATCGGTTATAGGTTACTTGAAAGCAAAGCAAACGAGTGTTCTATTCCCACCCTAACACTGAATTAAACTAATTATCTATTTATCTACTATTATATACAAAAGTGAGGAAGGCAAAATCTTCACAATTTTTTTCTACAAAAGGTTGGTTTGAGAATTGGTTTTTTCTAATGATTTTTTTTCTTTTTTATTTTATTAAAAAATGAGAAAAAATAAGGGGAATGAATTGAATTTTTGTATTATTATTATTATTATTTTTTTGACTATTTTAACCAATTGTCAAAAATAAAAATAAAATATTACCATAAAAATTGATACTTTCATTTTTGTATTTTTTTTATCATTTGAATCCAGTACATATATGGTGCAAGCAACACTTTGAACTTTGGTACCGTTAATTATGTTGCTCATTTTTACCGAAATCCAATGACAATCAATGGCATGCTTGATATGTAAAGGAGTAATGATAGAGTCTCAAAAAGTTCTATTAAAAAAGGTTCTATAAAGATGTGTGTTTCACATCTATATAAAATATTTGGTATAATTTTTAAAATCTCTAGCATTTTCGTATGTACAATTGACCCCTTGTGCTTAAGTTGAGCTAAGGTCACTAAAACTTTAATTTGGACGATTTGCATTTATATTTGGCCTACATTACATAAAATAAAGAGAAAATTAGTGAAACATTTATCTTCAATTTTGTGTAGTAAGAGAGGTGTAAGATGTTTTTTTTATTAGTTAAGGTCTTTCCATAAAATTTATCTATGATCATTCCGGAGAAATTTCAAAATTTCTCTGTGTCAGGTCCGAAATTTCTTTGAGTCGGACACAAATTTTTTTAGTCAAATTTTCTCTGTGAAAATGTTGAGGGATCCCAACTATTATGAAAATATTGTATGTCATTTATCTTAAAAAAAATCTTAATATTAGGACCTTAAAAAAAATTTCCCAATAATAAAATTTAAAAAAAAAAAGAGATCAACACATCTAATATAGCGGTCTGGGTTTTTCCCCGTCCTTTGTGGTATTCCGGACTCGAGTTCCGAGTTGTGTGTTGTTATCTGTATCTTGTTTCCATCCTTTAATTTCTTATATTTGAGTTTTGGGATGTGTTGGGCAGGTTTGTAGCAGGTTGGTTGCGATTAGAAACTAAGTGTTGCTTCCCAGTTTTTGGTGTCTTCGCTCGAGCGAGGCTTTTGTCGCTC
Source organism: Camellia sinensis (assembly GCF_004153795.1). NCBI lineage: Eukaryota > Viridiplantae > Streptophyta > Magnoliopsida > Ericales > Theaceae > Camellia > Camellia sinensis. The sequence goes on from NW_021026080.1 coordinate 1,939,182, forward strand.
GAGCAAGCTTTGAGCTTGTGTCTCTTGGCTCGAGCGAGCACTCTTGTGCTCTCGCTCGAGCGTGCGTCTGCGTCTCTTTTGACCTGAAGGTTGTGTTCTTAGCTCGAGCGAGCTTTCCTTCGCTCGAGCGAGCGAGCTGTATGTTTTGGGTTTCTTCGCTCGAACGAGCACTCTTGCGCTCAAGCGTGCTTTTGGGTTGCAGACCTGAAGCTTTGCATTGTTCGCTCGAGCGACGCTTCTTGCGCTCAAGCGAGGTTTCTTTGTGTCTGGTTGCTCGAGCGACCACTCCTTCTCTCGAGCGAGCCTCGCATATATCAGTTCGCAGCAGGGGTCTTCTTCTCCATTTTTTTGATCCTCTTTCTTCCTCAAAACCCTAGAACGGTAGCTCCTCTCTCTACACACACACTCTCTCTCTACAAATACATCTTGTTCTAGAGACCTTCTACCCAAGTCTCTATGTAAGAAATGTTGAGCATCGCGGGGGCTACATTGTGATCCGAAAAAGTTTGGGTTTGGAGCACTTTCAAGTTCTTCTCTTCTTCTCCTTTGGGTTTCTCCATTTGAGGTAGGGATTTCCTTGCTCTTTTTCAATACCTCGTTCATAGATAGACATGTGGTAAATTTATATTGCATGAAAATTATATCCATGTTGGATTTCTTTGAAATCCATATAAGGGAATCTAGGGTTGGTTGTTGAGAATGAGTTTGTTATCATTGATTGTTGCTTGGGCTAATTGGGGAGTAATCTAGCATGATTATTGTTAAAAGAAGAGAAAGCCCTAAATTATATTTTAATTCGGTAAATTAAAAGGGAGGATGGTTGAACAATGTTTGTAAATTAATATTGTTAATATGGCTTATGTAAAAGTGTTAATGGCTAAGGGATTAACTATGGCATTGGGGTTATTTTGAAATGATTGTATTGAACTGAGTTGGGTTACAGCTTTATTATCCGTGGGATTGGTTTCTGTGAAACGAAAAGAATGGAATTGGTTTTGTGAAATGAGAAAAGTGGGTTGGAATAAGTGGTGGAATATGTTGACTTGGAAAATTATGAAAGTTGATCTTGAAAATGGACAATGAAATGATAACTCTATGTGAGTCCAGGAAAATAATTGTGAGAGTTGAACTATTATACCACGAGTGTTGAATGCACACATTTGGGGGTTTTACCTTTAACTATCGTACTAGTGTCGCTGTTAGATTTAAGATCTTATGAAGTTGAGTCTTTTTAATAAGTGTGTTGAATACATGCATCTAGAGGCTTTGTCCTTGGTCATCGGTAGAAGATGACATTGTTGTGTTGAATTGTTGTGTATACATTACACTTGTGTTGGTTGAACATTATTGTATAGTTTATGTATATGTGTTACACTTGTTGGTTGTACTTTCTCGCGTTGAAATAATTGGTGTTATATACTGCGCTTAGAATCAGGGGTACCAGTACCTTCCAACTAGCGCCTGGAGAACTTGGCAGAGGTGCTAGCACCTTCCAGCTTGTGTCTGGAGAACTTGGTAGAGGTACCAGTACCTTTCAGCTTGTGTCTGAAGAACTTGGCTTGTCATTTGCCGTAGGTGTATCCTTAACTTACCGTGCCTGTGGCAGGTAGAGCAAAGCTTTTTATCATCATTGTCTCAGTGTATCTGAGTATGTTATGGGTTACGATGGTTACAGTTTTGAAAGGCCGAGTTGCCTCATTTGTTGATCACATACTTGTTGATGATTTGTTGTTTCCCTTTTTACTAAAGGTATGCATCATTTGTTGATCACATACTTGTTGATGATTTGTTGTTTCCCTTTTTACTAAAGGTATGCATATATAAGTATGAATGTGTTGGGAATAGGCATATATAAGTATGAATGTGTTGCGAATAGACATAAATACTACTTTGAAATTTTGGGAAGTATGAAGGAAATTGGATATTTGTGAACATGTTTTGAAAAAGGCAAATCTGTTGTAAGTACGGAATAAGGGTGAAAAGTAATGGGCTTGATGAAATAGTTTTCTAGAATTGTTATTGTCATGAAAGTTTGGAAAAGAGGATAATGAAAAGAAAAGAAAGGTGAATCGTTTACAATGTTGAATAAGTATGAATGTGTTGGGAATAGACATAAATACTACTTTGAAATTTTGGGAAGTATGAAGGAAATTGGGTATTTGTGAACATGTTTTGAAAAATGCAAATCTGTTGTAAGTACGGAATAAGGGTGAAAAGTAATGGGCTTGATGAAATAGTTTTCTAGAATTGTTATTGTCATGAAAGTTTGGAAAATAGGGTAATGAAAAGAAAAGAAAGGTGAACCGTTTACAGTGTTGAATGAAATGGCTGACTTTGAGAAAAGTTCATACATATGTATATTTTGTATAAACTGCCACATTACTATTTTAGAATGTGATTGAGCATTCATGATCATAGCTATCTATAAGTTGTTATTGTTGAGGATCATGTTGAGATCCCTACTGGACTATATGTTCATCCCACGTTGTTGAATTCTTTTCAGGTGTTAACCAAGATGTGCTACAAGATTTTGAATCTTCTTATTTGTTGGCCACGGGGCCTCTTTTATGTTGGCAGAATGCCATTGATGTAAAAGGGTTACATCCTTCTTCTTGATTTTTAAATAATGTAAGCCCACGGGAAGTTTATTTAGTATGCTCATGTTGTATTTAATTTGCATTCGGATGAGAGAATAGTTATTTGTTTCCACTCATTGAACTAAAGAGTTTTTCCGCATGTTATCTCTGAAATTGAATTTAATTATTGAATTTGGTAATGATTTCAAGTAATAAAAAGTGGGGCGTGACATCTAAGAACCAACCCAAGGCAAGGCGAGGTGAAAATGAACGTGTTTATGTAATGTTATTATTTATTAATATAATGTTTCCCATGTTAAAAATAAATAAAATAAAATAAAAAAAACACCCAAGGAAAGGCGAAAATGCACTTGTGGTTCAAGCCTACTTTGGTTAGTTAATAAGATTTAACTACATGGTCTCAGCCACTAGTGCCAATGAGCTTGATTAAAAGAACTGCTTTCAACGAAGAAATCTTCTCCAGATAAGAAGATAATTTCTGAATTTAAAACCTTATATGTCCAAACAAGCTATTTAGGTGTCAATCACATAATGATATCACTAAGAATATATTATGAAACATAAAGTTTGATATTCTTTACCCATTTCATCAAAAAGGAAAATATCTATTTTAATCAAGAACAATATCATTAATTTGAATGGCAGTGAAATTGAGAAAAATATTATGGTCATTGGGAAAATAAGGTAAATAACCATGCTTTGTATTAATTTATTTAAGGGAGGTGTTGGTGATAATGACAAATAAAATATCAGAAAATATAAATAATAAAAATTACAATAACTATTAAAAGGGCTAAGGCGCGAGAAATTTGCTCTCTTTAAGGAAATTCAAGCCTTCTGCAGTTAAGCAAAGCCTCACACCAGTGCAGCAAAAAAAACTTGACTTGTCCCTCCAGGATACAACAGTCCGACTAAGTGGTATGGTTCACCAATACTGCACAATGGGTTGAATGTAAAACTTCATCATATGCACCCTTTTTCATTTTTCTGATAATCTCACACAAACATAATAAAACAACAAATGCTTCTTCTATTTTTCAAGATAAGAGGTTAGTTTAATTTATAGGAGAAGAAAACTTGGTAGACAAGTTTCTTGGAGGCAAAGAAAACTTGGTGGGCAAGTTGCTTGGAGGATTCTTGGTCACCAAGAAAAAGGATTAACTTAGAAGAAAATAAAAGATAAGAAAAACTTGGCGGGCAAGAACACTTGGTGGGTAAGAAAAAGATTTTCTTGGAGGAGAGGAGAGGAAAGGAAACTTAGAGAATAATTAGCTTGGAACCCAGGTAAACAATATAATATGTAATACATTATAATATAAAATATCTGTTAACATTCCCTCACCTATTTTAATATTACAGGTAACAAAATCTGAGATTATTAGGCAAATAAGGATATTATGCATTATGGTAGGTGTGCTCTGTATTGAACCTCCATTAGTGAAACAATAATATCTATTCCAGAGCCAATAGTACGCTCAGTATTGAACTATGACTACTTACAGGAAATAAATATTATTGCACACACATAATATTCTAGGTATTCATATAAACTTTAAGAGCCAGCACACTACGACCTTGTGCGATCCCTGGATTCTTTTCCTATAAATATGCTTTTTTTAGTGATTATATATTGATTACATTCAATGGTCTGCTTGAAACCAACTTTGTTAAGCAAATAACTCGGCATCAAATTTTTCCCGATTTTTTTTAATCTGCGAATTAATCCTAAACTTCTCACGACTCCCACCAATCTTTATCATAACAGGCAAGCCTATTGGCACCAGAGTATGCCCACCACCCTTCCACAAATTGAACCATAAAAATATGGTTGTAGTGGTGTTGTAGGTCTTCAGCACTGGAAGCAGTCCTCGAAAAGGTCAGTGGCCTTGTTGTGGGGATAGCTTGTGGTGGTATTGTAGGTCTTCCTGAGGCATGTGTGAATGCCCTTGTAGGACTCGCATCTATGGATCCTGATCATATTTGGCTTCTATTGGCGGATGTTTATTACTCAAAGAAGAAAGACATGCCTTCACCACCTACCTCCGATTTACCAGAAGTGTCTCAAATTTTGCCCCCACACTCGTCTCCTAAGGATTATCTTTACGTGCAGTATGGAGGGCAGAGTTATGGTTTTGAAATTGATTTTTCTTCTGTGGAGACGGTTTTCAAGAAATTGAATTCCCAAGTTTTTATTTCACAGGTGTACAGTTAGACTACGTATGTATGTATTTGGTGTACATTTAAAAGGAAAAAGGGAAATATACAAGAGTTAATCATTTACAAATTAGTTCTCTCTAATTTGGTTAGACCCTACTCTGCTCCATGAATTCAAAATTAAAAGTGACAGTGATAACAGCCTGCCCTCCAAAGAAAATAAAAGTAAAGAGACAAGACCATTATCTTCATCCTCGACTTTATTCTCAATATCCAAAAGCATTTCAACTAAAATAAGCTCGATATTTATGGCCCAACTACAGAAAAGTTTCAAATAAGGAAAGAAACACAATTCTAGTTCCAAAAGATTCAACTAGACAATTGTATGTATGGCTTTTGAGTTGTGTTGTTACTCTGATTGTTGGGCGCTAAAAGGAATTATTTTATCAGCAACGCTAGGTATCATGAAAAACTTTTCATGAAAATAATCATGAAAGCTTTGTGACTCTTGGATTATATTTAGAATAAGGTACCACACATTAATCAAGGTAATCCAAAGATCATAAATCTTTCATGATTATTTCCATGATCCCTAACTTTTCTCTTATTTTATATCTGTAATGATTCATCCATCATCTCTCCAGAAAAGATGATGGTTGCCAATCACTAAAATGTCTCAAGTAATTTAATTTTCTGAAGGGAAAAAAAGAAAAGAAAAAGAGAGGGGGGGGTGTTTCTCTTTCTTGAACACATAACTTCCATCATTCACTGGTTTTGGGCAAACTGAAAAAGTCAAGAGTAAGCAACCTGCATCTTCAGACAAAAACATGTATGTATGTGTCTCTAAGAGATCTAAACACCCTAAATTTATCATTCTTAGGATAGTTGCTAACATACGAATCTAAAGCAGCAGTAGCAGCAGAAAAAAGAAAAGAGAGGTTTTCTCCAAACTGGGAAAGTGGTCAGAATAAGGAATTCAACATCTTATAACAAACATGTATTATATCTAGAAACAAAGATAGGATTTCAAAATCAGAATGGCTAAACAAATTTTCAAGTGCAACAACCAAAAAACCCAACATCAGTTCTATACAATTCTACCTTGAGATTCTTCAGTATGAAACTAACACGAGTCCGCAAATAAAACTGCAACAAGAATTTGAAAAAACAAATAATCCCAAATCTGTTTAATTAATCTGATAAAAGAATTTGAGAAGAGTATATACATTCAATCAAATGCGCAGCACGATAACAAGGTAAGTCTACGATGGCAGGTTCTGTTAATTGGAGCTGACAACCCTCGAGCAAGTGAGCTGGACCTGTCCTTGAGATCCACTGAGAACGCCAAGGTTAGACATCCTCACCATGGCTCTCGCAAAATTGACCCGAAAGGTTGTGCCGTCATCAGATGCATAAGCTGTCACGAGATCAGTAGTCTCTTGACTGGTCATCAACTGCTGATCAGCAAAGAGAAGTCCTCTCCCTCTCAGCAAACTTTGGTAGTAATGTGCATCAAAGACTGATCCCCATGAGATTTTGAAGAAGAGAGTGCTATCCCCATCATACTTCTCGATCTCATGGGAGAAGGAGCCACTCCATCCGACGAAGTGCTATTCCCATCACCGCAAATCATGCTCATCTCCGAAAGAAAATCAAAGGGTATAGATGGGTTGGGCTGTCTGGTTCCCATAAAACTGTCAAGTCTTGGTCGGATGAAGTCGCAACTGATCTTACCAATGTTATGCCCACCTTGCAAAATAGAAATATTTCAGTTTAAAGCTGTAAGTGGGAATTCAATTTAGTAAAGTTAGTATGATCTAAGGGAAGTAAAGAATGAGTGAATACTGAGAAAAGCCACGAAAATATGACATATCAGATTAAAGGCCACAATTCAGGAAAGGGTCGATAGAAAGAACAATAGAAACAGAGAGAAGTAAATGAGCAAAATCTGGTAAATATATATTTTTTGAACTGGAGAAAAAGATGGAAATTCAACATAGATTTGAAATTTCTAAACCCCAAAGGTAGAGGTGCATACTGTGTAAGCAGTTATATTGGAGATTCGAGGTGTGTGAAAAAAAATCTCAGGAGAATTTCATTAAGATAATTGCATACCTTCTCCAATCTTCAATCTGACTTCTGTCTTGATTAATACTTGTGGGGATGTATTTTCTTAATACCAACACGTGGCATGGTGACGCCGACGTGTCAGCCGAGGTGCCACGTGTCCTGGTAGTTAAGCCGAGATGATCTCGGAATTGCCGAGGTTATCTCCGAAGATATCGGAATCCGAGATAAGCAGATAAGGGACAAGAGTCCTAAGGCAAAGAGGGGACTTAACCAAGAAAAGGATAAAACTCTTAGGGAGTTTTATCTTTATCTCTTATAGAGTCCAAAGTAAGCAGTAAATTGGAGTTCATAGAAGTCATACTTCTAGTGGGATTTGGATTGAGTATATTATAAAAGAGAGGCACCCCCGTGGGTCTAAGGTATGCAATTTATGTTTTGAGTATTGATCTTACCAATGTTATGCCCACCTTGCAAAATAGAAATATTTCAGTTTAAAGCTGTAAGTGGGAATTCAATTTAGTAAAGTTAGTATGATCTAAGGGAAGTAAAGAATGAGTGAATACTGAGAAAAGCCACGAAAATATGACATATCAGATTAAAGGCCACAATTCAGGAAAGGGTCGATAGAAAGAACAATAGAAACAGAGAGAAGTAAATGAGCAAAATCTGGTAAATATATATTTTTTGAACTGGAGAAAAAGATGGAAATTCAACACAGATTTGAAATTTCTAAACCCCAAAGGTAGAGGTGCATACTGTGTAAGCAGTTATATTGGAGATTCGAGGTGTGTGAAAAAAAATCTCAAGAGAATTTCTTTGAGATAATTGCATACCTTCTCCAATCTTCAATCTGACTTCTGTCATGATTAATACTCACTTTAAGTTTAGGTTCATAAATTCAAATCAAATTTGATGCATGAGGCATGAATCTTCATGTATGAATTCTATTAATAATACTTGAGCCTGTATTTAATCACTATATTTTGATGATTATATTCATAAGATCAAGAACAAGAGACAGAGATTGCTGTGTGTTTTATTGGAGAACCCATATGATTCACTCATTACATGGAATTCAATGGTTGTCTACCAAAATCAAGAGACAACATTTATTTCTACACAGTAGATGTAGTATTATTTACTCCAATTTTATCAGATATCAGATATGTGTTGTAGGTAATAGAGATGCATCAATTGCTTCAATGTATTATCAATGAAAAAGCTTCTTGAATGATGCGGATGCAGCTGCAGATGCAGATGTCAGTGATGGTATAAAACCTTGGAAGTAAAGCCTTCAAAGAGGTAGAACTTGGAAGGAGGGAAGAAAATGCAGACACAGAAACATAGGATGGAGGGAAGGGTGGGGATCATTGTGAGGGACTATTTGGGCAGAGTAATTGCATCATGCACCGAACAGTTACCTAGCTTTTCCGATGTGTTGAGGCTATTATGGGGACATTGCGGGCAACGATTTTTGAAAGCTAATTAGGCATTTCCCATGCTCACTTTGAGGGAGATTGTGAATTCACGGGTACAGGTTGAAGATTTTTCCAACGTTGGCACCGTTATTGGGTGCTATCACTAATGGAACTTCACTCATGTTTCGAATGGCTTTACGGTTTGGATGGAAGAAGCAGCACCTCCGTGTGCTGCATTCACAATGACAGTATATCTTGTTGTATCTGAATTGTGTTAGTTTTTCTTTGTTTGTCTCATGATGTTTTTTTCAGTAAGCGATGTGGGACTGTGTGTTGTATTTATTTTTGCTGGGACACCCATTACTTCCATACTCAATCTGGATGTGGGATTTAACTATAAATGGAGTTGCAAATTTGAAAAATTGGGTTTACGGCACCCAATAAAAAAGTCCCACTCCCTTAACCGATTTATTAGTTATTAGTAATTTACCCTATTTTTTATTATTTATTGTCTTCCAACTTTAATTTATTGTCTACCCAAAAAATAAAATGAAAAAATAAAAACTCAAGGCAACCATAAAACAAACTTAACCCATTCCATAAAATAGTTGGTATCTATTGGAGGCTGGAAACTTGTTGAAAAGGGGAAGAGGTTACCAAGCAATGAAACTTGTTGAAAAAAAGAAGAGGTTTAGAGATAGAGAACGAATAGAAGTCTTAATGTCTTTGCTGTCAAGCAATGAAACCTATATATACAAGTGTCTACTTCTCTTCTTTTTATATTAATATATTGTGTCAGCAGTTATATTGGAGACTTGAGATGGTGTGTGTGAAAAAAAAATCTCATGAGAATTTCTTTGAGATGATTGCATTACCGTCTCCAGTCTCCAATCTGACTTCTGTCATGATTTAATACTCAGTTTAAGTTTAGGCTCATAAGTTCAAATCAAAATTTAATGCATGAAGCATGAATCTTCGTGTATGAATTCTATCAACAATACTTGAGCCTGTGTTTAATCACCAACTCACCTCCCCAAACACCTGTTTCCCGCCTTTATTTATTTATTTTTGTTTCTCCAACCCAAGTTTGATTTATCAAATTCCTTTGAGTCTGATCGAAGAAAAACAGTTTCAATCATGTCAAGCACCGTTTCTCGTGGATGGGTATTCATGGTGGTGGTGATGGTCTCTGTTCTTGCTGGGGCTATCAATCTCAATCCTTCTTCTTCTTCTTCTTCCGATTCTCCGACTGTTCCCTTGGATTCGTCTTCTGCAATTGGGTTCTCCGATTTTAATCTGGGATTGAGTTTCTTTACATGATTGTGTGCATATTGTTGGGTTTCTTCGTATTTCTGATCTGATAACTTCATTGTTCAAATGGGTTTCAATCATGCCTCCTCTGTTTCTTTCATCTAAACTACAATCTGGCTGTGGAGCTTTTCTTGTTCTTAGCCTTTATGATTATCTTTCTTTAAATTCTGTTGTTGATTATGTTCCTTCGAATTGGGTTCTCTGATTTTAATCTGGGTATTGAGTTTCTCTTCTTGATTATGTGCATATTGTTGGGGGTTTCTTTGTAATTCATGGTGCTGCTATCAATCTCAGAACATACTTTGATCTCCAAAGCTATGACCATCCATCATTAATAAACATTAATATCCCAAAATTTGGTACTGAATATTAATTATCATACTAGTAATCATATTGGGGATTGAAAGGTTTAAGAATATTTCTTAAAGAAAAATCTTACCTTCAAATCACCAATATAGTTACTAACATGATATTATTGTTGTGGAGAAGAAAAGAGGAGATACTTGAGTTATGTAATTACATAAGCCTCCACAACAATAATATCATGTTATTGTTGTTTGAGAATTGGTTTTATCTAATGATTTTTTTTTATATTAAAAAACGAGAACAAATAAGGGGAATGAATTGACTTTTTGTATTATTATTATTATTTTCTTGACTATTTTAACCAATTGTCAAAAATAAAAATAAAATATTACCATAAAAATTGATACTTTCATTTTTGTATTTTTTTATCATTTGAATCCAGTACATATATGGTGCAAGCAACACTTTGAACTTTGGTACCGTTAATTATGTTGTTCATTTTTACCGAAATCCAATGACAATCAATGGCATGCTTGATATGTAAAGGAGTAATGCTAGAGTCTCAAAAGTTCTATTAAAAAAGGTTCTATATGGATGTTTGTTTCACATCTATATAAAATATTTGGTAAAAATTTTGGTATAATTTTTAGAATCTCTAGCATTTTCGTATGTACAATTGACCCCTTGTGCTTAAGTTGAGCTAAGGTCACTAAAACTTTAATTTGGATGATTTGCATTTATATTTGGCCCACATTACATAAAATAAAGAGAAAATTAGTGAAACATCTCTCTGCAATTTTGTGTAGTAAGAGAGGTGTAAGATGTTTTTTTATTAGTTAAGGTCTCTCCATAAAATTTATCTATGATCATTCCAGAGAAATTTCAAAATTTCTCTGTGTCAGGTCCGAAATTTCTTTGAGTCAGACACAATTTTTTTTGAGTCAAATTTTCTCTGTGAAAATGTTGAGGGATCCCAACTATTATGAAAATATTGTATATCATTTATCTTAAATTTTTTTTAATATTAGGACCTTAAAAAAAATTTCCCAATAATAAATTAAAAAAAAAAATAAGATCAACACATCTAATATAGCGATCCGGGTTTTTCCCTGTCCTTTGTGGTATTCCGGACTCGAGTTCCGAGTTGTGTGTTGTTATCTGTATCTTGTTTCCATCCTTTAATTTCTTGTATTTGAGTTTTGGGATGCGTTAGGCAGGTTTGTAGCAGGTTGGTTGTGATTAGAAACTAAGTGTTGCTGCCCAGTTTTTGGTGTCTTCGCTTGAACGAGGCTTTTGTCGCTCGAGCGAGCTTTGAGTTTGTGTCTCTTGGCTCGAGCGAGCACTTTTGCGCTCGAGCGTGCGTCTGCGTTTCCTTTGACCTGAAGGTTATGTTTCTTGGCTCGAGCGAGCTTTCCTTCGCTCGAGCGAGCAAGTTGTATGTTTTGGATTTCTTCGCTCGAGCGAGCACTCTTGCGCTCGAGCGTGCATCTGGGTTGCAGACCTGAAGCTTCGCATTGTTCGCTCGAGCGACGCTTCTTGCGCTTGAGCGAGGTTTCTTTGTGTATGGTCGCTCGAGCGACCACTCCTTCCCTCGAGCGAACCTCGCATATATCAGTTCGCAGCAGGGGTCTTCTTCTCCATTTTTTTGATCCTCTTTCTTCCTCAAAACCCTAGAACGGCAGCTCCTCTCTACACACACACTCTCTCTCTCTCTCTACAAATACATCTTGTTCTAGAGACCTTCTACCCTAGTCTCTTTGTAAGAAAGGTTGAGCATCGCGGGGGCTACGTTGTGATCCGAAAAAGTTTGGGTTTGGAGCACTTTCAAGTTCTTCTCTTCTTCTCCTTTGGGTTTCTCCATTTGAGGTATGGATTTCCTTGCTCTTTTTCAATACCTCGTTCATAGTAGACATGTGGTAAATTTATATTGCATGAAAATTATATCCATGTTGGATTTCTTGGAAAATCATGTAAGGGAATCTAGGGTTGGTTGTTGAGAATGAGTTTGTTATCATTGATTGTTGCTTGGGCTAATTGGGGAGTAATCTAGCATGATTATTGTTAAAAGAAGAGAAAGCCCTAAATTATATTTTAATTCGGTAAATTAAAAGGGAGGATGGTTGAACAATGTTTGTAAATTAATATTGTTAATATGGCTTATGTAAAAGTGTTAATGGCTAAGGGATTAACTATGGCATTGGGGTTATTTTGAAATGATTGTATTGAACTGAGTTGGGTTACAGCTTTATTATCCGTTGGATTGGTTTCTGTGAAACGAAAAGAATGGAATTGGTTTTGTGAAATGGGAAAAGTGGGTTGGAATAAGTGGTAGAATATGTTGACTTGGAAAATTATGAAAGTTGATCTTGAAAATGGACAATGAAATGATAACTCTATGCGAGTCCCAGAAAATAATTGTGAGAGTTGAACTATTATACCACGAGTGTTGAATGCACACATTTGGGGGTTTTACCTTTAACTATCGTACTAGTGTCACTGTTGGGTTTAAGATCTCATGAAGTTGAGTCTTTTTAATAAGTGTATTGAATGCATGCATCTAGAGGTTTTGTCCTTGGTCATCGGTAGGGGATGACATTGTTGTGTATACATTACACTTGTGTTCGTTGAACATTATTGTATAGTTTATGTATATGTGTTACACTTGTTGGTTGTACTTTCTCGCGTTGAAATAATTGGTGTTTTATATCGAGCTTAGAATCAGGGGTACCAGTACCTTCTAGCTAGCGCTTGGAGAACTTGGCAGAGGTGCCAGCACTTTCCATTTTGTGTTTGGAGAACTTGGTAGAGGTACCAGTACCTTTTAGCTTGTGTCTGAAGAACTTGGCTTGTCATTTGTCGTAGGTGTATCCTTAACTTACCGTGCGTATGGCAGGTAGAGCAGAGCTTTTTATCATCATTGTCTCAGTGTCTCTGAGTATGTTATGGGTTACAATGGTTACAGTTTTGAAAGGCCGAGTTGCCTCATTTGTTGATCACATACTTGTTGATGATTTGTTGTTTCCCTTTTTACTAAAGGTATGCATATATAAGTATGAATGTGTTGGGAATAGACATAAATACTACTTTGAGATTTTGGGAAGTATGAAGGAAATTGGGTATTTGTGAACATGTTTTGAAAAAGGCAAATCTGTTGTAAGTACGGAATAAGGGTGAAAAGTAATGGGCTTGATGAAATAGTTTTCTAGAATTGTTATTGTCATGAAAGTTTGGAAAATAGGGTAATAAAAAGAAAAGAAAGGTGAACCGTTTACAGTGTTGAATGAAATGGCTGATTTTGAGAAAAGTTCATACATATGTATCTTTTGTATAAACTGCCACATTACTATTCTAGTATGAGATTGAGCATTCGTGATCATAGCAATCTGTAAGTTGTTATTGTTGAGGATCATGTTGAGATCCCTACTGGACTATATGTTCATCCCACGTTGTTGAATCTTTTTCAGGTGTTAACCAGGATGTGCTACAAGATTTTGGACCTTCTTATTTGTTGGCCACGGGGCGTCTTTTATGTTGGCAGAATGCCATTGATGTAAAAGGGTTACACCATTCTTCTTGATTATTAAATAATGTAAGCCCACAGGAAGTTTATTTAGTATGCTTATGTTGTATTTAATTTGCATTCGGATGAGAGAATAGTTATTTGTTTCTACTCATTGAACTAAAGAGTTTTTCCGCATGTTATCTCTGAAATTGAATTTAATTATTGAATTTGGTAATGATTTCGAGTAATAAAAAGTAGGGCGTGATATCTAAGAACCAACCCAAGGCAAGGCGAGGCGAAAATGAACGTGTTTATGTAATGTTATTATGTATTAATATAATGTTTGCCATGTTAAAAATAAATAAAACAAAATAAAAAAAAAAACCAAGGAAAGGCGAAAATGCACTTGTGGTTCAAGCCTACTTTGGTTAGTTAATAAGATTTAACTACATGGTCTCAGCCACTAGTGCCAATGAGCTTGATTAAAAGAACTGCTTTCAACGAAGAAATCTTCTCCAGATAAGAAGATAATTTCTGAATTTAAAACCTAATATGTCCAAACAAGCTATTTTGGCGTCAATCACATAATGATATCACTAAGAATATATTATGAAACATAAAGTTTGATATTCTTTACCCATTTCATCAAAAAGGAAAATATCTATTTTAATCAAGAACAATATCATTAATTTGAATGGCAGTGAAATTGAGAAAAATATTATGGTCATCGGGAAAATAAGGTAAATAACCATGCCTTTTATTAATTTATTTAAGGGAGGTGTTGGTGATAATGACAAACAAAATATCAGAAAATATAAATAATAAAAATTACAATAACTATTGAAAGGGCTAAGGCGCGAGAAATTTGCTCTCTTTAAGGAGATTCAAGCCTTCTACAGTTAAGCAAAGCCTCACACCAGTGCAGCAAAAAAAACTTGACTTGTCCCTCCAGGATACAACAGCTCGACTAAGTGGTATGGTTCACCAATACTGCACAGTGGGTTGAATCTAAAACTTCATCATATACACCCTTTTTTATTTGCCTGATAATCTCACACAAACAAAATAAAACAACAAATGCTTCTTCTATTTTTCAAGATAAGAGGTTAGCTTAATTTATAGGAGAAGAAAACTTGGTGGACAAGTTTCTTGGAGGATTCTTGGAGGCAAAGAAAACTTGGTGGGCAAGTTGCTTGGAGGATTCTTGGTCACCAAGAAAAAGGATTAACTTGGAAGAAAATAAAAGATAAGAAAAACTTGGCGGGCAAGAACACTTGGTGGGTAAGGAAAAGGTTTTCTTGGAGGAGATGAGAGGAAAGGAAACTTAGAGAATAATTAGCTTGGAACCCAGGTAAACAATATAATATGTAATACATTATAATATTAAAATATCTGTTAACATTCTCTCACCTATTTTAATATTACAGGTAACAAAATCTGAGATTATTAGGTAAATAAGGATATTATGCATTATGGTAGGTGTGCTCTGTATTGAACCTCCATTAGTGAAACAATAATATCTATTCTAGAGCCAATAGTACGCTCAGTATTGAACTATGACTACTTACAGGAAATAAATATTATTGCACACAAATAATATTCTAGGTGTTCATATAAACTTTAAGAGCCAGCACATTACGACCTTGTGCGATCCCAGGATTCATGAGTGTGTTTGAGAATTGGCCCAAATCTCATAGGTAGCGGCCCCACTACACACTCACATAGGCAAATTCTGTCAAGGGTGCTCCTGTAACTATGACACTCCACTCAATAAGAGCTACAAAAATTCACTAAGCGTTTTTTCAATAACTCAAACACTACAACGTTACTGGATAAATGAACTTACATCACAGGGATGGGTAAAAATTAATTTAGTGCATTTCTCACGGCCATCATAGGATCGTTTTCTCATTGAACCTAGTTACAGGATCTCTGGTCTCTAGGTTGAGTATCCTCATACATGACTCCTGCTATATTTAATGGGCTTCAACCCATCCCCCTCGATATATTCCAGACTTTATTTCTTGCTAAGTCCTTAGTTAATGGATCTGCAAGATTATCACTAGATTTAACATAATCATCATTTATGATGCCATTATTCGTATAAGATCTCACAGTACTGTGTTTTCTTTTGATAGGTCTAGATTTACCGTTATAATAACGGTTATTAACTCGACCAATTGCTGCGGTGCTATCACAATGAATCAATGTAGGTGGAATCGATTTTTCCCAACAAGAGATTTCATTTAACAAATCTCTCAACCAATTTCCTTCTTCACTAGCTATAGCTAAAGCAATAAGCTCAGCTTCCATTGTTGAATTAACAATAATGGTTTGTTTTTTCGATTTCCAACTTATAACACCACCTCCCAAGGTAAATAAGTAACCGGTGGTTGATAATGAATCACCTGACAAGGTATTCCAATCGACATCACTGTAACCTTCAAGTACTGTAGGATACTTATTATAAAACAAGCCATATTTTATGGTACCAAATAAATATTTTATAATCCGCTTAATGGCTAGCTAGTGATCACTGCCAGGCTTGCCAGTAAACCTGTTAAGTATTCTAACTGCATAGGCAATGTTAGGTCTAGTACAGTCAGTCATATAACGCAAGCTACCAATCATACTAGCATATTCCTTTTGATTAATTACATTCTCATCATTTTTAATAGGAAATAAACGCACATGAGGATCAAAAGGAGTAAGAACATGCTTGCACTTATAAAAATTATATTTTCTCAAAATTTTTTCAACATAATGCGACTGATCAAGAAAAATACCATAATAGGTTTTGGTAATTTTTATTCCCAAAATATAATTAGCTTCACCAAGATCTTTCATATCAAAATGGCTACTAAGCATATTTTTAGTTTCCACGATGATATGCAAATTAGAGCCAAATATAAGTAAATCATCCACATAGAGGCTAATAATGACATGTGAATTTTCTTCAGATTTATAGTAGATGCATTTACCACATTCATTAGTTTTATAACCATTCTCAATTATGTAGGAATCAAATTTCTCATGCCATTGTTTAGGGGCCTATTTTAAGCCATATAGGGATTTAACAAGCTTGTACACTTTGCTTTCTTGACCGAGTTTCACAAAACCCTTAGGCTGATCCATATAGATTTCTTCATCTAGGTCTCCATTTAAAAAGACTGTTTTAACATCCATTTGATAAATTTTTAGATCATGAATTGCAACAACTGCAATTAATAATCTAATGGATGTAACTCTAACAACCGGAGAAAATGTATCAAAAAAGTCAAAATCTGCTTGTTGTTTAAAACCTTTTTGCAACAAACCTTGTTTTGTATTTATCAATAGTTCGATCTGGTTTAAGTTTTTTTCCTCAAAACCCATTTACAGCCAATAGTTTTACAACTTGGTGGTAAATCTACTAATACCCAAGTTTTATTGGATAATAATGATTCCATCTCATCATTTACAGTCCCATTCCAAAAAACAGAGTCAGGAGATGTTAAAGCTACTTGTAAAGTTAATGGAGTTTCCTCCACATTAAAAACATGATAATCACGGCCTTTTTTACTCATTCTAGGTTAAAAGAGGAGTAGAGGAACCGGTTTGATAATTTTGATCCTCACCATTTTTAGATTTAAAAAGAAAATTTTCTTCATGAAAAATTGCATCACCTAATTCAAAAATTATTTTGTTTTCAATATCAAAAAATCTATAGGCTGTACTATTTGTTTCATATCCAAGAAAAACACAAGTGACAATTTTCACACCTAATTTAGGTTTTTTAGGGTCCACAAGTCTAACAAAAGCTAGACAACCCCAAACCCTCAAATATCCCAAATTTGGCTTATGCCCTTTCTAGAACTCAAAAGGTGTAACTTTTGTTCTTTTATGTGGCATTCTATTCATAACATAATATGCAGTTAAAATTGTTTTTCCCTACAAATTTGAAGGAGCACCTACTTCAATTAGTATAGCATTTGTTAAATCAGTTAAAGTTCTATTTTTCTTTTCTGCTACGCTATTAGATGCAGGTGAATATGGTGGAGTAGTTTTATAGATTATTCCCAAAGACTGAGCAAACGAGTTGAATCCAAAAAATTCATACTTCCGGCCTCTATCACTTCTATATCTTTTAATCTTTTTACAGAATTGATTTTCAATTTTAAGAAGGAATTCTTTAAATTTTTCAAAAGTATCACTTTTATTTTTCAATAAGTATATATAAGTGTATTTTGAAAAATTATCAATAAAAGTGATAAAATATCTATTTCCACCACGTGTTAAAATTCCTTAAAATTCACATAAATCAGTGTGAATTAATTCTAGCAATTCAATATTTCTCACTACACTTTTATGAGGCCTTTTAGTTATTTTAGCTTGACTGTGAACTTCACATTTCTCAAAATTATTTGTTAGTCTGCGAATTAATTCTAAACTACTCATGACTCCCACATATCGGCTATTAATATGACGCAGACAAGCATGCCAAAAATTCATAGAAGACAGCATGTAAACAGAAACATGTGCTTTCTTATTCTCAACATTTAATTTAAACATTCCATCACATGCAGATTCTTTTCCTACAAATATGCTTTTTTTAGTGATTATATATTGGCTACATTCAATGGTCTGCTTGAAACCAGCTTTGTTAAGCAAATAACTCGGCATCAAATTTTTCTTCATGGATGGTGTATACAACACATCTTTTAAAACATGCACACGTCCAGAGGTAAATTTCAGCTCAGTATCCCTATACCCGAGCAATTTGGTTAAACTGGAGTCACCAACTCTCCTCATTAAAAGGAGTAAAATCTTTGAACCAATCTTTATCATAGCAGGTATGCCTATTGGCACCAGAGTCTGCCGACCACCCTCCCACAAATTGAACCATAAAAATATGGTTGTAGTGGTGTTGTAGGTCTTCAGCATTGGAAGCAGTCCTCAAAAAGTTCAGTGGCCTTGTTGCGGGGATAGCTTGTGGTGGTGTTGTAGGTCTTCGTGAGGCATGTGTGAATGTCCTTGTAGGACTCGCATCTATGGATCCCGATCTTATTTGGCTTCTATTGGCGGATGTTTATTACTCAAAGAAGAAAGACATGCTTTCACCACCTACCTCCGATGTACCAGAAGTGTCTCAAATTTTGCCCCCACCCTCATCTCCTAAGGATTATCTTTACGTGTAGTATGGAGGTCAGAGTTATGGTTTTGAAATTGATTTTTCTTCTGTGGAGACGGTTTTCAGGAAATTGAATTCCCAGGTTTTTATTTCACAGGTGTACAGTTAGACTACGTATGTATGTATTTGGTGTACATTTAAAAGAAAAAAGGGAAATACACAAGAGTTAATCATTTGCAAATTAGTTCTCTCTAATTTGGTTAGACCCTACTCTCCTCCATGAATTCAAAATTAAAAGTGGCAGTGATAACAACCTGCCCTCCAAAGAAAATAAAAGTAAAGAGACAAGACCATTATCTTCAACCTCGACTTTATTCTCAATATCCAAAAGCACTTCAACTAAAATAAGCTCGATATTTATGGCCCAACTACAGAAAAGTTTCAAATAAGGAAAGAAACACAATTCCAGTTCCAAAAGATTCAACTAGACAATTGTATGTATGGCTTTTGAGTTGTGTTGTGTTACTCTGATTGTTGGGCGCTTATAGGCCAAAAAGAATTATTTTATCAGCAATGTTAGGTATCATGAAAATAATCATGAAAACTTTGTGACCCTTGGATTACACTTAGAATAAAGCACCAACACTAATCAAGGTAATCCAAATATCATAAATCTTTCATGATTATTTTCATGAAAAATTTTTCATGATCCCTAACTTTTCTCTTATTTTATATCTGTAATGATTCATCCATCATCTCTCCAGAAAAGATGATGGTTGCCAATCACTAAAATGTCTCAAGTAATTTAATTTTCTGAAGGAAAAAAAAAGGGGGGGAGGGGGGTGTTTCTCTTTCTTGAACACATAACTACCATCATTCACTGGTTTTTGGCAAACTGAAAAAGTCCAGAGTAAGCAACCTGCATCTTCAGACAAAAACATGTATGTATGTGTCTCTAAGAGATCTAAACACCCTAAATTTATCATTCTTAGGATAGTTGCTAACATATGAATCTAAAGCAGCAGTAGCAGCAGAAAAAAGAAAAAGAGAGGTTTTCTCCAAACTGGGAAAGTGGTCAGAATAAGGAATTCAACATCTTAAAACAAACATGTATTATACTAGAAACAAAGATAGGATTTCAAAATCAGAGTGGCTAAACAAATTTTCAAGTACAACAACAACCAAAAAACCCCACATAGTTCTATATAATTCGACCTTGAGATTCTTCAGTATGAAACTAACACGAGGCCACAAATAAAACTGCAACAAGAATTTGGAAAAACAAATAATCCCAAATCTGTTTATTTAATCTGATTAAAGAATTTGAAAAGAGTATACACATTCAATCAAATGCGCAGCACGATAACAAGGTAAGTCTACGATGGCAGGTTCTGTTAATTGGAGCTGACAACCCTCGAGCAAGTGAGCTGGACCTGTACTTGAGATCCACTGAGAATGCCAAGGTTAGACATCCTCACCGTGGCTCTAACAAAATTGACCCGAAAGGTTGTGCCGTCATCAGATGCATAAGCTGTCACTAGATCAGTAGTCTCTTAACTGGTCATCAACTGCTGATCAGCAAAGAGAAGTCCTCTCCCTCTCAGCAAACTTTGGTAGTAATGTGCATCAAAGACTGATCCCCATGAGATTTTGAAGAAGAGAGTGCTATCCCCATCATACTTCTCGATCTCATGGGAGAAGGAGCCACTCCATCCAACGAAGTGCTATTCCCATCACCGCAAATCATGCTCATCTCCGATAGAAAATCAAAGGGTATAGATGGGTTGGGCTGTCTGGTTCCCATAAAACTGTCAAGTCTTGGTCGGATGAAGTCGCAACTGATCTTACCAATGTTATGCCCACCTTGCAAAATAGAAATATTTCAGTTTAAAGCTGTAAGTGGGAATTCAATTTAGTAAAGTTAGTATGATCTAAGGGAAGTAAAGAATGAGTGAATACTGAGAAAAGCCACGAAAATATGACATATCAGATTAAAGGCCACAATTCAGGAAAGGGTCGATAGAAAGAACAATAGAAACAGAGAGAAGTAAATGAGCAAAATCTGGTAAATATATATTTTTTGAACTGGAGAAAAAGATGGAAATTCAACACAGATTTGAAATTTCTAAACCCCAAAGGTAGAGGTGCATACTGTGTAAGCAGCTATATTGGAGATTCGAGGTGTGTGAAAAAAAATCTCAAGAGAATTTCTTTGAGATAATTGCATACCTTCTCCAATCTTCAATCTGACTTCTGTCATGATTAATACTCACTTTAAGTTTAGGTTCATAAATTCAAATCAAATTTGATGCATGAGGCATGAATCTTCGTGTATGAATTCTATTAATAATACTTGAGCCTGTATTTAATCACTATATTTTGATGATTATATTCATAAGATCAAGAACAAGAGACAGAGATTGCTGTGTGTTTTATTGGAGAACCCATATGATTCACTCATTACAAGGAATTCAATGGTTGTCTAACAAAATCAAGAAACAACATTTATTTCTACACAGTAGATGTAGTATTATTTACTCCAATTTTATCAGATATCAGATATGTGTTGTAGGTAATAGAGATGCATCAATTGCTTCAATGTATTATCAATGAAAAAGCTTCTTGAATGATGCGGATGCAGATGTCAGTGATGGTATAAAACCTTGGAAGTAAAGCCTTCAAAGAGGTAGAACTTGGAAGGAGGGAAGAAAATGCAGACACAGAAACTTAGGATGGAGGGAAGGGTGGGGATCATTGTGAGGGACTATTTGGGCAGAGTAATTGCATCATGCACCGAACAGTTACCTAGCTTTTCCGATGTGTTGAGGCTATTATGGGGACATTGCGGGCAACGATTTTTGAAAGCTAATTAGGCATTTCCCATGCTCACTTTGAGGGAGATTGTGAATTCACGGGTACAGGTTGAAGATTTTTCCAACGTTGGCACCGTTATTGGGTGCTATCACTAATGGAACTTCACTCATGTTTCGAATGGCTTTACGGTTTGGATGGAAGAAGCAGCACCTCCTTCTGCTGCATTCACAGTGACAGTATATCTTGTTGTATCTGAATTGAGTTAGTTTTTCTTTGTTTGTCTCATGATGTTTTTTTTAGTAAGCGATGTGGGACTGTGTGTTGTATTTATTTTTGCTGGGACACCCATTACTTCCATACTCAATCTGGATGTGGGATTTAACTATAAATGGAGTTGCAAATTTGAAAAATTATACACGGGGCCTCCGTAAACCCAACGGTTTACGGCACCCAATAAAAAAGTCCCACTCCCTTAACCGATTTATTAGTTATTAGTAATTTACCCTATTTTTTATTATTTATTGTCTTCCAACTTTAATTTATTGTCTACCCAAAAAATAAAATGAAAAAATAAAAACTTAAGGCAACCTTAAAACAAACTTAACCCATTCCATAAAATAATTGGTATCTATTGGAGGCTGGAAACTTGTTGAAAAGGGGAAGAGGTTACCAAGCAATGAAACTTGTTGAAAAAGAGAAGAGGTTTAGAGATAGAGAACGACTAGAAGTCTTAATGTCTTTGCTGTCAAGCAATGAAACCTATATATACAAGTGTCTACTTCTCTTCTTTTTATATTAATATATTGTGTCAGCAGTTATATTGGAGACTTGAGATGGTGTGTGTAAAAAAAAAATCTTATGAGAATTTCTTTGAGATGATTACATTACCGTCTCCAGTCTCCAATCTGCCTTCTGTCATAATTTAATACTCAGTTTAAGTTTAGGCTCATAAATTCAAATCAAAATTTAATGCATGAAGCATGAATCTTCGTGTATGAATTCTATCAATAATACTTGAGCCTGTGTTTAATCACCAACTCACCTCCCCAAACACCTGTTTCCCGCCTTTATTTATTTATTTATTTTTGTTTCTCCCAACCCAAGTTTGATTTATCAAATTCCGTTGAGTCTGATCGAAGAACAACAGTTTCAATCATGTCAAGCACGGTTTCTCGTGGATGGGTATTCATGGTGGTGGTGATGGTCTCTGTTCTTGCTGGGGCTATCAATCTTAATCCTTCTTCTTCTTCTTCCGATTCTCCGACTGTTCCCTTGGATTCGTCTTCTGCAGTTGGGTTCTCCGATTTTAATCTGGGATTGAGTTTCTTTACTTGATTGTGCGCATATTGTTGGGTTTCTTCGTATTTCTGATCTGATAACTTCATTGTTCAAATGGGTTTCAATCATGCCTCCTCGGTTTCTTTCATCTAAACTACAATCTGGCTGTGTAGCTTTTCTTGTTCTTAGCCTTTATGATTATCTTTCTTTAAATTCTGTTGTTGATTATGTTCCTTCGAATTGGGTTCTCTGATTTTAATCTGGGTATTGAGTTTCTCTTCTTGATTATGTGCATATTGTTGGGGGTTTCTTTGTAATTTATGGTGCTGCTATCAATCTCAGAACACACTTTGATCTCCAAAGCTATGACCATCCATCATTAATAAACATTAATATCCCAAAATTTGGTACTGAATATTAATTATCATACTAGTAATCATATTGGAGATTGAAAGGTTTAAGAATATTTCTTAAAGAAAAATCTTATCTTCAAATCTCCAATATAGTTACTAACATGATATTATTGCCGTGGAGAAGAAAAGAGGAGATACTTGAGTTATGTAATTACATAAGCCTCCACAACTACTATTGGTTATAGGTTACTTGGAAGCAAAGCAAACGTGTGTTCTATTCCCACCCTAACACTGAATTAAACTAATTATCTATTTATCTACTATTATATACAAAAGTGAGGAAGGCAAAATCTTCAGAATTTTTTTCTACAAAAGGTTGGTTTGAGAATTGGTTTTTTCTAATGAATTTTTTTTTTATTAAAAAACGAGAAAAAATAAAGGGAATGAATTGACTTTTTGAATTGATTATTATTATTATTATTATTATTTTTTGGGGACTATTTCAACCAATTGTCAAAAATAAAAATAAAATGTTACCATAAAAATTGATACTTTCATTTTTGTATTTTTTTTATCATTTGAATCCGGTACGTATATTGTGCAAGCAACACTTTGAACTTTGGTACCGTTAATTATGTTCATTTTTACCGAAATCCAATGACAATCAATGGCATGCTTGGTATGTAAAAAGGTAATGCTAGAGTCTCAAAAGTTCTATTAAAAAAGGTTCTATGCGAGTGTGAGACCTACACCATGTGAGTCCCATGTGAGTTTCACATCTATATGAAATATTTGGTAAAAATTTTGGTATAATTTTTGGAATCTCTAGCATTTTCGTATGTACAATTAACCCCTTGTGCTTAAGTTGAGCTAAGGTTACTAAAACTTTAATTTGGATGATTTGCATTTATATTTGGCCTACATTACATAAAATAAAGAGAAAATTAGTGAAACATCTCTCTTCAATTTTGTGTAGTAAGAGAGGTGTAAGATGTTTTTTTATTAGTTAAGCTCTCTCCATAAAATTTATCTATGATCATTTCAGAGAAATTTTGAAATTTCTTTGGGTCAGGTCCGAAATTTCTTTGAGTCGGATACAAATTTTTTTTAGTCAAATTTTCTCTGTGAAAATGTTGAGGGATTCCAACTATTATGAAAATATTGTATGTCATTTATCTTAAAAAAATCTTAATATTAGGACCTTAAAAAAAAATTCCCAATAATAAATTTTTTTAAAAAATAAGATCAACACATCTAAGAACCAACCCAAGGCAAGGCGAAAATGAACGTGTTTAGGTAATGTTATTATTTATTAATATAATGTTTCCCATGTAAAAAATAAAAAAAAAACAAAAAAAAAAAACCCTAGGCAAGGTAAAAATGTACTTGTGGTTTAAACCTACTTTGGTTAGTTAATAAGATTTAACTACATGGTCTCTGCCACTAGTGCCAATGAACTTGATTAAAAGAACTGCTTTCGACGAAGAAATCTTCTCCAGATAAGAAGATATCTTTTGAATTTAAAACCAAATATGTCCAAACAAGCTATTTAGGCGTCAATCACGTAATGATATCACTAAGAATATATTATGAAACATAAATTTTGATATTCTTTACCCATTTCATCAAAAAGGAAAATATCTATTTTAATCAAGAACAATATCATCAATTTGAATGGCAGTGAAATTGAGAAAAATATTATGGTCACCGGGAAAATAAGGTAAATAACCATGCCTTTTATTAATTTATTTAATGGAGGTGTTGGTGATAATGACAAATAAAATATCAGAAAATATAAATGATAAAAATTACAATAACTATTAAAAAGGCTGAGGCGCGAGAAATTCACTCTCTTTAAGGAGATTCAAACTCTCTGCGGTTAAGCAAAGCTTCACACCAGTACAGCAAAAAAAACCTTGACTTGTCCCCCCCGGGATACAATAGCTCGACTAAGTCGTATGGTTCACCAATACTATACAATTGGTTGAATCCAAAGTTTCATCACATACACCCTTTTTTATTTGTCTGATAATCTCACACAAATATAATAAAACAACAAATACTTCTTCTATTGTCCAGGATAAGAGGTTAGTTTAATTTATAGGAGAAGAAAACTTGGTGGACAACTTTCTTGGAGGATTCTTGGAAGCAAAGAAAACTTTGTGGGCAAGTTGCTTGGAGGATTCTTGGTCACCAAGAAAAAGGATTTACTTGGAGGAAAAGAAAAGATAAGAAAAACTTGGTGGGTAAGAAAAGGATTTTCTTGGAGGAGAGGAGAGGAACCTTGGAGAATAATTAGCTTGGAGCCCAGGTAAACAATATAACCTATAATACATTATAATATTAAAATATCTGCTAACATTCACTCACCTATTTTAATATTACAAGTAACAAAATCTGAGATTATTAGGCAAATAAGGATATTATGCATCATGGTAAGTGTGCTCTGTATTGAACCTCTATTAGTGAAACAATAATATCTACTCCAGAGCCAATAATATGCTCAGCATTGAACTATGACTACTTAAGGGAAATGAATAATTATTACACACACATAATATTCTAGGTGTTCATATAAGCTTTAAGAGCCAGCACATTACGACCTTGTGTGATCCTAGAATTTATGAGTGTGTTTGAGAATTGGCCCAAATCTCATAGGTCGCTCCACTACCACATTTACATAGTAAATTCTGTCAAGGGTGCTCCTGTAACTATGACACTCCATTCAATAAGAGCTACAAAAATTCATTAAGCGTTTTTTCAATAACTCAACCACTACAACGTTACTGGATAAATGTACTTACATCACAGGGATGGGTAAAAATTAATTTAGTGCATTTCTCATGGCCATCATAGGATCGTTTTTCTCATTAAACCTAGTTACAAGATCTCTAGTCCTTGGTTTGAGTATCCTCATACATGAATCCTGCTATATTCAATGGGCTTCAACCCCATCCCCCTTGATATATTCCAGACTTTATTTCTTGCTAAGTCTTTAGTTAATGGATCTGCAAGATTATCACTAGATTTAACATAATCATCATTTATGATGCCATTATTCATATAAGATCTCACAGTACTGTGTTTTCTTTTGATAGATCTAGATTTACCGTTATAATAACGGTTATTAACTCGACCAATTGCTGCGGTGCTATCACAATGAATTAATATAGGTGGAATCGATTTTTTCCAATAAGAGATTTCATTTAACAAATCTCTCAACCAATTTCCTTCTTTACTAGCTGTAGCTAAAGCAATAAGCTCGGCCTCCATTGTTGAATTAATAATAATGGTTTGTTTTTTCGATTTCCAACTTATAGCACTACCTCCCAAGGTAAATAAGTAACCAGTGGTTGATGAAGGTATTCCAATCGACATCACTGTAACCTTCAAGTACTGTAGGATACTTATTATAAAACAAGCCATATTTTATAGTACCAAATAAATATTTCATAATCCGCTTAATGGCTAGCTAGTGATCACTGCCAGGCTTGCTAGTGAACCTGTTAAGTACTCCAACTGCATAGGTAATGTTAGGTCTAGTACAGTCAGTCATATAACGCAAGCTACCAATCATACTAACATATTCCTTTTGATTAATTACATCCTCATCATTTTCAATAGCAAATAAGCGCACATGAGGATCAAAAGGAGTAAGGACATGCTTGCACTTATAAAAATTATATTTTTTCAAAATTTTCTCAACATAATGTGACTGATCAAGAAAAATACCATAATAGGTTTTGGTAATTTTTATTCCCAAAATATAATTAGCCTCACCAAGATCTTTTATATCAAAATGGCTACTAAGCATATTTTTAGTTTCCACGATGATATGCAAATTAAAGCCAAATATAAGTAAATCATCCACATAGAGGCTAATAATGACATGTAAATTTTCTTCAGATTTATAGTAGATGTATTTATCACTGTCATTAGTTTTACAACCATTCTCAATTATGCAAGAATCAAATTTCTCATGCCACTGTTTAGGGCCCTGGTTTAAGCTATATAGGGATTTAACAAGCTTGTACACTTTGCTTTCTTGACCGAGTTTCACAAAACTCTCAGGTTGATCCATATAGATTTCTTCATTCGGTCTCCATTTAAAAAGACTGTTTTAACATCCATTTGATGAATTTTAGATCATGAATTGCAACCACTGCAATTATTAATCTAATGGATGTAACTCTAGTAACCGAAGAAAATGTATCAAAAAAGTCAAAATCTGCTTGTTGTTTAAAACCTTTTTGCAACAAACCTTGTTTTGTATTTATCAATAGTTCCATCCGGTTCAAATTTTTTTCCTCAAAACCCATTTACAACCAATAGTTTTACAACCTGGTGGTAAATCTACTAATACCCAAGTTTTATTGGATAATAATGATTCCATCTCATCATTTACAGTCTCATTCCAAAAAACAGAGTCAAGAGATGTTAAAGCTTTTTGTAAAGTTAATGGAGTTTTCTCTACATTAAAAACATGATAATCAGGGCCTCTTTTACTTATTCTAGGTTGAAAAATTACAATGTCTTGGTTTTTTAAAAGAGGAGTAGAGGAACCAGTTTGATAATTTTGATCCCCACCATTTTTAGATTTAAAAGGAAATTTTTCTTCATGAAAAATTACATCACCTGATTCAAAAATTATTTTGTTTTCAATATCAAAAAATCTATTGGCTGTGCTATTTTTTTCACATCCAAGAAAAGCACAAGTGACAATTTTCACACTGAATTTAAGTCTTTTTGGGTCCACAAGTCTAACAAAAGTCAAACAACCCCAAATCCTCAAATATCCCAAATTTAGCTTATTCCACAACTCAAAAGGTGTAACTTTTGTTCTTTTATATGGCACTATATTCATAACATAATATGTAGTAAAAATTGCTTCTCCCCACAAATTTGAAGGAGCACCTGCTTCAATTAGCATAACATTTGTTAAATCAGTTAAAGTTCTATTTTTACTTTCTACTACGCCATTAGATGTAGGTGAATATGGTGGAGTAGTTTTATAGATTATTCCCAAAGGCTGAGCAAATGAGTTGAATCTAAAAAATTAATACTTTCGGCCTCTACCACTTCTATATCTTTTAATTTTTTTACCGAATTGATTTTCAACTTCAAGAAGGAATTTTTTAAATTTTTCAAAAGCATCACTTTTATTTTTTAATAAGTATATATAAGTGTATTTTGAAAAATCATCAATAAAAGTGATAAAATATCTATTTCCACCACGTATTAAAATTCCTTCAAATTCACATAA
Organism: Camellia sinensis; assembly: GCF_004153795.1. Taxonomy (NCBI): domain Eukaryota; kingdom Viridiplantae; phylum Streptophyta; class Magnoliopsida; order Ericales; family Theaceae; genus Camellia; species Camellia sinensis. The sequence goes on from NW_021026080.1 coordinate 1,967,358, forward strand.
ATCAGTGTGAATTAATTCTAGCAATTCAGTATTTATCACCACGCTTTTATGAGGCCTTTTAGTTATTTTTGCTTGACTGTAAACTTTACATTCCTCAAAATTATTTGTTAGTTCGGGAATTAAACCTAAACTACTCATGACTCCCACATATCGGCTATTAATATGACACAGACGAGCATGCAAAAAATTCATAGAAGGCAACATGTTAACAGAAACATGTGCTTTCTTATTATCAACATTTAATTTAAACATTCCATCACATGCATATCCTTTTCCCACAAATATGCTTTTTTTAGTGATTACATATTGGCCAGATTCAATGGTCTGCTTGAAACCAGCTTTGTTGCGCAAATAACTCGGCATCAAATTTTTCCTCATGGATGGTGTAAACAACACATCTTTTAAAACAAGCACACGACCAGAGGTAAATTTCAACTCAGCATCCCTACACCCGAGCACCTTGGTTAAACTTGTCACGACCCGAACTCGCCCCCGTGGGTTAAGGACATAACGGACCAGCAATCATGAGATTACCTACGACCTCAAACCAAACCAAATGTATTTTAATAGAGTTAACGGGGGCCAAATGGAAATAATTTAAAACTTTGTCCATAAAACTGTGCTTACATGGCATATCATAACAAACCATACATATGTACATTAATAACTCACAACAGAAGTATAGTACCATAAAGTTCTCTACAGACAAGATCATCCAAAATTAAGTCAACCCATGAAAACTATATACAGACATGTTCAAAGACTTCGCCAACATGACAACACAAAACAAAATGACAAAAAGGCGAAGACGAGTCTCGTGCTTGAAACGCAAGGGCTGACTCTTCAAAACCTTTGTTGTTCCACGCATACTTCACTGGGGCAGGGTTTGGACTTCTCTTGGCACACCTACAAACACATGAATGAGCGTGAGAGATAGGCCAGTGAATAATATCAAATAAAGGAGTTATACGAACGGTACGTAGAACAACATGCCTCAAACGGCCTTGGGCCCAATTCATATTCTATTTAACATATATATACACAATTTAAGTCAAGTGACTGTGGTTCTAAACATACTGGCCTTAGGCTCATTTATCTTCCATTTGTCAAACTGGCCTTTGGCCCATTCAGATTTTTATGTCAAACTGGCCTTTGGCCCATTCAATTTTCATTCATGTCAAACTGGCCTCTGGCCCATTCAATTTTCATTCATGTCAAACTGGCCTCTGGCCCATTCATTCATGTCAATCGACCTTTGGCCCAATCATTTATGTCAATCGGTCTTCGGCCCAATCATTTATGTCAATCGGCCTTTGGCCCAATCGTTCATGTCAATCGGCCTTTGGCCCAATCATTCATGTTAATGAACTTACAAAACTTACATAGAAGTAAACAATTGGACAACAACATATTTCAAATATCTTGTTAAGATATTACTCACAGTGATCGGCTGATTGATCTGCCATGGAGTTCGATCCTACACATACCATGAATACAAAAGGGTCACTAACAATTCAATCCGTTCTAAATTCACGTTTTTCCTCTTTAGGCCTTATTCTTATCTCTTTAACTCAATTACAATGCTCAATGCATGCCTAAGAGTACTTAGAAGTGAAAGAGAACGGAAAACGGAACTCAGAATGCCCTTTTCAAAATTTTAGAAAACAAGATCCCCGCTCGAGCGGACCCATGAGGCTTGCAAAAGTACTGGGTATATCGAATTTACGCTCGATCGTGCACTCTAGCACTCGAGCGGAAGGCCTCTCTACATGGCTTCCCGCTCGAGCGTGAACTTCCCCGCTCGAGCGGACATCCATGTCTGCAAAAATACTGGGAGCACGAATTTCCCGCTCGAACGTCTATTCCCCCGCTCGAGCGGACATAAAAATTCTGGGTTTTCCAGAACATATTCTTGAGCTTCAACTTGATGTTCAAAGGTTCCAAATGCATGATTTTGGCTCAAACTTCACACATATATATACTAGCATGGTATAAACACTAAATTACATCATTATGAAACTCGATTTCACAATTTAATCACATGCATGTCCCAAATTAACCCAAACTCATCACCAAGACATCAAATTCAAACATGCAAAGCTTACACCTCCATGATCTTCACTTGCATGTGAGAGATATTCATTATTCTCAACTAAATTGGTGAAGAAATGATCAAATACATGGATTTCAAACAAGATTCATCATGGATTACACACTTTGTGCTCAATTATGGAAATTCATAGTGATTTCCTACATGCATGCATCTATGTACTTTAAATTCAACAAACATAACTCAATCCATAGTCTAACTCACTAATTAATCTTCGATCCCCAAAAATTACAAATCAAACTCATGAGTCCAAGGGTTGATTACTCACCTAGAAGCTCAATCTCCCCAATGTATGCTTAATTCTTGAGTTCAACCTTCCAATTTTTCAAACTTGAGCCAAACACATAATTTTCCCCCTTGCTCCTTCTCTAGCCGACCCTCTCCCTTTCTTAGAGTATATAATCAGCCAAAATGAAGATAAAAGGGAGAAATTGAGTGTATAGTGCCTTTATTAAAAGCCCCTTTGGTCACATTATTTTAATATCAAATAATGGGGCACTAATTCGCTAATTAAATCAATTTAATTTGATCCGAATTAATTTCTAATTAAATTTCACCGTAGGCTCTAAAAATTATGCCAATCACAATGGCGTAATCAATTTTAGTTTCGGTGGCCGATAGGGCTTTCAATTTAAATTCCAAAGCAGATAATCAAACAGATATTCCTACGGTGAACAGATAGAAATTCAAAACCACATATTTTCACATAATGGCACACAAAATCATATCAAAACACATAATCACATTTGTATTAAGGACCAATTAGCATAATAAGGGACAGGGTTATCACAAAACTGGAGTCACTAAGCATAACGGTCCTCTTCTCATTAAAAAGAGTAAAATCTTTGAACCAATCTTTATCATAGCAGACATGCCTATTGGCACCAGAGTCTGCCTACCACCCTTCCACAGATGGAACCATAAAAATATCTATAATCATAGCCACAAATGGTTCCTCGGTAACATTAACCTATGGTCGAGATAGTTGTGTTCCTAAATTTGCAAGTTCGAGCAATATGCTCACTTTTGCCACATACAAAACATGTCACATTTGTTAGATCTTCTGGAAGGGGGTTCTTGGTTCCATTTCTTTTGCCTCAGGTAATTTTTATTTTGTGGCCTTCTAGGATTTTTTCCAGATTTTCTTAATTGGCTTCAAGTGACTATTTTTATGAAATCTACCTTTGGGTAAAGTATTTTCAGAAGTTAAATTTACCTTTGTAGTGGAATGCTCTTGTGTCATAAGCGCATTTTGTCCTCGTGCTTCTTCCTCCACTCGAATCCGTGTGATTAGAGTCTCTAAGGACATCTCTTTTTGCTTGTGATGCATTGACTTTTGAAACTCCCTCCAAGATGATGGTAGTTTGTCATTAATACCTGCCACAACAAGATTGTCTTCAATTTTGATGCCTTTGGATTTAACTTCAGCCATTAGCATTTGAAAATCTTGAACTTGCTCCACCACTGATTTTCCATCTATCATCTGATATTGGAAAAACGGCTTGCAGCATATTTTTTAGCGCCTACTTCTTCAGTGTCATATTTATTCTGTAAGGCTTTCCAAATTTTCTTGGTAGTGGTGTAAGTAGTATCACAATAATCATAAAATTGATCTGAAAGACAATTCAAAAGATAATACCAACATTTATATTCATCTGTGTTGTATTTCTCAATCTTTTCAAGATGAGCGACATACTCATTGTCGATTATCTCTTCAGTGGGGACTTTGTTCAGATTTTTCTCGGTCAGGATATAGGCTACCTTGAGGAGGCTGAGATAGAAAAGCACTTTGTCTTTCCATCTGTTGAAATGGGCTTCCTTGAACCGGAAGGACTTGTTGAGATTGTCAGTATTCTTGTTGTGCTTCTTCAATACTGGCTCTATAAATTTTACTATTTGAATCTCCTTAAAATTGTTGGTGATAATTACAAATAAAACACCAGATAATATAAATAATAAAAATTACAATAACTATTGAAAGGGCTGAGACGCGAGAGATTCGCTCTCTTTAAGGAGATTCAAGCCTTCTGCGGTTAGGCAAAGCCTCACACCGGTGCAGCAAAAAAAATCTTGACTTGTCCCTCCCAGGATATAACAGCCCGACTAAGTCGTATGGTTCACCAATACTGCATAATTGGTTGAATCCAAAGTTTCATCATATACACCATTTTTTAATTGCCTAATAATCTCACACAAACATTATAAAACAATAAACACTTCTTCTATTTTCCACGATAAAAGGTTAACTCAATTTATAGGAGAAGAAAATTTGGTGGACAAGTTTCTTGGAGGATTCTCGGAGGCAAAGAAAACTTGGGCAAGTTGCTTGAAGGATTCTTGGTCACCAAGAAAAATGATTAACTTGGAGGAAAAGAATAGATAAGGAAAACTTGGTGGGCAAGAAAACTTTGGTGGGTAACAAAAGGATTTTCTTGGAGGAGAGGAGAGGAAACTTGGAGAATAATTAGCTTGGAGCCCAGACAAACAATATAATCTATAATACATTATAATATTAAAATATCTGCTAACAGGAGGTAAAAGTAAAATAAAAAATAATAAAAAAACCTTCTCAATGGAAGATTCTTAAATCATTCACAACCATACTGAAATTCAATGTGTATTTTATTACTAGCTTAAGTATAATTTGTCATATTTTGATGATAAAAGTTTTATTTATTTATTTATTTAAAACATTTGGACAAGTATAATAAAGTCAATATATTAACATAATACCAGTGATATACATACACATGAATAAAGTTATTATGACTAAATAAATGAATGGAAGAAGGTGAAGAAGGCATGAAAGTTCCCACATCAACAAGAGAAGAGTAGTGAGTGTCCCATCCAGCCAACATAATTCCATCATAATTTCATTAAGCAATCCCACATCGCTAAATTAGAAAACCCTTCTTACTAAAAAAACACCATCTTATTTATAAATGAAAAATATTAATCATCCTCCTATGAAAACATATGTGATATTTAATATTTTTTTATAAATTATAAATTTTAATAGTTACCAAACAATATCGCAATAATGAAGTTGTGGGTTGTGGATGCATTATTAATGTCTAGTTACAGTTTGCATGTAGGCCAATGGTATCCATGCTATAGATGGCTTTCTACCACCACCCCTGCATCTACTCTCAGATTCCATGATGTTACTATTACTACTATAAATAAAAAAAATGGTTTAGCTATGTGTAACTTACAAGTCATCTTCTTAAATCATACAATCTTGCTACGTAACTCAAATTTTCCGTGGTTTGAGTGGCCTGAAATCTCAAAACGACGTCGTTTTGGCCTTTTTTTTCCGTAACTCACGGATGGAGATGAAAGAAGAAGAAAGAAGAAGAAGAAAGAAGAGACCAACACATCATCCCAACACATCATCATCATCATCAACACACATCCCAACACATCATCATCAACACAACATCATCATCATCAACAACCAACGTATCATCATCAACACTTCACAGAGAGAGAGAGAGAGAGAGAGAGAGAGAGAGAGAGATACAGATCTGTGTGTACACAGATCTGTGTATACACAGTGGATGGCGGGCGCCGGTGATGGCAGTGCCGATGATGTCTGTTTCTCCTCCTTCTTCTCTCTTCTTTCTTTTTTCCTCTCTGCTCCCTTTCCTTCTCTCTCTCTCTTTCTTCCTCCTCTGTTTCAGATATAAAAGAGGGAAAAAAAAAGGATGTGCACCAAAGTTGGTTTGGGCCACTTGATCTGTGAAAAATTCGAGTTAATGTGCACCAAAGTTGATGTGCACCAAAGTTTATTTTTGTTTTGGATTCGGGTCACTCGAGTCGTGAAAAATTCGAGTTCTGAAACATTTTTCTAAATCATATAACAAAAATGTTTGGCACTCCTAAAGTTGGGGACCTCCATGACCCCCAAAATGATGTGCACCAATCATGTGTTTTTGTTTTTGTTTTTTTTTCTTTTTTTCTTGAACCAATCACAAGTGAGTAGAGATTGTATTTTTTGGGAGTCTGTAATATTGTTGATCAAATAATAACTAAGGGTTAAGAAATGGAGAGAGAAAAAAAAAATTCAGAGCCAATAGCAATGGGTATGAGGTTCCTTGGACTCATGTTGCTTCTCCTCTTCTTGGTTTCTGGTATGTTTCTCTGTCTATTTGGCTTTCTCTTTCATTGCATGTCTTTATAGTTAACATGTATTTGACATGATTCACTATATATGTCTTTGTTGCATGTCTTACCCATCTTCTGCTCCCTGGTCTGTTGTCTTTCTCATAGCGTGCTGGTTCATTTGGGAGAACTGTAAGACATGCGTGTTCAAATCAGTTCAGCCCCTACCTTTTTCTCCCTCTTCAGTCGTTGCCCATGCTCTAGAGTGGCACTATGAAGCACAGATACTTCAAATAGGGTAACGTATCCGTATCGTATCTGTATCGGATACCGATACTCCTTGGATACTCGTGGATACGTATCGGATACTTATTAAAAGTATCAGATACTTCTTAATTATTTTTTCATTAATTTTGGAGTATCGAATACTTAATTTTGAAGTATCGGATATTCCAAGTCATATTTACGTATTTTATGAAATTAGAATTGTAACATTTCTAGTATAGTAATATAATATAATATAATTGTAAGTATAAATATAAGAATATTTTTCTAATACTTTGTTAAGTTCTTCGATAATAAGAGCATTGTGACTTAAATAATAGAATTTATCAAATTGATGTATCCTAATTATTTCATGTATGTCCCCTATAACTACATAGAAAGTAAGAATTAACAACAGAATATAACAATGGTAAAATTAAATTTCAATAAATAAATAAGCAAGTAAACTTGAATACAATATTTTTCACTAGTGTCAAAGGAAAAAACATAGGAATAAGTTGTAAATTGTTCTATCATTGAAATATAAATATATTAAACTTAATATTGAAATGAAATATTTGCAAGACTTATTAAAAATTTAAAAAGTAAACAAGCAACTAGCTTAAATTAATACAAAATTCTTAAAGATTAATATTTTCCATTATAAAATTACATTGTGGTTTCTCAACGTTCTTTAACTTATGTGTTCACTATTAATAATTTAAAAAAATATATTTTCACAAACGTATCCTAACCGTATCGGTATTCTATTGTTTTAAATTTTTTCGTATCGCCATATCCGTATAGTGTCGTATCTGTATCTCGTATCCGTATCTATGCTTCCGAGGAGTGGCATCACCTTAATCCTGTTCCTACGGATAAGCCACCTACAGAGATCCTTGTCAAATGGAATGGAAACCGCCAAGTCCCAGTTTTCTCAAACTCAATACCGGCGGTGCGTCCAAGGCTAAACCTGGGAAAGCCTCTGCTGGGGGTCTGATTAGAGATCACTTGGACCATTGGGTTGTGGGCTTTAGCAGAAATATCGGCCACACCTCCAGCGTGGTGGCAGAGTTCTGGGCACTAAGGGATGGCCTAAAATTAGCTTTGGATGGAGAATTTGGAAGTTGAAACTGACTCTTTCATCATCAAGCAACTCACTCCTGTCTAATAATCTACTTATTAACTTAATAACATTTCTACCTTGTGGAAAAGAAACAAAAAAATTAAAAAAAATGACTGGTTGGGCAATGGAATGGTTTCCCTTCCCACATCAAGCGTATGCGTATATCAAAGTATGAAAAGAACAATTGAGTGTCCCACCCAAACTCCCTGACTAACATGACATAGTATTAGATATACTAGAGGTGGAGCGCACAATGTGTGTGTAATTTAAAAAAATTATTAAAATAATGTTGTGAAAAAGATATACGAAAAAAAAATTTAAATTAAAGAATAACATTAATAATAACTTAAAATCAAACTGAAAATATGTACAAACATTTTAAAAAGTAGTACAATATTAACACATTAAAAAAAATTATATATGATGATTCTATAAAAAAAAATCTACCTTTCGTGGCATAAGATTGAGAATATAATTGCAAATCTTGCAAAGAAACATATCAGATACAGAACAAATCAGTATTGTTTGATTTGTTGTGCAAAATTTAAGATAAGAATTTGCGTCATTCAAATGAGAAAAAATCATAAAGAGATTAACTTTAATTTTTTGTTTTTTGTTTTTTGTAATTGGTTGACTGTGTTATGTATGAAGACAATGAACATATTACACACTTTAAAGATTAGTATACGGACCTTGTAATTAAATAATTTTTTTTTATAATTTTATACTTTTTGTGTCATAACTATAAAAAAAAAGTCACAATAAACAAAAAATATGAGGCATAACTAAAAATCTTATGAGTTATAACTAAAATAAAGTTATAACTAAAGAAAAAAATTGATCATAACTAAAAAAAAAAAAACATAATTTAAGAGTGCATATGATAGAAGGTTTATATAGTAAAATTTTCTAGTATTTAAATACATTATTAGAGCATACACTTACTCTGTAAATTAACAAACACTTTACCCATATAATTGGGTTTCACTTTCATCACTTTGTGTCATCTTTAGGAGTTGTTGGAGAACAAGTTAAATTAGTCAAAAAGTCAATATATTTTCCTTATTTTTTTGTATGCCTTTAAAAAGTTAAAAAATCACTACAAAAACTAACCATTAGTAAATGAAAAAAGCTATGAATTATAAAATATTTCAAAAGAACATGATAAATTATAAATATACCTCTTGAGATTTGCTTAAAATACGAATTGCATTCTGTGATTTGAAAAATTATAAATATCCTATTGTTAGAATTTTTTATTTAGCAGATTACTAATGTACATCCACTAGTGAGTATAAAGCATAACAATAGATGATGAATTAATTCCTAGAATTTTTTAAGGGTTGTAGATTAAAAAAAAAAAAATTGAAAAAATGAAAAGAAAGTAGAAGAAAAAAAGAAAAAAAAAAGAGGTGAGCTTTTAGATGTACTTGGTCGTCATAAATAAACATGTTTTTGTTAAGGTTTGGTTTCTTTTTTGTCTGCTTTGTAGACTAGAGTTGTTGTTGGATTTTATGATATTCTTAAAGGTCCTGGTTTAATGATTTAAATTATTTGTTTTGTTTAAATAATGTGTACGTGTAAATTATTCATGAAAAATAACAAATTGATCTAATGAACATATCCATATGTTTTGATGATACTTGTCTACGAAAAATGGTCCATGGACTCTATATCCACTTTAATAATTCAATTAATTCATTTCATAAGCCCCTATGTAATTGATTCAATAATTGTTACCATACCATATTATTTCATTACATTTGTCATATTTAAAATAAAATAAAATAAAAAGTATACTTTATTTTCAAAATCATACTTATCGTTTATTTTTTTTTAAAAAATAATGAATAAAATATATAATAATAATTACATCATCAATCTAATTTGTTTTACAACTTAAACAAATCAAATTATAGGAATGAGCCTGGTGGTGAGAACTCCCTAGGCCAAAATGATAGCCCAGTCGAGTCCAGTCCAGTCTTATGCTCCAATCCCAAACGGTCATATTCCAAACAAATGATTGTAGGAGAACTTATTGATAAGTCCCATGTACAAAGTTCAAGACCTAGCTAATCATCAAACAAAACACTTGCACCAATTAGTCCTATACATTTTTAATTGTTTCCAAAAAATTCTATTTTTTTTTTTTAAATTTACAGACACTGTTATATCTTACTACCGTCGGACTTCCGTCAAACAGTCACCGAAGACTCGTCGGAATGTTCAACATTACCGGAAAGTCGCCGGAATATCGCCAGAAGTTTACCGGAGTGTTAAGAACGTTAATGGAAGTCGCCGGAATGTTCAGAACGTTCACTGGACGTTAAGAATATCACTGGAGACTCACCGGAATGTCTAGAATATTGCCGAAAAAATAAGAATAAGTAGAGAAATTAGAGCAAAAAAACATAGTAAAATGTACTAAATATTGATAAACTAAAAGCAAAACAAATGAAACGACAAAAAACAGCAATAATGGGAAAAACGTATGCTATTTTTCAATTTTTGTAAAGTTTAAGCAAATAATCTCCAATATTAATCAAATTGAAAAATAAGTTTTGAAACTGTAAAATGTTACAGTTTCAAAGAAAAAATTTATTAAGCATTTATCCTTATTAATCAAACTGAAAAACATGTTATGAAACTGTAAAATTTTACAGTTCTAAAGAATGTTATGAAACTGCAAAATTTTACAGTTTTACATGGTCCATGGACTCTATATCCACTTTAATAATTCAATTAATTCATTTCATAAGCCCCTATGTAATTGATTCAATAATTGTTACCATACCATATTATTTCATTACATTTGTCATATTTAAAATAAAATAAAATAAAATATAAAATATACTTTATTTTCAAAATCATACTTATCGTTTATTTTTTTTTAAAAAATAATGAATAAAATATATAATAATAATTACATCATCAATCTAATTTGTTTTACAACTTAAACAAATCAAATTATAGGAATGAGCCTGGTGGTGAGAACTCCCTAGGCCAAAATGATAGCCCAGTCGAGTCCAGTCCAGTCTTATGCTCCAATCCCAAACGGTCATATTCCAAACAAATGATTGTAGGAGAACTTATTGATAAGTCCCATGTACAAAGTTCAAGACCCAGCTAATCCTCAAACAAAACACTTGCATCAATTAGTCATATACATTTTTAATTGTTTCCAAAAAATTCTATTTTTTTTTTTTAAATTTGCAGACACTGTTACATCTTACTACCGTCGGACTTCCGTCAAACAATCGCCGAAGACTCGTCGGAATGTTCAACATCACCGGAAAGTCGCCGGAGTATCGCCGGAAGTTCACCGGAGTGTTAAGAACGTTAATGGAAGTCGCCGGAATGTTCAGAACGTTCACTGGACGTTAAGAATATCACTGGAGACTCACCGGAATTTCTAAAATATTGCTGAAAAAAAAAGAATAAATGGAGAAATTAGAGCGAAAAAACATAGTAAAATGTGCTAAATATTGATAAACTAAAAGCAAAACAAATGAAACGACAAAAAACAGCAACAATAGAAAAAAACATATGCTATTTTTCAATTTTTGTAAAGTTTAAGCAAATAATCTTCAATATTAATCAAATTGAAAAATAAGTTTCGAAACTGTAAAATGTTACAGTTTCAAAGCAAAAATTTATTAAGCATTTATTCTTATTAATCAAACTGAAAAACATGTTATGAAACTGTAAAATTTTACAGTTTTATACCATGATTCATTCCAGCACCAAAAAAATTTGAAACTGCAAAATTTTATAGTTTTAAACCTTGATTCATTCTAGCACAAAAAAAATTTTGAAACTGCAAAATTTTATAGTTTTCACCGCCTGTAACTAAAACTCGAAAACTACTTGTTCAGAATTTGAAAATTTTCTTCATTAGAACAAAAAAAGAGAAGTGTATAGCAGAGAAAATGAAAAAAAAAAAAAGAGATCGAAGGAGAGAGGCGAATAGAGAGAGATGATTGTACTCCGGCAACTATTTTTTGTTTAGATCTAGTTGGATTTGATGTAGATCTACTCAGATCTAATGTACTACATCAGATCTAATGTACTACATCAGATCTGAGTAGATCTACTCATCTTCTTCGTTGGAAACATATCTTCTTTACCGTCGGTGAGGTAAGGAGTCGGCGATCGGTGGTTGTCGGTGAATTCCAATCAATGGTAGTAGTTGGTCGCCGGTGACTATATATCAGAAAGAGAAAGAGAAAAGAGAAGAAGCAAGATATGGTTACCCGTCAACGATCACTGAAAATCACAAAGAGAAGAAGAAAGTTAGAGAAGAAGAATAAAGTTATTGGACTTTTGGGTACAAACAAAAAGTTTTGGGACTAAGGAGTTGTTTGGGGTGTCCTAAATAAGTGCACTTTTTGTATTTTTGGACTAAAAAATTGAGGAAAAAAATATGGATGTTTGGGTTAACTTTGACTTTTTATGGAAAAATGTGTATTAAAAAATTGTATAAATTAGTGTGCAGGAAAAAATTAGAATTGAAAATTGTGCAGCTGTACTTTTTGACTTTTGGTGAAGAGTGATAACTTTTTAATTTTTTGAGTAACTTTTTGACTTTTAACTTTTTTTCAATTTATCAACTTGACCTAAATAGATTATATGTTTTTCAAAGGAGACTTCTTCGCAATTTCCCCATGATTGTATATGAGTGTGGGCCTGTATGCATAACGGTTAACCCAACCACCCAAAACCTCTCTCTTTTTCTTTCTTATTATCTACCCCAACTCAGCTCCCCAAATACCTGTTTCCCGCCTTTATTATTTTTTTTTGTTTCTCCCAATCCAAGTTTGATTTATCAAATTGCTTTGAGTCTGATCGAAAAAAAAAAACATAGTTTCAATCATGTCAAGCACGGTTTCTCGTGGATGGGTATTCATGGTGGTGGTGATGGTCTCTGTTCTTGCTGCGGCTATCAATCTCAATCCTCCCTCTGCTTCTTCTTCTTCCGATTCTCCGACTGTTTCCTTGGATTCGTCTTCCGCAACTGAAGAACAAGAAAGCGTCTTTCCTTCACGGACACACATAATCTCAAGTCTACAATATGAGTTTTACAGAGAAAAGTGCCCACAAGCTGAGAAGATCGTGAGATCGACCATGGCGCAAATATTGGTTCGAAACAAGAATTCCACTGCTCAACTCCTCCGCCTCTTCTTCCACGATTGCTTCATTCAGGTATAGTATATTTCTCGTATTGATTTCTTTTTTGTTTTTGATTCCACTGTTTGCTTTGCCCTAATCTAATGCCCTTTCCTTTGTCGTATGTTACTCTCTCTTCTTGCATCTCACATTTCTCTTCAATTGGGGTTCTTTTTTTTTTCTTCATCCAAACTATAATCCTGGTTTTTCTTGTTCTTGGCTTTTAGGATTAGCTTTCTTTAAATTCTGTTGATTATGTTCCTTCGAATTGGGTTCTCTTTTTTTAATCTGGGTATTGAGTTTCTTTACTTGATTGTGTGCATATTGTTGGGTTTCTTCGTATTTCTGATCTGATAACTTCATTGTTCAAACGGGTTTCAATAACGCCTCTGTTTCCTTCATCTAAACTACAATCTGGCTGTTGAGCTTTTCTTTTTATTGGCTTTTAGGATTATTTGTCTTAAAATTATGTTGCCTCTTCTTCTTGAATTAGTTGATTTTGTTCATTTCAAATGGGTTCTCTTCTTGATTATGTGCATATGTTGGGGTTTCTTTGTAATTCTGATCTGGGATAACTTCATTGTTTTTGATTGTTGTGTGGGGTTTTTACCTTTTGTTTGCAGGGTTGTGATGCTTCAGTGCTCCTAAATGACAGCAACAGGAACGCAAATCACTCTGCTGAGAAAGATGCCACTCCCAACAGGACATTGAAGGGCTTCGATTATATTGATACCATCAAACAAGAGCTTGAAGATGCTTGCCCAGGAATTGTATCTTGCGCTGACATTCTTGTTCTTGCCACTAGAGATGCCATTGTCCTTGTATGTACTCTCTTCCTTTTCTACTTGTTGATTGATAATATTTTTCATATTCTTCTAACCTTGTAACGTTTCTGGAAAACCAGTTAAGTATACGCATTAATTTCTCCACTGTTAAGTTTGCCATAGTTAATAATAAAATTCAACAAACTAAATTAGTCTTACTAAGATTGATACAAGCACCACTACCTTTGGGGTTTAGAAATTTTATAATCTTTGTGTTGGGAGTTATGGTTAGGGCTTAGAACTGAATTTTAGAAGTATAGTGTTGGTTAACCATGCTTGAAGAGCATCACTTGTTGGGATTATGCGTTTTAGCTGGTCCTTAGAAATGAATATGCAGTCCTCACAATTTCCTGTTATTGAAGGGTAATAGCCCCACATTTTAGCCTTATTTGCCATCAGTTTGGGATATTATTGTCTTTCTCGGTTGTTCTCTCTTTCATAATGTCTTTTTGTTTAATTGATCTTCTCCTCTTTAGTTTTCTTAACTTTGTTTGAGTTCTCTTGAAGCAATTTTTATGAATATAAGATAACAAATGTTATTAAATTACCAGACTTTGCTTATTTTTCTGTCGACCCTTTCCTGCATTGTGGCCTGTAATCTGATGTGTCCTATTATCTTTTTCTTGTAAAAAATATAGGCTGGTGGCCCATTCTATCCGGTCTTTACAGGAAGGAGGGACAGCAACCGGTCGTATTTTGCCCAAGCCACGGCTGAGATACCCAGGCCTGATGGCAATATCTCAGAGACGCTTAGGCTATTTGCTCTCCGAGGATTCACGACCAGACAAACCGTGGCTCTTCTCGGTATTTACTCATTCTTTATTATTCTTATTCAGATCATATTAACTTTACTGAATTGAATTCCCACTCATAGCTTTAAACTGAAATATTTCTATTTTGAAGGTGGGCATAACATTGGGAAGATCGGTTGCGACTTCATCCGACCAAGACTTAACAATTTTATGCGAACTGGACGGCCTGACCCATCTATACCCTCTGATTTTCTTTTGGAGATCAGCATGATTTGCGGCAATGGGAATAGCACTTCGTCCGATGGAGCTGCTCCTACCCCCGTGAGATCCAGGAGTATAATGGGGATAGCACTTGATTCTGCAATTTCATCAGGATCAGTCTTTGATGCTCATTACTACAAAAAATTGCTGAAAGGCAGAGGACTTCTCTTTGCTGATCAGCAGTTGATGGCCAGTCAAGAGACTACTGATCTAGTGAGAGCTTATGCATCTGATGATGGCACAACCTTTCGGGTTGATTTTACAAGGGCCATGGTGAAGATGTCTAACCTTGGCGTTCTAACTGGATCTCAAGGACAGGTCCGGCTCACTTGCTCGAGGGTTGTCAGCTCCAATTTACAGAACCGGCCATGGTAGACTTGACCTTGTGCGAATTTGATTGGATGCATATACTTTTCTTTTTTTTCAAATTCTAGTATCAGATTAATCGAACAGATTAGGGATTATTTGTTTCTTTTCTTCAAATTCTTCTTGAAGTTTTACTTGTGGATGTTAGTTTCATATTGAGGAATCTAAAAGTAGAATTGTATAGAAGTAATGTGGTTTTTTGTGGTTATTATACTTGAAACCTTGTTTAGCCATTCTGGAATGGAAATCTTTTCTTTTTCTTTTGAAGATGCTGGATGCTTACTCTGACTACTTTATAGAAACAGGGCCTCCCATTTGTTGTGAGTCAAGAGTCCCACTGCGCTGGATAGATTTATACCCTCCACAAAGCCTTTTTTCGGTAAAGAGGTTAAAAATTTGTTTAAAATACTAATTATTCTTTATAATTTTAGAAATTACATCTTATCTTTTAAGTTTGTAATTGCATAACAAATGACTTATTTTATTAATGAATCATTACCTCAATTAATCATTTTTGATAATGTTAGAAGTATATTTTAATTAATTATTTAGGTAATTTTATTATTAATGTTTAAGAGAGTAGTTAAAATATTTTTTTTTTTATTAATTCTGTTCAATAAAAATTCTGATAATGAGATATTTGTAATTTTTAAAATCATAATGGGCTATTCATATTTTAAACAAATTTCATGCAGTATATTTGTAATTTACCTATGTTTTATTATTTATTGTCTTCCAACTTTATTTTATTGGCTACCCAAAATATAAAAATAAAATAAAACAAATAAAATTTTAAGGCAAACATAAAACAAACTTAACCGACTCAATAAAATAGTTGGTATCTATTGGAGGCTAGAAACTTGTTGAAAAAGGGAAGATGTTACCAAGTAATGAAACTCGTTGAAAAAGAGAAGAGGTTTAGAGATAGAGAATGATCGATGTCTTATGTCTTTGCTGTCAAGCAATTTGGTTTTTGTGTTGGGCTAAATAATCATGAAAGGATAAAAAAAAGTCAAAAAATCACAAAAAGTCAAAAATCACAAAAAGACAAAAAAAATCCACCATTCCAAAGCTAAAAAACTAAAAAAGTCAATCAAGAATACCAAACGAGCAAGAAAATCTCAGGCTAAAAAAGTCAAAAAAGTTGAAAAGCCAACTAAAAAAGTCATTGCCAAACGAAGGCTAAGTGTCTACTTCTCTTCTTTTTATATTAAGAATAATTCATATTGTATCAGCAGTTATATTGGATACTTGAGAATGTGTGTGGAAAAAAAAAAAATCCTAGGAGAATTTTTTTGAGATAATTACTTACTTTCTCCAGTCTCCAATCTGACTTCTGTCATGATTTAATATTCAGTTTAAGTTTAGATTCATGAATTCAAATTAAAATTTGATACATGAAGCTTGAACAACAAGAATGTCGTGTTAAAGATGCAATCTCTGGACAATGCATCTTTTTCAAACTCTTCTTTTGATCGTATCAAAATAATTGAATTTCAATTTCTTTTTTAATGATCATATATATATAGGCTTAGATGATCTGTGGGGGACCCATTTATTTAGGTGCAACGTTATTAATTAAGTAATAAAAAATTATAAATTAAAAAGTTTTAGGGTTGGTTTGGGATGTTATAAAAAAGTACACTTTTTAACTTATTGGTTTATATGGGTTGGGTTTGGGTTGGGTTTGATGTGATGTGTTAGAGAGGTGATGTGATTTAAATAAGATGATGTGACTTAAATAGAATAGTGACTTTTTGACTTTTTGTATTATTTAGGTTATGCCAAACTTGACCTTAATATGAGATATTGAGGATAACAGAAATCTAAAATCTATTTATTCTTACCTATTCAATCTCAAGGAAAATTTTCTGGAGTAATTAAAGAAAATATCATTCATTAAAAAAAGGAAAATACTATATAAATTTTTAAAAAAATTTAATTTTTTTTAAAAATTTATTTACTGACATGATATGCACTTATAAATCTTTCAATTTGAAACAAAATTGATTATAATAATACTTATATGCTGCATCAAATAGTAAAAAAAGTTGATAAAATTATTTTTATAATAATATTTTAATATTTTTTAAAAAATGTACATTAGAACACCATCGAGCATATATTCTATTAATTACAAGTAGCCAACTTTTTTTTTAAGTGTAGAAACATGGCCTCCCATTTGTTGTGAGTCAAGAGTCCCTCCATGCTGGATAGATTTAATACCCTCCACAATATATAATAACAGATTTTAGGATAAATTACAAACACCCTTTGAAGTTTATATAAAATACGGATTATTTTGTAATTTCAAAAATTATATCCTATCCCTTTAAGTTTGTAATTACATAATAAATAATTCATTTTATTAATAAATCATCATTTTTAATTAGTAATTTTTTATAATGTCAGAAATATATTTTAATTAACAATTCAAGTAGTAATTTATTTTCATTGTATAAAAGAGTAGTTAGAAATTTTATTTTTTCTATTAATTCTGTTAAATAAAAATTCTGACAATAAGATATTTATAATTTTTAAAACCATAAAGGACAATCCATATTTTAAGCAAATTTCATAGAATATATTTATAAATTACCCTATATTTTATTATTTATTGTCTTCCAAGTTTAGTATATTGGCTACCCAAAAAATAAAAATAAAATAAATAAATAAAAATTTAAGGCAAATATAAAACAAACTTAACCGATTCCATAAAATAGTTGATGTCTATTGGAGGCTGGAAACTTGTTGAAAAAAGGAAGAGGGTACCAAGCAATGAAACTCGTTGAAAAAGAGAAGAGGTTTAGAGATAGAATGACTAGAAGTCGTGAGGTGTGTTTGGTTTGATTTTGGGAGATAAATTTTTAAAAAGAAATTAGGGAAAAAATTTAGAAAATTTTTAAATTTATTTGGTTATATTTTTTAGAAATAATTTTGGAGTATACAAGTGTCTACTTCTCTTCTTTTTATATTAAGAATAATAATTCATATTGTGTCAGCAGTAATATGAATTATTATTCAAGGTGTCTGTGAAGGAAAAAAAAAAAAAAAAAAAAAATGCACAAAAAAATACAAAAAGGCAAAATTAACTACATAAGTTAATAAGATAAAATATCACATCCAAATAATAATCATTACACTTTTTATCTCATAAAAATAAAAAAATAAAAAAAAACCAAATCAAACAAGGCTAAAAAAGTCATGCTAAAAAAATCCAAATATAAAAAAACCAACTAAAAAATGTCAAACGAAGACTTAGGGCTGTTTTGAGAAGTTGGTAAAAAGTTGTCTTTTTTGATATTTTGTTTAATATTTTTTTAAAAGTGTCACATCACTCCAAAATGACCAAAATATCCTCACTTTTTGATTTTTAAATTATTTAATTAAAATGTTCCAAGGATAGTTTGGTAAATTTGGGTGTTGCGTTTTTGGTCTTCCCAAATGGACTTTTTGGCGTTTTGGGTGTGTGTGGCGTTTTTGGCCTGGGCAACAAAAAGCTGCGTTTTGGCTGTGTTGCCAAAACGACACTTAAGAGTGTGTTTTGTTTGATTTTGAGAGATAAATTTTCAAAAAAGAAAAATCTTAAGGAAAGAGTTTAGAAATTTTTTTGGTTTGTTTGGTTATATATTTTGAAAATAGTTTTAGAGTATAGAAGTTTGGGATGATTTGATATTTTGTTATAGTTGAATAGATGTGTGTGAGAGAAAAAGTGATTGAAAATGAGATGTGAGAGAAAAAGTGATTAATTGATATGTAGGAGAGAAAAAGTGATTTTCAACCAAACAAAATTTTGAATTTTTTTTATAAAAATTGTGTTTTGAGAGTTAAACCAAACAAGACCTGATATTCTTACCTATACCGTCTTAAGTAAAATTTCTACCTTGAAGTAATTAAAGAAAATATCATTCATTAACAAAAGAAAAATACTATATAAATTTTAGAAAAAATATAATTTTTTTTTTATAAAATTTATTTACTGACCTGACATCCACTTGTAAAACTTTTAAATTTGAAACAAAATTGATTGTAATAGTACTATATTTGCGGCATCAAATCGTAAAAAAAAGTTGATAAAATTATTTGTATAACAATATTTTAATATTATTTTTAAAACGTACATTAGAACACCATCGAGCATATATTATATTAATTACAAGTAGCCAATTTTTTTAAGTGTAGAAACATGGCCTCCCATTTGTTGTAAGTTTAGGCTATTCCCTTCTTTCTTAGTTGAGCAAACAGTATTAAAGCGTGTTCATGTGTTTAAAATCATATATTGTCACAAATTTAACACAAGTAAAGAACTTGCTGCTAGTCATGGGAAAGTGATCGTTTGGACTCTTGTTGCTCCTTCACTAAGCTTTGAATGTTTGGGAAAATAGTTAAAAATTAATTTTTAACTTTTTATTTACTTTTTTAATTTTCTTATAAAGTGATTTGCGAAATTGATAATAAATTGATTTTGATTTTTTTGATTAATATTTGTTTATGATGTCACATCACAATAAAATGATCAAATTATCCCTACCTAATTTAAAAAATTTATATTTTTATCCATGTATAATCCTAAACAACATAGAGAATATAATTATAATTTCACATGTAACTTTTTTAAACCTTCCCAAATAATTTTTATATTAAAAAAATTAATCTAATTGTTTTGTACAAGCTGCGAAACGCAACTTTTAATCAATGTTTTCAAATAGGCACTCAGTAACACTCTCTCTTTCTCTCTCACATTATTAGTAGTATAAAAATGGAGCAAATGTGTTGAAATGTGCGTGAATGCAGACGAGGGGGTGAAGGTAAGTGAAGCAAGGACATATGTTCCTCAAAAAGCAAGAAATTCAGAGGTAGATGCACCAGCAACCAGTGGCGAATTTTAGTGGGTTCAATTATTTTGTCAAACTTATAACGATATTGCTACGCTGCATTGGTAATGGAGCTATAATAGAGCTATCGTACCAAACTACCGAAGCTATTTAGGCCTCATTTGGCAATCGAATTTTTTAATTAAAAAGTTAAAAAATTATTAAATTAGTTAAAAAGTCAACAATTCATACTAAAAAGTCAAAGATTCTTTTTTCTCTCTACTTTTTGCACATCTTTTCAGAAAAAGCTAAAAAGTTATCTCAAACATACTAATTTTTTTTAGCTCATATTGTAGCCAAATAGTCAAAAAATTACTAAATTAGGATATTCCCAATAACGATACTTGTTAGCCATTATGAAATTGTTATACATTTTTTACAAAAATATTTATTGGAAATAATATATAATTATTTTAAATTTTGTCAATCAATGTCCTGAGTATATACCAGGAAAAATAGTAGCAATCAATAACAAAATATCTTTATGCATGATATATTTAGAACTCGTTTTGCATCCAGTTGTTTTGAAGTTAGTGGTTTTTTTAGTTATAAAGAGATAAAATAGATTAAAAA
This sequence comes from Camellia sinensis, assembly GCF_004153795.1. Lineage (NCBI taxonomy): Eukaryota > Viridiplantae > Streptophyta > Magnoliopsida > Ericales > Theaceae > Camellia > Camellia sinensis. The sequence goes on from NW_021026080.1 coordinate 1,987,778, forward strand.
ATCAATAAAATAAAATGTTACATTTAAACTATAATCATATTAATTTTTCTCTCACAAAAGTCAAAAAAATAAAAAAAAGTCAACAAGAACGAATTTTTAGTTGGGACTAAAATAGCCAAAAAAAAAAAAAAAAAATCGAGAAACCAACCCAACAAGAAAATAATTTTGCCCTTTACTCGATCCATGCAAAGTCATCTACAAAAAAATAAGTTACAAATATGAATTTTACACTAAAAACACATTCAAAATGATGTGTCACTCACATTTTTGAAATTATAAAGACAATGGGGGGCGTTTTGATAGAAAATAAAAGAATTACAAGAAACCCCATAACCTTATATAAAAATTCTAACAAATTTGACTAGTAATTAAAATAAAATTAAATATGTGCCTATTAATAATTTTAAACATTGTTAAAACAAAACTAAAAATGATATAAAAATAAAATTTTATAAACATTGCTAGGGGTACTACCCATTTATTAATAATTTTACTAATACACTCACAAGTTTTGATAGAATTAACCATCACTTGATAGGGGATCCACATCAATTGTTAGTAAATGTGTTAATATCCCTAACATTTTTCATTTTTATAAAAAATAATGTGATTTCTTGGATTTGGTTTCATTTTTAATTAAAATCATTTTTCAAGTGTTTGTATTCCGATTAGTCCATAAAATATTCTTATATTCTAATAAGTCCTATTATTTAGACATTTGATTTACCAAATCCTAATTCTCATATTTAAAGTATTTTATGGACATTTTTATCCTTACAAATATTTTTTGAACGGTTAGCAATTTGGTAATATGAACATTCATATTTTACAATATGAATATTCACATTGACATATTAACATTCATATTGATGGTGTGAACAATTACATTACGGAATATTCACACTATAAATGTGAATATTATTAGAGGTATTTTAGTAACTGTGTCACCCATAATACTTATTAGAATATAAAAAAATAATGTGAACTCAATGGAACATAAGTAGGTGAAAATAGATTTATAAAAAAGTGCTCCATATATTATCCTTGTAATTTTATAAATATCATTGATATATCATTCTAAACATATTTTTTTTTATATATAATTTCTATTTAAAAATATTATTTTAACCAAAAGCTATGAATACAGCCATAATAACGTCTCAACTCAGCGTCCGGATCCTCTAGGGTGAAAACCCTACAGTCATCTCCTAGAGTGAAAAATCTAACGGCTGACATTGAACCTCACCAAAACGACGTCGTTTTGGTGAGGTTCAATGTCAGCCGTTAGATTTTTCACTCTAGGAGATGACTGTAGGGTTTTCACCCTAGAGGATCCGGACGCTGAGTTGAGACGTTATTATGGCTGTATTCATAGCTTTTGGTTAAAATAATATTTTTAAATAGAAATTATATATAAAAAAAAATATGTTTAGAATGATATATCAATGATATTTATAAAATTACAAGGATAATATATGGAGCACTTTTTTATAAATCTATTTTCACCTACTTATGTTCCATTGAGTTCACATTATTTTTTTATATTCTAATAAGTATTATGGGTGACACAGTTACTAAAATACCTCTAATAATATTCACATTTATAGTGTGAATATTCCGTAATGTAATTGTTCACACCATCAATATGAATGTTAATATGTCAATGTGAATATTCATATTGTAAAATATGAATGTTCATATTACCAAATTGCTAACCGTTCAAAAAATATTTGTAAGGATAAAAATGTCCATAAAATACTTTAAATATGAGAATTAGGATTTGGTAAATCAAATGTCTAAATAATAGGACTTATTAGAATATAAGAATATTTTATGGACTAATCGGAATACAAACACTTGAAAAATGATTTTAATTAAAAATGAAACCAAATCCAAGAAATCACATTATTTTTTATAAAAATGAAAAATGTTAGGGATATTAACACATTTACTAACAATTGATGTGGATCCCCTATCAAGTGATGGTTAATTCTATCAAAACTTGTGAGTGTATTAGTAAAATTATTAATAAATGGGTAGTACCCCTAGCAATGTAGAGGATCCGCTCGCCTCAACTCAAACACAATAATTTGAAGCATCGCATCACCAATTATCCAACAAATAAGAACGTATACTCATGCACCAAGGAGGGTTCAAGCTATAAAATTCAGTGGGTTCATTGCTACCTATCATTAATCTTGTGAGAAAAACAGAACGTAATCAAAAGAAGAATGTTGCCGAACTTCTCAATTTTATTCATTGACTGAAAGCAACCTTAAATAGAATATATAAAACAAACTTAGCAAATAATGTGGAACTAATCTTGATCCATAACTAACTGACTTTCAAGATAATAGAATACTCCTAAAACTTAGGACACTACAACTGACTCCCAGAAGAACAGGACAACATAGGCTTATTCAAAGAAATAACAATAATTAAAAAAAACTCGTAACATCCTCCCTTAAACTGAGTATCTTTTAGGCATCAGTTTAGAGAAAAATAAGCTCCAGTTTCTGCATAACGGTGGTCTCCTCTTCCCTCAAACAACATCCTTCAACGAACAAATACCCAACATTTGCCTCAACTTCACAAACACAGGTAGCTTGAGAGGCTTGGTGAAAATATCTGCAGCTTGATCTTCACTTCTATAGAAAATTAAATCAATGATACCATCCTTACAGAGATCACGCAAGAAATGATATCTCACATTTATATGCTTGCTCCTCCCATGTAAAACTGGATTTTTTGAAAGCTTAATTGCAGAAACATTATCACAATAAATCAATGTTGGACCTTGCTGCTGGTAGTGGAGTGCTTCAATTAACCTTCTTAGCCAAATACCTTGACATGAACATGACGCTGCTGCAACAAATTCAGCTTCAGTTGTTGATAGAGTCACAATTTGCTGTTTTTTGGATGACCACGAAACAGCCCCTGTCCCCATCATAAATACGTGGCCTGAAGTGCTTTTTCTATCATCAGGATCCCCCGCATAATCACTATCAGTGTAACCAAATAGACCGGATTGTGCTCCCCTTTTATAGAAAATACCAAAATCCTTTGTACCTTGCAAGTAACAAAATATTCTTTTTGTTGCTAAGAGATGAAGCTCTGTTGGATTCTCCACATAGCGACTAATTAGGCTGACAGCATGCATTATATCAGGCCTGGTTGAAGTCAAATACATTAGACGTCCCACAATTTGCTTATAAAGAGTGGCATTTACCTTATTTCCATCTGACTTCTTTTCTAGCTTCAAATCAGGTGTTGTTGGAGTTCCAACTGAATTGCAATTCTTCATATGAAACCTGTTCAAGACTTCTTGGACATATTTCTTCTGAGAAACAAAAATCCCAGCTGATGACTGTACTACTTCGATGCCGAGAAAGTAATGCATCAACCCCAAATCTGTCATATCAAACTCAGTCATCATCGATTGTTTAAAACTATCAAACATGGCATTATTATTACCTGTGTAAATCAGGTCATCCACATATAAGCATACAATTAGAATTTTTCCACCTTCTCCAAGCTTTGTAAAAAGTGTATGCTCATATGGACATTTATGAAAGCATTCTCTAGCAAAATAAGCACCTATACGACTGTACCAAGCTCTGGGTGCTTGTTTCAGTCCATATAATGCCTTCTTTAACTTATAAACTTTTTGCTCATTTCCTTGCTTCACATACCCGGGAGGTTGATTCACATACACTTCTTCTTGTAATTCGCCATGTAGAAAAGCTGACTTCACGTCTAACTGCAAGATAGGCCATGAATTTTGTGCACCAATGGAAAGCACCAACCTGATAGTATCTAATCTCGTAACTGGAGCAAACACCTCTGTGTAATCCACCCCAAAATCTTGCTTATACCCTTTTGCCACTAAACGTGCTTTGTGCTTGTCCACTTCTTCCTTCTCATTTAACTTAGTTTTGTAAACCCACTTGACATCTATTGTCTTCTTCCCTTTTAGAAGATCTATTAACTCCCATGTGTCATTCTTCTCTATGGCATTGATTTCCAGATCCATGGCTTTTTGCCACTTTGTTTCTTTGACAGCATCTTGAAAATTTACAGGATCACAATCTGTAAATAGAGCAAAGTGCGTGAGTGGATCAATTGTTTGATCAAGTTCACTTACCTCATAATCGTGCATCCATGTTGGTCTCCTTTTAGTGCGTTGAGATCGCGATCCAGTTGGAGCATCAGGATGTTCTCCTACTGAATTTGATGGGAGCATATCACCAAATATTGCTGTTTCTGGATTTTGTGGATTGGTGGGGATGGAGTCTAATTGCTGCTGCCTATGATCATCTGAAGGCTGATTACTTTCTTCATTATTTCCATCAAAATTTGTTGGAATCTGCTGCTGCTCTGAGTCATCAACAACCCGCGTCCATGACCTTTTTTCGTCAAACACTACATCCCGACTAGCAATAATCTTCTTGGTGATGGGATTATACAACTTATAGGCCTTTGAATGTTCACTAACACCAAGAAAAATACATTTTTCTGCTTTGTCATCAAGCTTCTTCCTATTTTCATCAGGAATGTGAGCATATGCTATACATCTGAAAATTCTGAAATGATCAACAAATGGTCTGCGCCCAGCCCATGCTTCTTCGGGTGTCATGTTTTGGACAGCTAATGTGGGACTTCTATTTAATATGTGAACTACCCAATTGACTGCTTCAGGCCAAAAACTCTTTGGAATGCTTCTCCTTGCCAACATACTTCGCACCATGTTTAAGATTGTATGATTTTTCCTCTCGGACACACCATTTTGCTGTGGTGTATAGGCTGCTGTAAGTTGCCTTTTGATTCCATGTTCCTCACAAAAATTTGCAAATTCTTGTGAATTGTATTCTCCACCACGATCGGTTCGAAGAATTTGAATAGCTCTCCCAACTTCTTTCTCAACCAGGGCCTTGTAACTTTTAAATGCTGAGAAAGCTTCAGATTTTTGCTGCAAAAAATATACCCATGTTTTCCGACTATAATCATCAATGAATGTAACAAAATACCTCTTATTACCATTGGATGTCAGATTTATGGGCCCACAAATATCAGAATGGACGAGCTCCAGCGTTTTTGTAGCTCTCCATGCATTCCATTTTGGAAAATGATCACGATGCTGCTTACCAACAACACACTCTTCACAGATTTGCTTAGGAGGATCAATTTTTGGAAGGCCTGTTACCATCTCTTTCTCATATAGGGTCTTTAACCCATTAAAATTCAGACGACCATAGCGAAGATGCCATAGCCATGTTGAGTCTTTCACATTGGCAGAGAAGCAGGACTGAGTATCATACTTGACATGTAATGGAAACATTCGATTTGCAGTCATCTTGACATGAGCAATTGCACCTCTTTTTGGATCATTAATTAAACAGACACCATCTTTGATTGTGATTGTGTAACCCTTCTCTTGAAGTTGACCCACACTAAGCAAGTTGCTTCTCAATTCTGGTACATAAAAAACACTAGAAATAATCTGAGTAGAATTATCTCTAGTTTGAATGTGAATATCACCTTTTCCCATAACCGATATTATAAAATTGTCACCAAACTTTACAGAGGTTCGAAAAGATTCATCCAAGTTTGTAAAAATTGACTTACTTCCACACATATGATTACTGCAACCTGTGTCTAGATACCATAAATTCTTTTGATTCCTTTCCATGGTATGACACGCCATTAGAAGAGTGGTTTCTTCTTTTCTCTCTACAAAATTGGACTTTTCCCCTTTTTCTTTGTGTAAATTAGTACGACATTCAGACTTATAATGTCCATACCTATGGCAGCGGTAGCACTCAATATTTGGTTTGTCCCATTTTGCTTCATGATTAGTTGACTGCTGATTGTAATGCTCCCTACCTCTGCTTCTTGAATATGGAGTGTGGTTGTCCTCTTTGTTATTTATGGGTCTGCCATCACGACTTTCCCTTCCCCTGCCTCGACCGCAGCCTCGTCCTCTACCTCGACCGGATCCTCTTGTTGCTGAAGATTTACCATTGGTTGAGACCTTCAAGGCTTGCTCCTTTGTGGTACTACGGTTAAGTTTTTGCTCATGGACCTGCAACGAACTCTGCAACTCATCAACCGATAGTTCATCAATGTCCTTGGACTCCTCAATTGAACAGACTATATAATCAAATTTCGTAGTCATGGAGCGAAGAATCTTTTCCACGATGATAACATCTTGCATCTGGTCACCATGGATCCGCATCTTATTTGCAATCGCCATTGTCCTCGAAAAATAATCTGAAACACTCTCACCAGATTTCATTTGTAGGGTCTCGAATTCTCGACGAAGTGCTTGGAGTTGGGAGCGCTTGACCTTCAATGTGCCTTGATATTTCTTCTTCATTGAGTCCCATATCTGCTTCGAAGTTTTTTTCCGGAGAATGGTCTCTAGAATTGTATGATCAATTGCCTGAAATAAGTAATTTTTCACCTTGAGATCCTTCAGCCTTTGTTCATCGAGTCTCTTCTGCTGTGCTTCTGACAAAACTGCTCCAGCTTCCGGTTCCATAAAGCCGGTTGCCACGAGAGTCCAATATTCTTTGGATCGTAGAAAATTCTCCATCAACATGCTCCAGTGATCATAGTGACCATCGAAGCGAGGAATAGATGGCTGGACATAGTTATCGACGACCTTGTCAGCCATGAATGATTGCTACTGATAGTAAGAAGGCTGCTGCTTCTAAGGAGAATTTCTTGGTAGCTCTGATACCAAATGTGAGGAAAACATAACGTAATCAAAAGAAAAATGTTGCTGAACTTCTTAATTTATACCAATTTTATTCATTGACTGAAAGCAACCTTAAAATAGAATATACAAAACAAACTTAGCAAATAATATGGAACTAATCTTGATCCATAACTAACAGACTTTCAAGATAATAGAATACTCCTAAAACTTAGGACACTACAACTGACTCCCAGAAGAACAGGACAACATAGACTTATTCAAAGGAAATAACAATAATTAAAATAAACTCTTAACTAATCTGAGGAAACAAGATGTCATATATATGGTAAAAAAAAAATTCGTACTTAACCAGGTTCAGCCGAACTCTCTCGCTATCACGTGGCGTCGAACCTGCCAGCAACCACAATTGCATTTGTTTGTGCAAGCGCGAAGGTTTACCACGTGGCCAGTGCAGCACCAAAGGCAATAAGAAGCCGTGCATCTGCTATGGCAAATGTCTCACGGGTGGGCGCGGGTCGGTTGTGATCACGAAATTTTTAATTCGTCATTTGTCTGTTGAATTGATAAATTAAAAAAAATCAATCTGTATCCGTCCGTCAATCCGACGGATGTCGATTGAGCGGATTGACGGATGAATGCGAATCGATTTGGTGCTTTAAAATTTTATAAATTTTCAACATAATTCAACTTGTGTACTTTCTCAAAAAAAATAAAAAAAAATAAAGTTAATAGAGTATTACAATCACTGCATACCTCATCCAAAGAAAGAAAGTTTGAAACTTTATCCATATATTACAATCACGCATGG
>NW_021026080.1:1995331-2012687 GCF_004153795.1 Camellia sinensis
GATGCTCAATCTGTTTCAAATTATAATAAAACAAAGCTGAAATTATTTTCTCAAAATAATTCATACAATACTTTTATACTTTTCCCGCTTCCTCTCTTCTTACTTTTTATTTTCTCACCATTATCCTTCCATTTATCCCTCATTTCTCTTTTCTTTTATTTTTTTTCATTTTTCTTCCGTTTTTAGTTCTCTTCTCTATTGTTATTTTTCTTATTTTCTCTCTTTCTGTTCAATATATTTATACATATCTATGAATTATTGTATTCCGTAATACACTTAGATCATTTATGTGGTCTATTACATATAATTTTCATATAATTTTTATAGAATGTCAAAGCAATATTTAATTGTTATTCCCTGAAAATATTATGTATGCCAAGCCATCTATTTTGAGCTATTATTAATAAGTCATAAAAGCGAGTTTCATATGAAGTTTTTTGAGAATTTCCAAATATTATTAATAAATTTTTATTTAATCAAATAAAAATATATTTTATAATAGTGTGGTATTACATTTTAGATTTAATCTTTTTAACATATTACTATTCCCGGCTAGCACATGTTATTTTGCATATTATATATATATTAGAAGAAGGAAAGAAGAGATTAAGAATACATTAATTATAGCTAATCACAGTAAGACTATGAAGACCATTGGTCTGAGCTGTAAAATAAAGAAAAATACAATAAATAATCTATTAGGCATTGTTCTCGTGTGCAAATGCTAGATCGATAAGACAAAGCCCTAGTTGAGCAGCAATTGTTGGTTTGGCCCGAAACAGAGGGCTTCGAATTAGCGCAAATACGGGCAAAACGATTGGCTTTGCGCAAAGCGACGTCCGTTGTGAGTCTGCAAAACGTACGTCCTTCGTGCCATGCAAGCTAAGCGCACTATTGCTCCTCAAACATCTATGATTCATGATATTACAGGAGAGAGCAAGGGTAAAATAACTGGACGTAGAGTTGATTAAGAGAAGGAAAGAAGATAAAAGATATCCTTTAGAGATAAGGCAAATAATGTATCGAGGAAGTAGGGATAGATACATTATCTATAGAGATCCAAGGTCAAAGATTGGGAAGTGCGGATTAACGGGGTCTGGGCGGTGCCTGCTAGGATTAAGGGTATGGATTAACTATAAAGCATAATATAAATGACATAAAGTAATAAGGTAAAGGAAGTGAGAAAAGCATTGGGAGGTGAACTAAGTATCGCTATAAATAAAAAAGTATGTAATGAAGGGTATGCCTAATGAGCACCCCACAAGTGGTGGGTGTATATATATGAAATATTTTATACAGTAGAGGAAATAAAAAACCTGCTAAAGGTTCTAGTGGGATTAGAGTCTGTGGGATGAAGTAGGATACGTGCTATTTTAGAATTACGTGAGATTGGGGCTCAAGTGTACGCAAGGAAATCCGGGTGTGGATGATGCGTGTAATCGGCAAGAAATAAATGGGTTGCCAAACGAAGTGTTAAACGGAAATACGATATGAATATAAAAATGAAGATGACGAACCTGTGGCGTGAATATAAAGGAAAATATTAGAACAATAATGTGAGAGATAATAACCACTAATTTCCAAATAGTGTGATAAAGACTGAAAACAAGGCAAAAAGAGGTGTGAATAGAATATACAATAAGGAAACAAGTAAAGAGTTCGAGTTAAGAAAAGATATACAATAGCAGTAGTTCATGAGGACTTCGAAGAGTAAGGAAAGAATGAGTCTCTAAGTGAAAATAAAACCTTATATTAGAATGCTCTAATAGTATAGGCCTTAAGAAAGGGCAATAAGGTAAACGGGTATGGCAAAATGGTCTAAGAGAATAGTATAGGTATCCGCAAAGGAATCGTGGATATGTTGCAATAAGTTATTGGTTATTGGAAGTAGAGATAATAAGGTCGAAAGCAACATCTATACGCCGTGTAGTGCCCAAAGGTAATAATAATAAAGTGTGAGGAAACAGGTAAAACTTATCAACCCCATGCGGAGCTCAAGTGTGCGTGTGTGTCGGTATTATAGCTCTCCGTAATGTGGTACACCTCCCCGTCGGTGGACAATCCTCACCGCTCCGTGCTGGGTCTCCTTTGCTGCGGTAAACGCACTAAACATCTACACACCGTCCGGTCACCCCTCTCCGTGGTATGGTGGCATGTTGGTTGAAGAATTGGAGAAATATCATGAAGGTAGATGACAAAAGTAGGAATGGGAACAACCTCGTACTCTGGTATCTGTTATGGTAGGACGGGTACTGACGTTAAATTCACCGATGACTGGTAAAACGAATACGTGAACATTGATTTCGGAACGAACCGATAATGAATCTATATGAAATAGAACGGAACTGATTTGACCGAACATTGAAACCGAATAGTAGTGATAGGAGGTAAAGTCAGGAATCGAGGAGGGTAGTTAAACTGGTGCTATGTAAGTTGTTAAACTGCTAAGGAAGTGCCGGATAGTCGGCTCTTTTTTGTTTCCTAAGAGAAATCTCGAGTGTGCCGTGACCCTCCAAATTAATTGAGTGATAGATGAAACGGAGTAGTTATGAGAAAGTAGAGTGAAAAGAAGCCAAGTAAAGAGGGTTGCCACATAATGACATACCACGGAAGTGCCCACTGACTGGAGCAGTCGAGCTCAGTGATCCAACATACATTATGAGACTAGTCGCGTGTGAGTCACATCGACTTAATGAGAGAGTGAGGGAGGTAGAGAAGGCACTCTGTGGTAAGGCCGGAAACTCGAAGAGGTCGGTGTAAATGATTATGTTAGGTGCATGTAGGGTAGCTCCCTTTACGCCTAAGGTACAAGACCTTAAGTGAGACATCCATCGTCGTGCCGGTGAGGTCAGTCCGTTGCTAAGTCAGGGGATGGAGAGCTAAGGCAGAGTTGCATATATGTAGGGATTTGAAGGATCAATGCGTGTAGGCAGTGGGGTAGTGGTGCCAATGTGAGGTGTTATTTACATGTGACGAGTGGGTTATCTATTGAGCTTCAGTATGGGTGAAAGACTCCATTGGCCACCGGATGGAAAAGAAAGAGCCCATTGACAAGCGGGATTGCAAGTGGAAAACTCTTGCAGTGACATGTGTGTAGGGGCTGGAATATATGGTGGGAATGAGGGCTAAGACTCTACGGGTGGCTGTAAGTGCATAACGGAGTGGAAATGAGACATGGATATTGATAGTAGGGTCAGAAGTTGTTTATTGGTGCCCATATGAGGTCTCGAGGTGGGATGGTGGATATGCGGGGATCGGGGAGGCTAAATCGGAAAGGCCCGATGGCTTCCTTCCTCGTGCGTAGGATTCCCCGCTTCAGCGAGCACCGGTGGCAGGGCGTTCCCCTGAGCACCACGTGAGCGTACGACGTCCGCTCGTAAAGCTCACACCAGGACGTACGGGTGCAGATTTTCGCTGTCGAGCGAGTGAGTCGCGCGCTGTCTAGCGAAGCCGGTGGGTACTACGCGCGCGCTATAAAGCTCCTCATGCAAGTCCTCCCTATAGCAAAGGCAAAATTCTTAAGTTGTTAGTGGGGTGCGTCCTTTCAGTCATCCTAGCAGCGGCCTAGGTGTGAAGCAGTGCTGGAGGAGAAGATTCATGTGAAACACATTCCAGGCAAAAGGATAAGAAAGATTTGTGCCCAACGGTGATAGGTGTCAACCGTGAACGGGTAGGTGGTTGGCAACGTGGGAACACGCTCAGTCATTTACGGAGCCAATAACTCGGGGTTAGAACAAGGGTGGAAAGATATGCAACGGTAAGTGTCGTTCGAAATGACGAACGGAACGGGATCGGAATGTGTTATAGTACGGAAGAATGATGCCTTGAGCGAACTGATGCTGGCACTCTGACGTACGGGTAGGTACGGTACGGACTGGAAGCTCTTCCGGGCGGGCCTCGCGGAACCATCTGACTGTGACTGACGTTTTGCCTAGCAGATGGCTCGTCGTTGGAAACCTGACTGTGGACGATCAAGTAGGACCACATATGACGCATCATTGTACGAGCAACGTGAATTACGTTGAGGAAAGAACGTTGTGGCATTTACGAAACACAGGTCAAACCCCGTACGCGTATGTAGCACTGTTGCTGAGTCGCACTTGCTGCATAGAGAATGAGTTTGACATAGCACCAAACCGCATCGAGAGGCGGCAGGGACTTTCCAAGGTTTCAAGCAGCCTGGCCTTCATCTTCATTCGGGCGAGTGCCAACGAGCTGGTGGGGGGGTGTGTCCCCCTTCGGCGCTTGGTGATTCTGGGCGTAACCGTTGAGACTCGTACGGTACTGGACGTATTAAAGAGGTACGTGCCCTGACGTTACGTACAATTTGGATGATTAACCGGTACTGCGGTACAATAGAAGTGCTGGGACTGGGTAGGAGTCCCTAGGGGGAAGATGAATATTGTTTTACATTACTGCGGCGGCTACTGTATGTGAGAAATGTGAGTGTGAAAAAAGCTCGTGGGGGCATACAGACGGTCACAGCTATATAGGTGACACTATAGTTACTGGTGCGGCTGCCGCCAGCCCTGATACGCTGGAGTATATCGGTGAAGTCAGGCCTCTTTTTATTAAGCTCGGTAGCGTCCGGTGACGCATAAACCCAGTGCCGGTGGCTGACCAGTTAGGGTAGCAAGCGAATTTACGTATCCACTGATAACCTCAACACACGGGTCCAATGACTAGTTAGATGGTGGCCAGGAAAGATAGGCATCCTTTATGAACTGAATAAGGGGGGGGTTGAGTGTTAGGACTAATAGCGGAGGTCATTTTTAAACAAATGATTCTGCCTTATGTTTTTAAAACTGTATTAACGCTTATAGTTGTGAAAGGATCAATGCAAAAGAACCTGAGTCTCGTCATCTACGGAGCTAAGAATTGTAAAGAAGGAAAGATAGATCGAATCGTATAACGGCTTAGACTTTTGAACATAAGAACCATACCACCTCCTTCCCTCGGACAGCCGTTAAATTTCTTTATCATGCGATATTTATATGGGGACATGAATGCTTGACCCAGAAGGCAGCAAAATGAAAACCGCTCACCCTTCAGGAGGCCTTCAACCCATAAAAGTCTGACGCTGCAGATCTTTGAAACACGGTAAAATTTATTCGTATTAGGTTTCCCGTTAGCCGAGGTCAACTTTTGCCTCTTTTACGGATATAAATTTACTGTTTTTAGTACCTTCACCTTTACAATCAAAGCCCTTATAACAGTCTTGGATTCCCTTATGTGTTAATCCTAAAACGCAAAACACTGTTATGACTTCGCATCGATCAATGTATCTCCTTCTATATATGAATCTCTAAAAATAAATAAAATTCATATCTTTACTCAGTTGTGCAGGGTATAGGGTAAGTATGACATCGTTCCGTGAATCTAACTATCTAGGCAAGGACACAATAGGTCTCGTATGTTGCTATAATACTCGATGACGGCAAACTTTTTGCTTAGTATCTAGACACACAGTCTTAGATTGCACTATCTATCTTCTCTAGGATGAAGGATATCTGGAATTATTAGTTTTTGAAGGCTCACGCACCAGTGAATTAGGTGCCGAATAACCACTGGGTCCATTGGACAATTACAATTTAACCGAAAAATATAATAGATTACGACTGGCGTGGAGGTTGTTTTTGCATCACCCCGTTGCATGATTTGCCGAGTCGAACATTTGGCCAGCGAGTTTGAAACTGAAACAAGTTCTGAGACACACCCAATTGATATACTTGAATGCATGGATAGAAAGGTCAGGGTTTTTCTAAATCAAGGATTAAGGCAACACAACCCACCTAACAAGAAACATGAAAACTGTCGACAACTTTAAGCCCAGCCAGGATTGGTTCGACCACCTCTGTCCTTGAGTGTGGGCTAATAAGCACAATTGAGTGTCGTTTACAGAATATCTGGAGCATACAGGTTGTTTGTGCACGGCACTTGGAAAGTTGCCCCTCGCTCCACAAGCCAGTTGTAAAGCTGCCACAAGTTCGCTTTTTTTTTAGCTAGCAATTCAAATGCCCCCCAAAGCCTAACCCAGAGTACGGGAAAGAGCCTGTGAGCAATGCCGAGTGTTCGCACTAGTTACCGGAGATGTGCCAGCAATATCCTCGAGACCGTTGTTCATGTATTCTCCTATTTGTGCACCAAAATGCAATGTATTAATTTTTGATCTGTTGTCTTACGTCATTTATGTGTATCGCTATGTGCTCACGGAAATGAATAGACACGCTTTAGATACCATATGATACAATCTGCTGTCTCGTTTTTATCATTCATCCATAGGTGGGATTCTTCATGACATCTGCTTATATTTAACCCCGCATGTGAAATCATTTGTGGGTATATGCATCTGTTTATATTTACTGCCATTGATACATTTGATCATTTTTGACTACTTTATGTGATTGGATTGTTACAAAATATATCAATGCTTACATTTGACTGTTTGACCAAGTCAATGTTTTTCCGTCCACTCCTGGTTTTGCTGAATTGTGTAATGGTGTAGTGGCGAGTACCCCTCCGATGATTTCTCAGTAAAAGCTTTAATTAATTAACGGCTTGTTAATAGATATCTTGTTCTTATCTGACTGTTTCTTGTGTTCACTGATTATAGTGTTATATCTTGATGTTGAATTCGTATTCCCATAGTCGAGAGAATTTTCCAATATGTATTTTCCAGATTAATCTATACAAGATATTGATGACAGGGATGAATTGAATTTTTACCGTATGTGATTTCCCGTGTATACACAACCTAGTTTTCTTTAAAGCTCTCCTTATCCGAATGGCTCCAAACTTGACTGAAAGAACTGAAGTTGCTAATGCAAGAACTTAGACAAATAAAGTTTTTTATCGACTCCTAGCACTTCGCCATGGGTGCTTCTGTTTGTTGTCAAGAAAGAAAGATGGTGCTCTACTGAACTGAGCATTGTAACTACCTGTGAATCTTGAATAAATTTTGTACTGTAAAAACACAAATACCTATGCCACTATTAGATGCACGTTTGATCAGTTACAGTTGCTAAAGTATTTTCCATATATGATCTCAGTATCAGAGATACCATCAACTAAGGTTAAAAGAAATAAAGACATTGATAAAAAACTGCTTTAAGAAAGTATTATTAAGAAAATTTATTGATATATTATATGGACACTATTGAATTTTTTGGTTATGCCTTTTGAGTCACGAATGCACCAGCTGCTTTTATGATCCTCAGAACAGAAATTTTTTAAAACCATACCTTTTTGATGACTATTATTGTTATGTGTAATTATATCATGACATCATTTTGATACTCTCGAATATAGTGTATAAGAACAAGTCGTATGAACTAATCGACCTTCCCTATACAAACCTTTAAAAGGGAACCCAAGCTGTAGAACTACCTAATGTGGAGATTTTATGTAATACCATGTTCAATTTTGGTGCTCCATGTCCTTTAGCAAAGATTGGTACATTCTGTATGTATCTCGCAGAAAATGAAGCTGGACGTGTATGAGACTGCCTCTGCGTTAATGCCAACAAATGTGAACTTTTAAGTAGTCCAAGGTCTTTTTGGAATGGGGCTGTGGATATTACATAAAGATCGTCAAAGGGAGTTCCCCCAAAATGGCGCCCGACCCCCATGATTCGTAGAACTTACAGATTACGAGAATCAGTAAGACTGTCACCCAAAAGGAGAAGATCTCGTCCCGTTACATGAGTGAAAAACTTTCGAACCCCATACCTGATGGCAACCAGGTTTACCTTAACTCTCCTTCGAGGAAACGGTCATCGTTAGGAGTGAATACTACGGTCACTCACCCTACTACGTGAGGCACTCCCGGACCGACTATAGCTTTGTCCGTATATAACTAGCCAAAAAGATAGGTCGGCCAATGTTTACTATACTTTTGGCTCCCACAACACCATGAGGAACACCATCAGATTTGAGATATATTTGATTTAAACAGATCGCCCACATCCGAGTGGCATCTGGTGACTTTACTAATGCGCTCTCGCGCTTTACTTAACCACAGACTACTTATGCGTCCCACCCAGCTTCGAACACAGTGAAGAAAGGGGCGCGCCGGACGATTAACTGTTATCGCATCCGTGTAATATGCAGGCTTTCGGGAAAATCGTCGTATATGGCGAGTATACACTCGACCCAATAGGAGTTTTAAAAGTATTTCTTATCACATCAGATGAGAATGCTGAACATTGAACACGGATGTATGCTAGAACGTATTATTATAAGACTACTGATCCACATAAATTTGACCATCCAGTGGAAATCGATTTGAAATATCAGTTCTTCCTGATGCATTGAAGCCAGAAAACCGATTGGGAAACTAGCCTGTTGCTAACACAGGACAGAATAGAGTCAGCTTTATTGACCCTAAATTTAAATTTGTGAATAAAAATTGTTTTAGGACACCTAGGTTGGAACCTAAGCTGCTTATTTTTCTGCTCACCGGCAGATCTGACTGATTTAGGAAATAAGAGAAACAATCAACCTGGACTATTTCTTGAAGCAAGATATTCATCCGTGAGGGAAAGTAGATTCAAAACCGTGAGACCGGGGGATTCAAGATTTCGTAGAACATATCGACTGAAATTTCAAAAAGACTTGTGGTGCTACCAAATGATACTTGACTGGAAAAAGAAAAATCTTTCGTCTGCCTTCACGGAATACTGGGCGCAACAATTCGAAATTGTTCTATCCGATCCGCTTCGGGATGGGTAGGATACGAAGAATCCTTTGTTTGAGACCAAAAGATACTGATACAGCAATTTTCTGTCGGAACGTGTCCAGGTGAGATTGAAGGAAGAGAAAGGAATTCGGTCTTTAGATTGGGATGTATCCGAAACAGTTTCTTGTGTATTGTCCTAGAGACGAGATCGAGAAGGCGATGACTGAACAGTCAGCGAGCCTGAACGCATGCTTTTGCAGTACCTCTAGCCCATACCAGTGAGTTTTGGAAATGGTGAGCAATTTATCCTACGAAGAGGGATGTTTATCGTCTGGATTAACCTGCGTCTTCCAGTAAAAGGAGCTAATGTATTACAATTGTGAACAATATTATTGTGAGTAGACATAATCACAGAATACTGTGCTCCTACTTCATTTTTTACCTGTCAAGACGATTTATAATGCGGACAAATTGGCTTTTATCTATATTGATGAAATTGTTAGACTGCATGGAGTGCCTGTGTCTATTGTTTCTGACAGGGATTCGAAGTTTACATCGAGGTTTTGGCAAAGCCTACAGACTGCACTGGGTACTGAATTGAGACTGAGTAGTGCCTATCATCCTCAGACAGATGGCCAGTCAGAAAAGACCATCCAGACTCTAGAGGATTTACTGAGAATGTGTGTCCTTGATTTTCAAGGAAACTGGGAAAGCCATTTGCCATTGGCTGAATTCACCTACAACAACAGCTATCATTCAAGTATTGGTATGGCGCCTTTCGAGGCATTGTATGGCAGAAAATGTAGATCTCCGATTTGCTGGGCAGAAGTTGGAGACGGGCCTTTGCTTGGGCCCGAGATTGTTTATGAAACAACTGAGAAAGTGAAACTGATACAATAGAGACTGAAAACTGCGTAGAGCAGACAAAAGAGTTATGTTGATGTTAGAAGACGAGACAGAGAGTATGAAGTGGGTGATCACGTGTTTGTGAAAGTGACACCGATGAAAGGCCAGACTCGTTTTGGAGTCAAAGGCAAGTTAGCACTGAGATACATTGGACCATATGAGATTATTGAGAAAATCAATCCGGTGGCGTATCAAGTTGCGCTTCCTCCTGAAATGGAGCATATGCATAACGTCTTCCACATTTCTATGTTGAGAGACTATCTCCGGGATCCTTTCCATGTAATAGAGCCTACTCGTATAGTGCTGAGTGATGACTACACTTACGAGGAACGGCCTATACAGATTGTGAACAGAAGGATCAAGAAGCTGAGAAACAAAGCAATCCCACTGGTGAAAGTCGACTGCAAAACCATGGTGGTGTGTATGCCACTTGGGAAAGGGAAGAGGACATGGCTAAAAGATATCCTGAACTATTTCCATTGAATCCTATTTTCTTCCAGAACGAAGGTAACTCGAGTTTAGAGGACTAAACTCTTTATAAGGAGGAGAGACTGTAAGAACCCTCACCACTGCTTACCGAATGAACACTGATTACCATTGAACTGAACTGATTATGACTGATAATTGAACTGATTAAAGTACTGAACTGACTAATTAAAAACTGGAACTGAATTGACTAAGTATGTATGTTAATTTGTATTCTATCTGTTTGATTGATTATTTGATCTGTTCGTCTTTTAGTGTTTAAACTGCTAATTGAAGGCCTTATCGGCGGCTGAATCCAGAATTGATTGATGTTCCACGACCCTCATAATTAGTGTGATTTTATGGTGTATTCATCTGAAAACTGAGTAGGTATGATTAAACTAGATTAAATTGAGCGAAATTGAAAGAGTTTGACTTATTTACAACCTTGCCCTTGAGTGGGCCACTACCTATACACCTTTGAGTTCATTTCAATTGAAACAAACATTTCATCAGTCCATATCTCTTGTTCTTGCCGACCTTGAGGGAGAGAGGGAGAGAATAGAGTTGTCCTTGAGGGATTGGCTTAGTCAACTTGAAGAATTGCTTGGTGATTGAAGTATAGATTGCATATTTGAGCTCCCCAAACCTTGAATACAAGACTTAGGTAAGGATTTCATCTTCTCATTCTTGTGTTTGAGCTAATTCGTGCATGGTCCATGTTAAATTGTAGAGCTAAGTCATGTTTTAGTTCATACAAGTTGATATAGAGCATAATTCATGCACGCATGTTCGAATTGTTGAGTTGTGAGTTGATTTCATGATAAAATGGTACATGCATGTCCATAATTTTGTAATGGTCCATGTTTTCATCTTGTTTTTGGATCAATTGGCTCCTTAGAGCATCAAATTGAAGCTTCAAAATGATTTGAATTCATGCATGTTTGCATGTTCATCTTGTTCTTGAAAAATGGTTTGAAATTGAGTTTGAATTAAACACCCTTGGGCTTTGATTTCTCAAATTGAGCTTTGAACCATGTTATTCCATGTGTATACAAATGTTTTCCAGAAAATGGGCCCAAGAGGATTGGTTTTGATGCATTTGAATGTGAGTTTGGTGGTGCAATCTGGTTTTTCTAGGATTTGCCACTTTTTCCCCCGGGGCTCCGGGGGGGGGGAAAGGGGGGCGTTGGGGGGGAATAAAAAAAAAAAGTTTGGGGGGGCGGGGTCCGAGCGTGGAATCTCGAGCATCCAGTTTATTTTCTCTGCATGTTTTACAGTCTCTCGAGCGGAGGCATGTGTCTCACGATCGAGCGGGCACATCGAGCGTCCGTTGAGCGGAGATTTCACCCATCTGTACTTTACAGTACGCTCGAGCGGAAAGTTGACGCTCGAGTGTTACCTTGTTGATGTCCGCTCGAACGGGTAAAACCGCGCTCGAGCGGGACTCTGTTTTTCTGAAACTTCTAAAACTGCTTTTTTGAGTACATCTTTGCATCCTCATCCCATTCTAGGCATTCTTAGGCCTAGTTTAGGCGTCGTGTTGAGGTATAGATGCAGAAACACACCGAGAGCATTTGGGATTAAGTTACTATCTTTCCCAGCTGTGTAGCTTAGTGTGTTCACTTTGTTAACTGTGTAGGGTTGGCGACTGGGGAGGCATGCTCTAGCATACTGTAGCCCAAACTCTGTGAGTAAGTGTGTAAAGATAGTTTCACAAATGATTATCTTCTGAACTACTGAACTGTACTGTTTTGAACTGATTTACTGTTAACTGAATGAATGTATTCCTATATTCTGAACTGTATTGTGCATCTTAGCACTACTGTTTACTGTTACTGTTGACAGAATTCTCTGTCGTTCCTCGTTGGAACCACTACTGTTACGACTGATGGCCATCATTATGCTCGGTCTTTTAAGCCTACTGTTTACGTACTGATATGCTAATGGATGTACCCATATGACTGTACTGACTGAATGACTGAATACTGTTAAATGAACTGTTTCATACTGTAGGACATTCATTCTTAACCCCTTTACGCATTATGTTATTCACTGGGCTTTAGCTCACTACTCATATATATATGTAGGTGTTCAGGCACCAGACCGCGGCTAGGAGCTCAGGGTTACTCCAGTTTTGTCAAGCCAGCCTATGTCCTCACTGCGAGGTTCTGAGCCTATCATGTTAAGGCTTAGGGGTGTTTACAATTCTCCCTTCTGTTACCTGTCTACTGTTTTGTATAGACGAATGCTTACTGTACTGTGATGTGAAGGTTGAGTCCCTAGTCGAATGATGTGCATTTGTGCATACTTTTTGTACTGATTATGTTATATGTATGAAAGTCTTTTTGCATACAGACTGTCACAGCTCATTGGACATTGTATATTTATTGTTTTGGCTTCCGCCAGGCCCTGTACTCTTTTTACTGTTCTACTGTTCGCAGGCTTCGTAATCTCGGATTACTGGCCGGTTACGGTGCTAACCATAGGGCGGATTTGGGTCGTGACAAACATTCTTCTCTTATCAGTACTGGAGTATATTGCATGAAGCCTCAATCAAACCTATGCACTAAACTTGAATCATGTACATACTTCAACAGATCAACATGACAATACTATCAGGATCCACATTGTAACCCTGCCCACTTTACCCTTGTAATGGATGACTAAATCAAATGAAGAAAATGTAGCCATAGCTGAAATGTAACAGATAACAAAAACCCATAAACATTTAATTTCACAGATAAATATTTCATTTCAACAGATAAACAATTTGAACAGAATCAACATTAATTTGAACAGATAAACAAATTGAACCAATTCAATGAATTTTAGCAAAACAGATTCAAGTAATTCGAAAGCTACCATGATTGAACAAATAAACAAATTGATAATCATGATAATGCACAATATTAAGTAACAATGTTTACTAATCCAAAAATTACATTTTTGTATATATTTTTTATAACATAAACAGATAATACAACATTGCATTGAACAAAATCTATCTACGTTGAACAAACGACAAAAATCCTAATAAAAAACAATTCATAAAAATCTAACAAACCCTATTTATACTTCAAATCTATAATAATAATGTTGAATAATCCAAAAAATTACAATATTTGTTATGACTAGAAACAACCTAAATACAAAAAATAATAACTGAACCATAAAAATTTGTTCAAATTACACTAACAAAACTCTCAAAACTCAAAAAATCCTTCATTCGTAAACCCTAAACCCATGTATTGCATATATTTTTTTTCAGAATTTTGATCTTCAACATATTTTTAATGAACTTACTTGGAACCGTAAATCACAAACAAACCGATTAAATTCTTTCACATTGCACTATGAAGAAGATATCGGACCAGATCTTCGAAAAATCCCTAAGCATCATCTTCTCTATTCCTTCGTTGCTCACTCTTCTCCTCTCTTGAATTTCTGATCGTGAACCCTAGCAATTGAATAAATTAGGGTTTTTCTATTAAGGGTATATGGTCATTTCGGCTGTGACTTACGTCGTTGATGCTCTTTTAACAGGAGAGGAATCTTGTATATTAGTTTCAAAAGCAGGGAGGCTGTGTAATTTTTGAAACTGCAGGAAAGTCCTTGTAACTAAGATAAACTCAGGAGAGGTCAGTGTAATTTACCCTTTTTAAAATAAAATATAATTGTCAAGTGTAATTCACAACATTATTATATTTTCCTAGTTGATTCTTCTACCCCTCTAAAAATATTCATTGGAAGTATGAGGACATAAAAATAGAGCCTATAATAAACTCTTGGGTTTAGTCTTACTTCAACTGTGAATAATTGGACTAATGCATTATCACATGTATAGTGTTTAAATTCATATTAGGCATTTTATTGGAAGGTTGAGTCAACCTCTCATATTATAGTGAGGGGGGCTTATCCATTTGAAAAAAAAAAAACTTTTATTGCAAGTAGGATATAACAAAAATCAATAAAATCGAGTCGATTGATCAAACTTATCGAAATTTCATTTTCAATATTTTTTCAAACATACAATCTGTTTCAATTTGAAAATTTGTTATCGATACAAATCGAAAAAACCGAATATTATATTTAAATACTTTATATTATAATTTCTTAATCATTATATGATAAATTATAGGGCGCTTGACTATAAATCCAAATTTGAATTTTGTTTGTCTAAAAGTCCACACGTTAAAATATTTTATCCATAAAGACATGCTTAGGCGAAATAATCAAAATACCTATATTTCTTTTACCAAAAAATCATTGCCTCTATCTATGCAAAATCACTCATGTTTCCTCATCTTCTCTCTTTATGTCTCTTTACCATTCACCCTAATTCTTCTCCTTCATATCCATGGGTTCCGATCCGACTCAACTCCAATTCTCCAAATCACCGCCATCCTCGGCCTGATTTGACTCACTTCGAAACCCTAATATCATTCACGACAAACTGCTTTGTGGAACGGAAGCTTTAGCGATGGATATGGTCCTCACAAACGCCTACTTACTACGATCTCTTTTTAATCTTTGTAAGCAAACCACCCAATTCCTCTCTTTCAAGCTCGCTCATCTCCTGCACTCCTCCTTACTTGAGGCTCGCACCATGTCCACCATTCTCCGCTTACAGCAACTCACTCGCAACAACTTTACATTTATCCAATCTCTCCAGCCACTCAATCTACCTTAAATCCACTCTCTTGGATGTCGTTGGCTGCAAAACTACTAAAACAATCTCTCAAGAAGCTCTGCGATACAATTTTAGAGGTCACTTCATCAATCTTGCCGAAGATCTGCCACATCACCGTCAGATCTTGGTCTATATCAAGGATCTTCAGATCTCTATCGTTGTCACCGATGGTTCGCAGAAGTAATAATACTCATTTACAACCATGCGTTGCATCTGCGCATCACCCAAGAGACGTTGATAGATCTTTCAGAGAAAGATAAGGGATAAATGAAATTTCTTTTTGTATTGATGTTGGTGGTCAATCTAGATCTAGGGTTGATGTGGTTGAAGATGAAAATTGAATGGATCTGTAAAAAGGCTTAGATTTGTTCAATTATTTCAATAGATAGAAAATTAAATCTAGGTTGATAGGTTGAAGATGAAGTGAATGGATTTGTTAAAAAAGGCTTAGATTTGTTCATATATTTCAACAGATAGAAAAAATTGAACAGATAAGTTCAACGATAAGAAAAAAAATAGGCTTTCAATAGATAAGAGAATAAAGCTTGGAAATTTCAACAGATAAGAAAATAAGTCTTAGTGAATTTCAGTAGATAGAAATTCACATAGATAGAAATTCACACATATAAATTTTTAACAACTAGAAATTTCAACAGATAAGTATTAATAAAATTAAATGGGCTAAATTGAAACAAAATATCCTCTAAAAATAACAAAATGTACTTCTCACCACAATTTCACAAGAATGTATTTTCTTACACAAAAAAAAAAATAAAAAAAAATAAAAAAGACCCAACGTTGCCTTACACCCTCTTTAAATTGGACTTTTTGCCTATTAACTTCTAAATTATATGAGAAGTAACAAAATATAATTCTTTTGAAAATCTTATGGTGTACACCCTTTAGGGTTGCATATGGTATACACCACCATAGCATTCCCTATACTTTTGTGATAAAATCTAGGAGAGAACATTTATAAATACTTTATACATTTTCTTCATTATTTTCAATGTAAAATTTAATAATTCTATAAGACCTTTTAAAATTTCATACAAATTCATTTTCTATTAAATGACAAAAATGATAAAACTGATCATAGCATATGGTTTGTACCACTGTTGTCAACAATGAAACCAAAGGATGTGGTCGTACAATATGTCCTCAACCCTGACTAAACCGATCGTTTACACCCCTAATTGCAAAAACATCACTCTGTTTATTGGAGTTTTCAAAACAATTTTAAAATTTTTTATTCGTATTTTTGTATTTTTTATGATTTTTTAAAATATTTTTATCAATTTTAAATCCACTTAATCTCAATATATTAAAAGTATAAAATTTGTAAAAATTCCAATAAATGCAACAAAATATGAAAATATATTATTTTAAAAAAATCACAAATTCAATTTTCGTAAAATACTTTTGTATTATACATTTTTAAGTTTATCAGATTAATAATATCTAAAAAATAAAAATTCTGAAAATATTTAAAAATATTTTAAAAAAATTTCAAAAAATAGAGATAACCAAACAAGATATTCAATATTTGGTCAGGAAACTTGAATTAATGGAGACTGCACCATTAATTGGCAGAACAACTGTAGTCTTGTAAATCAATTTCTGAGTCGAGTTCGATAATCTAAATCGTCGCTTTTTAAAATTTATGAGTAAAATATTTTATAAAAGATTAAGATATCAGAATATCAGATAATATATATTAAATCAAATTGTATACCAAAAAATGATAGTTATTCTTAAATTTATTATTTATTAATTTATTTAAGACAAATGTGTTAAAATATATAGTTACTAATATCTTCATCTATCTTTTTATATAAATATTTAATTTCAATGAATTCAAAAATAAAAAATTTAGATCACCTCAATTGGCTTAAAAGGAGCCTACTAACCTAATTTGAGAGAATCGAACTCAAAATGTTGCTAATAGAAAGTATTTGAGTGGACACTCACAGTTGACGTGGCATTAGCTAATCTCAAGGAAGTCCTCCATTTTACTTTTAGAATGTAATATAAAGGTGCTCCAATAAATTGTCGTCCAAAAGTTTGAATTTCAAAATGCAAGGTGCTTAACGGTAACCTTAGCTAGGCTCACTCTGCAGCGCGGCCCCTAGCAAGCCCTACAACCATTGCCTAAAAGTCAAGCACTCTTTTCTGCTTAATGTTGGAAATGATTAATGTGTGTTCCAGGGGCTTCTCCAAGGACAAATACACGTGGTAGCCTACTAAATTTTATCGGTCTAGATATAGAAGCCACTTTTGCTTATTTTGGAAATAGATTAGGCCTGGTTTGGGAATAACTATTTAATAATTTTTTAATTTTTGGAAAAAGAATATACAAAAAGTAGAGAGAATAATGTGACAACTTGTAGCGACATTTTACAAAAAATATGTATTGACATGAGACTTAAAATTGATTCTTTGACTTATTTTTTTTTTTGGTCTTTTTGAAAAAAAGTAGAAAAATAAAGATGTTGATGTACTCAAAGAGCCCAAAAAAAACTAAAAAATTGACTTTTACCTAAATCCAAAATAGGCCCAATGTCATATTTTAAGAGACATGAATTAGTGTCCCAATTTGAATCTATAAAATATACG
>NW_021026080.1:2021172-2072856 GCF_004153795.1 Camellia sinensis
TTTTTTAGGGGTGTTGTTGTGATGTCTGGTTTCTCTCATTTGATTTCAAATACCATTTTTCTTGTCTGTCAAATGTTCGATAAAATGCATCAATGATGGCCTACTGTGATTTTGTTTATTATTTTATTCACTGGGCTTTAGCTCACTGCTCATATATATATGTAGGTGTACAGGCACCAGACCGCAGCTAGAGGCGTCAGTTAGACTCCAGTTTTGTCAAGCCAGCCTATGTGCCTCACTGCGAGGTTCCGAGTTGCCATGCTATGGCTTTGGGGTGTTTTGTTTGTTTTCCCCCGTCTGTCTCCATACTGTTTGGACTACTGTACTGTTATAAAGGGCTTAGGTCCCTGTACCGTGTGACTGTAAATTTTGTATAGACCGTACTGTTTTGTACAGACGGAATGTTTTCTGTGCTGTTATGTAGGGTTGAGTCCCTAGTTTGAATGAATGTCAATATTGTACATACTGTTCTGTACTGTTTGTGTATGTATGAGTGCATGAGAAATCTTTTTGGCATACAGACTGTCACAGCTCATTGGACATTGTTTAATTACTGTATTGGCTTCCGCCAGGCCCTGTACTCTGTTTTACTGTATTACTGTTAAGCAGGCCTTCGGTAATCTCGGATTACTGGCCGGTTACGGTGCTAAACCCATAGGGCCGGGTTTGGGTCGTGACAACACGTGACACAAAAAAGGCAATGTGGGGATTTTGGGTAAGTCTCCAATCAAAGACAGACACGTGGCAACTCATATTGGTAGTAGTGGATCTGCGTAGCATTGGAACAGTTGAAAGGCGCGAGGTGACGTGTCTTAACGGTTTAAATTCAAATCCATGAGGGAAGCCTAACTGTAAAAATGGCGTAGTGGGTTAATATTGAGAGAACATGATCAACAATTGTGGGAACATATTTTGACATTTGAAGGCCCACTTCGACGGTTGCCATGGAAAAGTACAAATAGAAGAGAAGGCCCCAGAATGAATAGAACTCAGACCTAGAAACTAGTTTATTTACTTTATATTTCTTTCCAGTTTTACATTTTCAGTTCTTTACATTTCAGCATTTCAATTCCTATACTGCACTTCATTTCTTAGGAGTAGTCTCAAGTAGTCGTTGTTGTAAATCTTTTCAAGACTGGATTATTTCATTGTAAGTTCTTATTTATTCAATGAAATTCAATTTCTGAATTGTTCTGTACTTGTTATTTATTGTAAATTGCTTCTAAAACAAGCCACCAATCAAAATCATCTTCATTGAGGCTGAAAGAACTTCAACACAATCGTTTGATAATTGGTTGGCAATTAAAATTCTGTAACAACTGATTAATCATCGCGGGCACGCTCCAAATTACATTATTAACCTTCGAAAGCCAAAAAAACCAACATATATTTTTTGGCATGCCCGGTGAGACTATTAAAAATGGCTAGACGTAGAGCAAGAGAAGAAAATGAACGCCTAGAAAAGGGTGTAGAAGGAAAGGTAGAAATACCTAACCTAGAGGACAATGTGATGGATGCACCTATCCCATCAAATCCTCCACAAATGGTCGAACAGACTAGCACTTCAGAATATAAAACACATGTCCAACACACTGAACAGGGCCATGAGACTAGACCTCCGAATGTCCTTTTTACCCACCTAATGAATCCATGGAGAGGTTTAGTAGATACTGCGGGACAACTATTAATGTATATAATGGAAAGATAGGCAACATTATTTTTGGATCGAGTATACTTCCATCAACTAATGATCGCACGACAGGTTGAAGAAAACATGAATTCCCTTCAGCATAGATTGGCTCGAGATAAATAACCTGTGCAAAATAATGGACAAACTAATGGTCAAACTGGCAATCAAAGTCATAAGAGGTCATCACCTGTGCCTCAGTCATGGTATGAAGCTCATTCGAGACCACTAGCAAACCAAACTGTACCATTGCCCCCAGCAAAACCATACAAATTAGTGGATCTAGGCTAGCACAAGGAAATGGTATGAGGATGTTTTCAAATCCTATGTTTGAAGCCATACTTGGTACACGGGGTTACACTAATCCTGTGTTTGAATTTACACCTAGGGGGTTGGAAGGATTTTCTATGGTTAGGAGAGAAACAACACATGTTCCTCCTCTTGTAGCACCTATCGTAGGGCCTATCCTAGGACAGATTTCAAGAGGTTAGCCATACCTCCAACAGCAACCAGTACAACAAGGAAAACCAGTCTTGAATATATCTATATACGAACCAAGAGGCCCTCAGGCACATGGTGTTCCTCCAAACCCTGTGTTTGTCCCTCTAGTAGTGATTAAACTAACACAAAATATGGTTCTAAGGGACCAAATTCATGATATAGTTAGAGAAATGTGTGGACTTATGGTTCGGGGGGTCCAGACACCAGTGTATAGAAAACCTTACCCAGAGTGGGTGGATAGGGTACATGAATATCCTAGGGGGTTTAGAATACCAAACTTTGCCCTCTTTTATGGTAATGAAATCAATCAACAATGGAACACATTGCTAGGTTTATAAGCCAATGTGGTGATTTTGCTAATAATGATTATATCAAACTGAGACTTTTTCCAAATTCTTTAACTGAAGCAGCCTTCATATGGTACATAAACTTTACACTTGGCTCTATCTAAACTTGGCAGCAAATGGAGGAAGTTTTTCATGCCCAATTTTTCCAAACAGAACCTGAAGTTTCCATGGCAGACTTGGCAATATTGAGCCAAAGGCCTAATGAGAAGGCTGCTTAGTTTATTTCTAGATTTAAAAGGGCACGAAACAAATGTAGGGTCATACTACTAGAGCTTGAATTTGTAAGATTAACTCAAAATGGTTTGGAGTTTAGGTTTTGAAAGAAGTTTAACTTAACTGAAGTTTGAGACTTAGTAGAGTTAACATATAAGGTGTTTAGATATGAAACTTTACTCGAGGAAGAATAAGATCGAAATAATGCATCATATAAGACGTACTATAGGGACCCTAATTATGAAATTGATGCAGCAGAGATAGTAGGAAAAGAACCTATGACTTGTGAGGCATTAATTCAGAACGACAATATAATAGACCAGCAGTTTAAAAAGAAAGACCTGCATAGGAAGTATTCTTTTGACTTAACAAAAACAGATGACATTTTTGATCATTTTCTCGCAGCAAATTTCCTAAAGTTACCAAAGGGAGTCAAGATCCCTACCCTTGAAGAACTTAAAGGAAAGCTGTATTGTAAATGGCAATATTCTTGGTCTTATTCAACTAAAAACTATATTGTTTTCCGAGACAAGATCTAAGAACAGATTCAGAATGAGAGACTAAAGTTTCCAGCTAAGTCTAAGAAAGCTATGGGAATTGACACCAACCCGTTTCTAAAGATTGTGGAGGCTGTAGCCAATGTTGGCATGCTAAATTTCCAAAACCTATGCTTGAAAGAATTAGAGGAAGTTACTATGCAAATGCATGTGGCTAGCCAGGTTGCTTTCAAGAAGAACCCAAGAAGTTCACCAGCTGATGGACAAAGCTCTGTAGGCCTAAAAGAAGGCTCTAGTGAAGAGATGTTGGATGATGACTCTCTCGAAGCTGCTATAGTGCAGAGGATGTGTCCCAGGTATAGGATATGTTACAAGTGGTTGAAAGGGCTCCCAGTTGATGGGAAACAGCATTACAAAGAGGTGCAGAGGAACCGAATAACCAGCACCCATTACAAGAGGCCATACCTAATTGACCCTAGATAACATTCATCCTTGGTAGCCCCACCAGATACCAGGATGCAATAAAATAGAAAGAGGCCTTTGTATAAAACTAGGCCACCCTATTATTACATAGTAGACAACCAACTTGAAAGGAAGCATGGATTCAGCGCAAGGCATAGGACCAGGATAGACAATTGGCCCCCGAGAACTGTTTCGAAGACTGCTTCAAAAAGTGAGGTGGCAGATCTAGCAGCCAGACTAGTGGGCTCATGGGTCCTAAGAGTTCTAGATTGGTTTCTCATACAGAATAAACCTAAGGAAATTCTTACTCAAAGAAAGGTTTTTGGAGACCAGGGAAGAATGATCAAACCTCTCTTGGTAGCTCCAAATAACTGGGCGTTATTAAAGAATCCAAAAACAAGGGAGCCAGATGTAGTTTCTATAATTTCTAGGTCTTAAAGGAGGAAGATCCAATGAAGATACACCTAGTATAAGAGGGATCTGAAAGAAAGTGGAGAGAGCACTTCCATGGCACAAGTAAAAGACCAGACAGATAGAGGGATAGGTTCGAAGCCTGCTCCCAAGATCAAGAGGAGTGGCAATATAGAGCAATTAGCTAAAGTTCATGCTGAAATAAGAGTCAAAGAAAAATCCAGTTTAGCAGGCCTCGAGAAGGCTTTAATGGAAAGTGATGATGAAACGGATGAAGGGACTGAGCTAGGCCAAGAGAGAACATTGGCTAAAGATGAAATGTTTAAGGCCTTGATGGCTGAGCAAACCTTTTTGGTTGACAAGCCAATAGAGGTAGATCACCAACAGGATATTTCAAACGAACCTGCTAGCACAGAGGTACCAGAGTGCAACATGGAAGATGCTTCCGAAATAACAGAACAAGCTAGTTTGGAAAAGAAACAAGTATAGCCAGCAGTTTAGTTTGGCTCATTTCCTTCAGTGCTAGTAAACATGGTATATATATTGCCACAGGAGTTCCAGGCTGAAGAGGTAAACCAAGAAGGTCAGGAAGGTGACCACATTCCAATTTCTAGTGAAAATTCACAGGCCAGTATGATTCAAGATGAGTCTGAAGTGGCCACACTAATGAAAACTGAAGAAGAAAGTGAGGAGGTTAGTATTGACCTCTCGTATCCCTTCGAGTACCCTACAACATCTATGACTCAGCACGTTAAGCCCTTGTATATCAAGGCTTACTTTGATGGGATACAAATGAACAGGGCGTTAGTGGACAATGGGACAGCAGTGAACCTGCTTCCGAAGTCCTCCTTGAAGAAATTGGGAAAAAGAAATCCCAGATTGATTCCAACCAGCACAACCATTGCTGGTTTCGCTGGGGATAAATAGATGGCTCAGGGCATTCTGTCTATCAACCTGAGTGTGGGGACCAGAGATTGCATGACAACATTCTTTATTATAGACAGTAATGCCAAGTATAATGCTTTACTTGGCAGGGATTGGATCCACACCAACAAATGTGTGCTTTCCTCTCTACATCATAAAATAATAATAGCACTATGCAATGGAGAGATAGAGGAGATCAACGCAGACCCCTAACCCTGTATTGCTTGTGCTGATTTTGCAGAGGCCAAGTTATACACTGAAAGAGTGACACCACTCAGTGTACTGAGAAAGCCTGATGGAACAGCCGAAGTGACGGCTGATGAGGAAGTAGCACACCTGAAGCATTTAGTGCAGGAGAGTGCTGATGAAGAGTTCGTCACCAAAAATGACAATGATGTCTGGTTGTAGGCAAAAAGATAAGAACCAAGAAGCCAGACCATTGGCCTTAGTCAAGTTTTCAACATTGGACGTAAAGTCAATAGTCTAGAAGGTTCAGAAACAAGAGAAGGAAGCCATGGTGGTTGGATGTAATCAGGAGCAATAAAAGGCTAGGCCTTTGGCCCTTGATAAGTACTGTGCATTGGACATCGATACAAAAGTCCAGGAAATACAGAAAGAAGAAACCTTATGGACAGATTTTGTCTATGAGGAAGAAAACAAATATGTTGAACCAGAGAAGGTGGGAGTAGAACAAAATGAAGAAGTTACTTTGAAGGCAAAAGAAGTCAAAGGAGAAGCATTAGTAAGTGCTCAAGTACAAGACCCCTTGGAAGAAGTTAATTTAGGGGAAGGTTCTACACAGCAACCCACTTATATAAGTGCTTGGTTAAGTTCTATTAACAGGAGCCAGTTGTTAGTAGTCCTAAAGCAATATAAGGATTGTTTTGTGTGGTCTTATAATGAACTGCTTGGATTGGATAGGTCATTAGTGAAACATAGGCTCTTTATGAAGCCTAACTTCAAGCCACACAAGCAGAAACCAAGACGGATGAGCCCTGAAGTGGTTCAGAAAGTAAAGGAGGAGATTTTCAGTCTCCTTAAAGCAGACTTCATTAGAACAACCATGTATGTTAAATGGTTGTATAACATTGTGCTTGTGGTTAAAAAGAATGACAAATGCATCGATTTTAGAAATCTGAATTTGGCAACTCCAAAAGATGAATACCCCATGCCTATAGTTGATCTATTGGTGGACAGTTCAACAAGGCACAGGATTTTGTCTATGATGGATGGGCATTCTGGTTATAACCAGATCTGCATTGTTAGGAGGATGTCCACAAGACAACATTTAGGTGTCCTGGCAATATTGGCACCTTCGAATGGATAAAAATACTATTTGGTCTAAAGAATACTAGGGCAACATATTAAAGGGCAATGAATACTATCTTTCATGATCTTATTGGAGGATACTTAGAGTGTTACATTGATGATATTGTTGTAAAATCTCAATCTATGGAGGAACACTTGGTTCACTTGGCAGTAGCTTTCGAAGGAATGAAAAAGTTCAACTTGAAGCTTAATCCTCTCAAATGTGCTTTTGGTGTATCAGTTGGAAACTTCTTGGGGTATGTAGTGCACAAGAAAGGGATACAAATTGACCAGAATAAAGCTAAAGCCATCATTGAAGCCAAACCTCTATCAAGTAAAAAAGAATTACAAAAGGTCCTTGGTCAGGTTAATTTCCTTCGGAAATTCATTTCTAACACTACAGGGAAAACTAAAGTATTTTCTTCTTTGTTAAAGTTAAAAAATGAAGAAGAGTTTGTGTGGATAGTAGAGCATCAAGCTACTTTCGAAAGAATTAAAGCCTATTTGGCCAAGCCTCCAATGTTGATACCACCAAGGAGAGACAAGCCCTTAAAGTTATACATTGCTATAGCAGGAGATTCATTAGGAGTTTTCCTAGCTCAGGACAATGAAAAAGACAATGAACAAGCTGTTTATTACCTTAGTAGATTTTTAAATTTTTGTGAATGTAAATACTCAATCGTAGAAAAGCTATGCCTTGTATTGTACTTTGCAGCAATGAAATTAAGATATTATCTTTTGCCTACTGTTGTCTTGGTAATTGCAACCACATACTTGGTTAAGTACATGTTATCTAGACCTATGTTAAGAGGAAGAATTGGTAAATGAATATTAGTTTTATCAGAATTTCATCTAGAATAAGTCCTCTAAAAGGAAGTAAAATGACAAGTTTTAGCTAACTTCTTGGTAGACCATCCATGTCAAACAGAAAGCCAAGAGATAATGGACCTTGGTATGGTCAATGTTGAGCCATGGCATATGTGGTTCAATAGATCAAAAGCCAATGGTTTAGTTAGAATTGGTGTTATAATTAAATCACCACAGGGGGTAGAAACCATACATAGTTTCAGAGTGGATGAAACTACATGTTCTAATGATCAAGCTGAATATGAAGCTTTAATAATGGGACTTGAGATACTTATTAGATTACAAGCTCATGCATTTGATATATTTAGGGATTCCTAATCGGAAATCAACCAAGTAAAATGAATCTTCAAATGTCAAAGTGCAAGCATGTTATCATATTATGTTGTTGTACTGCAATTGCTTTCTCAGTTTTAGATAGCCAATGTGACTTATATCCCAAGATTCATAAACTATAAGGCCAATGATATAGCTCAAAATGCCTCAAATTTCAAAAGAAAAGGGAATACCTAAGTGGATATAAGTCAAGCAACATATCAGAAGTTAATGCCACATTTGGCTAGAAGGGGTATTATAGTAAAAGTTAACTAGAATAACTTAAAAGAGCATGATTGGAGACATCTAATCACTCAATATTTAACTGGCCCATCTTCGAAGGCCAGTAGGGAAATTAAATTACAGTCTATGCAATATATAGTGTATAACAATGCTCTTTACAAAAGGGGAGCAGATGGGTTACTATTGCAATGTTTAGGGCCAAAGGAAGCATTGACTGCTATGGCTGAGTTGCATGAAGGTATTTGTGGTGCCCATCAAGCTGGTGTGAAGATGAGATGGTTGCTTCGAAGGCACTCCTATTATTGGCTAACTATCTTAAAGGATTGCATAGAGTATGCAAAAGGATGTCAGGCATGCCAAAAGCATGGCATGATAAAACATGTGCCAGTAACTAATTTGCATGCAGTTGTGAAGCCTTGGCCATTCAGAGGATGGGAAATAGATATGATAGGGAAAATACATCCTCGCTCTTCGAAGCAGCATTGTTTCATTCTAGTGGTCACAGACTACTTCACTAAATGGGTAGAAGCTAAGCCTTATAAGGCAGTAGATAAGATTAAAGTTATTGGATTTATTAAGGAATTAATCTATAGGTTTGGCATCCCACAGACCATAACTGTAGATAATGAGACTGTATTTGATGCAAAGATAGTAAAATCTTTTGCAGTAGAGTTTGGAATTAGCTTTATTAATTTCACCCCTTATTATGCACAAGCAAATGGTCAGGCTGAGTCATCTAACAAATCCTTGAAAAAAGGAATACAAAGAGCTGTAGAAGATAATCCTAGGGATTGGCATAACTTCTTGTTAGATGTGTTGTGGGCCTATAGAACTTCTCCAAGGTCAAGTACAGGAATCACTCCTTATGCCTTAGTATATGGACATGATGTAGTGTTGTTTGTCAAAATTAATATTAAATCCTTGAGGGTAAAATGCCAAGATCAGTTAACTTTTGAGCAGTACCATCAAAGCATGTTCTTAGAATTAAACAATGTGGATGAAGTTAGAATTTTGGCATCAAATAGTATTCTTTTCCAAAAGAAGAAGCAGCTAAAAACTATAATAAGAAAGTCAGGCACATTAGCTTTGATGAAGGTGATTTGGTATGGAAAACAATACTTCCGATAGGAATTAAAAGCCATAAGTTTGGCAAATGGTCACCTAATTAGGAAGGACCATACCAAATTCATAGAGTCTTGCCGGGGGGAGCATACCATCTGAGAAATCTAAATGAATATGCATATTCTGAGAAAATCAATGGCAGGTATTTGAAGTCTTACTATCCAACTGTGTAGGAAACACAAGAAGTGTGAGAAATGCTAAAGTAAAAATAAATAAAAGGGCATGAAGCACTCAAACAACAAATAAAGATTTCATTTCATAAAGAATTGAGTACACGCAGCCACAAATTGGCCCAAAAATCAGTACAATGTTTTAGTTGTTCCCTTACAATTGATTCTAGACTTCTAAAGGATGGGAACAATAGAATGACTATAGCCATGTCTTGTCTTTTGTTAGCCAGCCCCTAGTTAGTAATTTGCAACTTTTTGGCATTTCGATCCAAGGCTAGGTTGACTACTGCTAGCTCTTCTTCCAGTTGAGCTTTCTTCTCCAACAGTTGGGATAGAAACTGGGACGCATAGGAGTGTTGTCCCTACAATTCAAACACTTCAGCATGGATATGGGATACAAACTCCTTATCCTTCAGCAGTTTTTCTTTTGCAGCCTTAACTATTTGGAAGATATTGATGTAAAAGTCTATGGTGGCTGTTGCTTGAGATAAGTGGCTTGAAAATGCCAGATTGGATTGCTTGAAGGCCTGGCAACATTTAAGGAAACCATTCTTGATGATAGGTCTTTGTAAAGCTTCAAATGGAATCCTCGAAAATATTTGCAGTAAATCCAAGCAAGTTCCCAAATCGACTCGAGGTAAGGAGGCTTCAACAGCAGTGGAAGAGCTCTCAATAATCTCTAGCAAAGAATCAGCAAGGATCAATGACTCAGCCTCATTGTTTAGTACCCGAGCTGGTGAAGAGATGCCAAATAAATTGGCCAGTTGAGCCTCGAAGATGTTCATCTCTTTCTCTGACATTATCAGTACAGAAGAATTACTGGTTGAAGGAAGAGATAGAAGTATAGGGATAGATAAGGTAAATATGGAGTTAAGCTCGGACACAAGGAATGTGGAAGACTCTGCCTCACAAGAGGAGAGGAAAATGGCATGAAAGGTGTAGAGCTAGGAAGTGGAAATATTGCCTGAATAGGCTCTATCTTTATTAGCAATTCACTATAAGTCTTCCTTTCTTCTTTTGAGGTTGTTTCCAGTTCTGCAGAAGTCTAACAAGGCCTTTTATCCACAGATAAAGAGGGAGGGGCCTGTGTCGAAGAAAGAAGGAATGAACTGATTACTGTTGCATAAAAAAAAGGGGGGGGTGTTAATTCCATGCTGAAACTTGGAAAGGGAAATTATCACAAGGGATTGAAGGAGGTTACCAGCTTCAAAGGTTGTGGTTGTGCTGCTGTTGGGAGAACTGCAAAGAGAGTAGTGCTCAGCAGTTTGTTTCCTCCTTGCAGCCTCATTTTGAAGTGCATTAGTAGCAACAGCTTCATCCTTTAGTATTTGCTGCTGTCTCCTCTTCTCAGACCTCTGAAATACAATGATTTCCTTGGAGTGCTCTTCTTCCACTGCTTTGGTAGTTGCCTCATGAGTAGAGTCCCCAATAAGGTCAGAAGGAGAAATTGTCCTTTTCTTCATTCTCTTCAATGGTGTTTCTTTCCCATTCTTTGCTTTTTCTTCTTCCAAGTGAGCCACAAGTATCTTCTTCTCAGGATCAAGAAAAATTCTTATTTTCCTCTGTTGTTGTTTCTTACCTTTGAGGATATTCAAAGCTTGAACTCTCTGAGGATAGTCTTCCTATGAGGCTCCTGCGCCAAAGAAAAGTTATAAGTAAATAAATAAGGCATCATAAAGAGAAAAGGAAAAGCAAGAAAGCAGCAATGCATACCTTTCTTCGAAATAGCTTTAGTGACTTTAGGAGGAAGAGATGAGGCAGCAAGAACAGCCTCTGTGGTAGCAGGGGTAGGAGTTGGGATAGTAGGAGCAGTGGAAGAAGTGTTGATCCCAGTCCCCTTGGACTTGACCTGAGGCACATTCAGCCCCACCTACAGGTCCTAAGGAAGAATGGCCAAGTGCACCTCCATATTGGTTGTCCAACAATTCTGGTACCTCCTCAATGTAGTGCCTTGGGGAATGAAGGGGAAGAATTCAAACCTGATTAAGTCTTGGATCAATTTGGAGGTTACCTCATCCAACTTGGAACTTGGAACTCTTAGTTCTCTGCTTGCAAGATTTGAGTTAGATTGGCTGCAAAGAGGGATAGGGATCCCTTGAGTGAGCCCAAATTGTCTAGCAAACTAAGTAGGACAGTAGGGTTCAGAAATACATTTATAAGCTCGAGGATTCATAATGCCAATGAAAAGCTCCCTCAGAATCAGAATAGAAGCCCATATATCTCTGTGTTGAGGCTTGTAGTAGGACCTATCACCCGGGAATGCTCTCAGCCAGGCTAGCTCGATGTTGGCTTTGAAGGGGTAGAAAAAGAGGCAAGAAGGAGAGAAAGTCGGAAGTTAATGAAAAAAAGAAAAGTAAAAAGCAAAATTGGAAGGGTAAAGAGAGGCTCTGGCAAACTTCATGCCATAAGTGGTAGGATTTGACGATAGGAATTTTAAACATTTGGACTGCAAGCCTGTGAAGTATGCAAAAAACCAGAGTTGGAGTACCCAGAATGGGCCTAATTGATTAGCATCTATGGGTTTTTCACAGAATTGGGAGCAGGCTCTGTAAAGATGGCCCAAAACATATGGAGCCAAGGCCACCATTTTATTTAAAACAAGAGCTTTGGCGAGAGGAGCAAACTCATGCATAATTCTCTGAGAAAAGGTACAGAAGAAGAATTTGCAAAGCCAATACAATAAAAAAGAAAAAAAATCCCTTCCAGTCACAGGACCTTCTCTTTTATTCTCAGATTTGACTAAGTCACTATAGGAAGAGTTCAGATGGGGAATAAGAAAAGGGACGGTAAGGTCAGGATAGTCCGGACCAAATGGAGTGCCAATAGGTGATAACCCTAAAAGATGGCAGATGTCAAGGACAGTAGGGGCCATCATACCACATTGAAATTGAAAGAAATTAAAAGCATAGCTTCAAAAACAAAGAGCAGCATGTATTAAAAATGGATCCTCCGAAATAGTGAACCTGGATAGTTGAAGGGTGTTGAAGAGGCAAGGTTCTTGGAGATCTAATGTCTTGGCGGGAACAACTCGATCGTACCATTCCTCCCATTTTGGCCTTACTGTGGGCCAGCAACGATGGGGTCGGTTCATCCTTCAACTCTTTCAATCAAGGCCACCATTATAGATGAGGCAGTGATTGTCCAAATGTGGGTATAAAGTAGGAAATTGGGCAGGGGTCTCCTTAAAAATAAGCCCGAGCACGTATTTTCTTTGCTTGTGATGGCGGGGAACGAAAATGCGCCCATCGATAGCACTCCGTTCCCTAGCTTTGTACTTTTCACATTCTTCAGCAATAACCCTCTTCAAAGCTACAGATGGGCTCACACGCTCAACAACTGGTACTTTCAAAGAGGAAGAAGCCATTAGCAGAAGTTTTTGGAGGAAGAAGCTGTGAAAATGAGTGAGGAAGAGGAGAGAGCAATAGAAATGAAAGGGTTTGTATTTTTGGGCGAGCAAGTAAGTTAAAAGAGCGAAGAGAAAGGGTTTTTAAACCTTTCTGTCTAAAAAGATGCCCAGTCAGCCTAAAGGAGTAAAAAAGACCTCAGAGAATTGCTTGACTATTTTTGGATCCATATAGGTTTAAGCCTTTGACTTAAAATTCAAAGGGGCCCTGAAAGCGCAACATGAAAAGTTTCTCTCGAGAGTGATTGCCTGGGAGGGAAACATGTTTCAAATACCTAGTTTGGCTTCGAAAATACGTCTTTGGCTTCGAAGCCAGTTTCTTTTCAAAGTCTCTAAAACAATTTTGGCTTCGAAGCTAGCTGTCAAAACCTAGCTGGGCCTTGAGAGTAGGTAATTGACTTCGAAGCACACTTTATGCCTTAAAATTCAAGAATGTTGGGGTTTGATTTGCTTCGAAGGGGTTGGGGACATACTCTTAGGTTTTCTGTAAAAGATAAAATCCTTCGAAGGGAACTTTGAAGTGTTTTGCAAATGGAATTTGATTCTTATTTGATGTTTTAGACTTCAAAGTAAGTAAATACTACAAAGCTAGTACTAAGTCAAGTAAAGGATCAAAACCCAAAGAGACTTACCTGAACAAGAAAAATTCTTTCTTGGAATTTCTATAAGAAATAAACCCTTTTGGGGGAAGAAACCTTGTTACTTTTAAATGTAGTTCCATACTTCAAAGCACTTAAAAGTAACTTTGACGCAAAATTGGTTAATTCAAAGCTATTAGTGACACAGATTATGCTAACCATGCGATTGAAATAGGACAAAAATTGTCATTTGTATTCCATACTTTGGAGATATTCAAACCGGGCTTTGAATCAAAATTGGTTAATTCAAAGCTGCTATTTTTGTATGAACAAAGTGAGGAATAAGGTCACAAGTATGTAATTGGAATATAAAACCAGATCATGCAAAAGAGGAAAAGAAAACCCCTAGTTTTATTGATATATAAATAATTACATTAGAAAGGCCTACTTGGCTACAAATTCAATTTCATAATAATAGGGAATAGAAAAAGTAACAAGTTCATTAAATTTAACTCAACAGTGTTCTATGAACTTGTGTTCTTTCTTTATTCTATCCTCCACTCTATCTACTCAATTTGCTGTAGTTAATAGGCTCTTATTTTGTAAAAAAGCTATTCGGCCTTCACTTCGAACTTTGTCTCTTTTAGGTTTTGCTCTATCTTCTCCATGTCCAAATCCTCCCAGTATGCTGAGTCCTTGTTCTTGAAGGCATCATATTCTTCAATAAGGTTCTCTGCTTCATACTAAGTCTGAATTCGATTGGCTATGGCTTCATCCAAAGAGTCACTGATAGCCAGAGAATTTTTATACCAATGGAGAATGAGAGGGAGTTGGTCCAAAAAGGCTTGGAGTTCTATCTGGGCTATGTGGTTGAGGACATGACTTCGAGTCATAATGTCACAAGCCCATTGAAAGTTCTTGAGAGGAATCTCATCCCCAAAAATGTTGAAGGGCTGATGAGAAAAGGCGGCAAGCAAAAGCTGGGCTTTGTATCGTTTAAATGCAGTTGGAGGAACTGGGGTTTGGTAGGGGGAGAAATGTCAACCCTTGAAAATGGTGAGTATCAATTCCTCTATCCAGTGAGGGTTCTGAGGAAGAGGGGGTGTAGAGGCATCCATCCCAAAAGAATGAGAGAACTGAGGGTTTAACACATTTGAGCCAGTCAGAAGAGCAAAACTTGGCCTTTTTGGCCAAAAATGAAAGACTGAATCCCAATGCTTCAGTGGAATGAGGAGTTTTCTGTACTATCCTCGTTGGCATGGAGGAAGTATACCACGCCAGAAGCAAGTTATCCTCCAAACGACAATTGTGGTCAATGGGTATGTAAGGGTAAACCACTGAACTTCGAAAGGAGGGAGGAACCGAACGGGGATCATCGAATTCAACAAATCTGTGATGAATCTATTCCTTTATTTAAGGTTGAGCTTGTCGTGACCAAGTACCCCAGCCAGTACTTCCGGAGGAAGTAGCTTCGTCCCACGAAGAGAGTTTTGGAGCAGATGAAGAACTTCCAAGATCCATTTGTGCAAATGCTTGATCCAGAGGTTCGTATGGGGCAAAAACATTTATGACTTGTATAAATAGAGGCGGATAAGTGTGGCCAATAAGTGCATTGAAGTTCTTTCGAGGTCTGTAATCTTTTCCCAAAGCCTCCTCGTATATTCGATCAATGTAAGAGAGAGTGTGATTGGCCATTGAAGATGTACCAATCCATTCGTGTCACACAGATACTGAAAGGGCTTTCCGTTTACACAGATAGTAGAAGTTCAAAGCATGAGTATTTAATGAAGTTCGTTGCTTCATTGTTCAAAGAACAGTTACGCTTCCAGAGTAAGCAAAGTCCATGCACGTCTTGGGACGTAGGTAAAGTGCGCTAAGTCCACTAATATCACCAAGTATTGGGTATATTAGTGCGGGGGATAATGTTGGCTGTAAATTTTGTAAAAGCCAATCCTAGCTCGACACGTGGCACAAAAAGGGCAATGTGGGGATTTAGGGTAAGTCTCCAATCAAAGACAGACACGTGGCAACTCATATTGGTAGTAATGGATCTACATAGCATTGGAACAGTTGAAAGGCACGAGGTGACGTGTCTGAACGGTTTAAATTCAAATCTAGGAGGGAAGCCTAACTGCAAGAATGGCGTAGTGGGGTTAATATTGAGAGAACATGATCAGCAATCGTAGGAACATATTTCGACGGTTGAGGGCCCACTTCTACAGTTGCTATGGAAAAGTATAAATAGGAGAGAAGGCCCCAGAATGAAGAGGACTCAAATCCAGAAACTAGTTTATTTACTTTATGTTTCTTTCCAGTTTTATATTTCCAGTTCTTTACATTTTAGCATTTCAATTCCTGTACTGCACTTCATTTCTTAGAAGTAATCTCAAGTAGTCATTACTATAAACATTTTTAAGGCTGGGTCATTTCATTGTAAGTTTTTATTTACTCAATGAAATGCAGTTTCTGAATTGTTCTATACTTGTTATTTATTATAAATTGCTTCTAAAATAAGCCACCAGTAAAATTCCTCTTCATTGAGGCTGAAAGAACTTCAACACAATCGTCTGATAATTGGTTGGCAATTAAAATTCTGTAAGGACTGATTGATCCTTGTTGGCATGCTCCAAATTACATTATTAACCTTCGAAAGCCAAAAAAGCCAACAATGTCATTAAGAAATCATTCTAAATATTATTTCTATATAAATTTTTTATTGGTTAATTATTTTCCTTATATGCAAAATAAAAATAAAAATAAAAATTTGCAAAACCTAATAGGGATCACGTGCCCCCTAATCCCTTCATAGCTCCACCACTGGCATGAAGTAACTTTTCATATTCACTCCTTAGGCGCAGTGTAGTTGGATAGGAGGAGGCCTCAAGTTACTACCAACAAAACATTTGGCGTGGGTTTGATTCTCTCTCACTATGCAAGTTTTGACTTAAGCGGAGCTTGTGATGAGGAGCTGGTACAAACTCTTAGGTTATAGTCTTTAGTTCGAAATGAACAACAGGATACCTTGGTGATCTCGTCTTAGGCGCTGCCTTGGACTTGCAGAATGATATGAGGATTTTCCTGTACCAAAAAAAAAAAAAAAACTTTTCATATTCAATTGCTTTTAATTTAATAAAGAAACTGGTAGATGACATGTGTGATGCATCAAATTTTATTTTTAAAATGAAAAATTAATTTTGAGTTTTAATACTTTATGTGTAAAAAATTTTAAAAATTGAAAGTTAAATACAAACAGATTTGTTAATGGTTGATGAAAATTTTGGTCACAGTGTATGATCTCATGTAAAATATGCTCATAAAAATAAAGGGAAATTACATGCAAGTAGGAGTTGGGAAAAAAATTATAAACACATGGGAGATGCAAGTGTGTCTGTAGTATGTTGCAAATAAAAGGCTGTGGGGGGTGCCAATATTACTTGCACCCCTCTATGCGTTGGTAATTTTTTTTGTCCAATTCTCACCTATAGGCAAGTTTCCCTAAAAATAATTTCATTCAAATTTTTTTTTTAAAATGTGTATTATCGAATCCTTGTTTGTGATAATTAAATTTACTAAAAATTATGAATTTCACTTGTATCAAAATATATATTTTTTGAAAAAAAATAAAAATAACGAGAAATTCTATAATATACAAATTATGACTTACAGTGTATTATTTTGTTTATTAATCGAAAAGATCTTTGCTAATTTCTTATATTTTTTGTTATGTCTAAAGTGGTGTGTTGTGTTGTTAATTTTATTTCAAGTGGTGTTTAATTTTGATCTATTATAATATTTTTATATGACAATATTTAAGTATTTTATTACACGAAAAAATGTTTAAGGTGGGTTGACTCGAAAGTAGGATTTATGCTTATATTAGTAAGATCGCAAGAGTTATTCACATTGGTGCATAAAAAATTATAAATTTAAATCATAAACAGTGTCCTTAAAGAGAATCAGGCACAATATGACTTACAGTGTATTATTTTGTTTATTAATCGAAAAGATCTTTGCTAATTTCTTATGTTTTTTGTTATGTCTAATGTGGTGTGTTGTGTCATTAATTTTATTTCAAGTGGTGTTTAATTTTGATCTATTATAATATTTTTATATGACAATATTTAAGTATTTTATTACACGAAAAAATGTTTAAGGTGGGTTGACTCGAAAGTAGGATTTATGCTTATATTAGTAAGATCGCAAGAGTTATTCACATTGGTGCATAAAAAATTATAAATTTAAATCATAAACAGTGTCCTTAAAGAGAATCAGGCACAAGATCTCTAACCTTAATACTTTCACTTCTCAAAGGGTTTTGGTAAATTATGTTACACATCATAATAATGACAAAATTTTTATTCCAGCCAAATTATTTTTGCATACATTTTTTGGCAGAGCTGGTGCATTATTAGTAATAC
Organism: Camellia sinensis; assembly: GCF_004153795.1. Classification (NCBI taxonomy): domain Eukaryota; kingdom Viridiplantae; phylum Streptophyta; class Magnoliopsida; order Ericales; family Theaceae; genus Camellia; species Camellia sinensis. The sequence continues at coordinate 2,038,636 of NW_021026080.1, forward strand.
TATAAATTCAAAATTTTTATTTAAAAATTATTCAAGAAACATCAATAGGTGCCTTGTAAGGGTGTAATTTTGGCCCGTGGCCCACGGGCGGCTCGAGACCCGCCCGCGGCCCGAGGTGGGCCCGACCCATTAAGGCCCGAGCCCAAGCCCAGCCCGATGCCTTAGGCTAGGGCATGGGCCATCGTTTTGAAGCCCGACTCGGCCTGCGTGGCTCGCTCAAGGCCTACCCAAAAGCCCGGCCCGAGGCTCGGCCCGCCCGGCCCACCCGATGCCCTTTTTTTTTTTTAATGAAAAATAATAAAATTTTGGTGGAAAAAATTTAAAAAAAATTTAAAAATTGTTTAGGCCCACCCAAAGCTCGAGCCCAGGCCCAAGCCCATGGCCTGGCCTGAGGCTTGGCCCACTGGCCCGCCCAAAACCCGAATACCCCTGGGCCTAGGCCTAGTTTTCTAGCTCGTGGGCCAGCTCGGCCCGATTTTTTGGCGGGAGCCCGCAAGGCCCGAATGGGCTGGGCCAGGCTGGGCCAAAATTACACCCTTAGTGCCTTGAATATACACAATCATTTTTGATGAATCATTATTCTTTAAAATAATACTCCACATTATTTATCATTTGACATCTGCCAATTTATCAACTAAAAAATTAACAAAAAAAGAATTGAGTTCCATTATTTTAATCAGTTAATATCAAATTGGACGCTACATATATATGTAAATCATATCTAGAAATAAGATGTCTGACATAAAATTACAATGGAGTTAATTTAATTAATGTAATGATATTTTATATTATGATATGTGTTACAAAAGAATAATATTAATTTTAGTTTAAATAATTCATATTTTAATTTTAGCCTTATCGTTCTATAAAAGTGTTACTTAAATATTTATATATAATAAATTTAGTTAAATTATTTATTAATTTTGATCATTTTAATTTTATTGTGCTATAAAAGTGTAATTATCATATAATAATTTTGTGTGCTATATATTAATTTATAGGATAGTAAAATAAACACTCATTTTGATATTAAAAATAATAGTTAAATTAAAAAGAGAATGAGTAATATAAAACTAAAAGTGATTCTAATTATTTAATTTAATATTTATTTTTATATTTATTTGAAAAATAAAAATATGCAAAACTAAAACTACACAAAATTTATTTAAAAGATTATATATATATATGTGTGTGTGTGTGTGTGTGTGTTTTGATTGGATTTAGAAGAAAATATATAAATTAATTATGTAGAGTATTGATTTTTTCTTTAATATTCTTTTTAATTTATTCATACATATTGTATATAGGTATATAAAATTTAAATTAAATATAAATATTTTGAAACAAATAATTTCATGTCAAATAAAAAATTAAATATAAATTAATATTAAACATCAATAAGATAGACAAAAAATAAAAAAAATATAAAAAAATTTAATTTAATCTGTGTGAAACACATAATTAAGCATATTATGTCTTATTTATTTATGTGTATATTGAGATAATTTTATTGTATAAAAAAAAATCTGACAGCAACAAAACTAAATATATGATGAAAAATATATAGAAAATAAATATTTATCAAATAGAGCCAATATAAAATTGGTTATCAAAGTTTAAATTGAATTTGTTTAAAATTTTATATGTAAATAGAAAATGTATCCTGATGTAACTTCTTTTTTTATTAAAAAGTAAACTTTTAGAACATGTCACATAAGAAAGGAAAAACCCTACTCTAATTTATATGATGATGATGGTATGATTGGCCTAAATAATTTATTTTTATCTTTAAACATACTTTTTAAACCCAAAATTAAAAAATTTAAGGTAACGTTTGGTAACGTTTACGCTTTTGGTTTATGTTTACAAAAATTTTATAAACTAGTTTTTGTTTATTTTTAGAAAAACATAAATTACAAATGCGTTTGGTTTGAACAAAATGTTTAAAAAAATTTAAAAACATAAACTAAAAAATATATTTGTTCAGGCCTAAAATATTTTTATTTATATTTATTATTTTATGACAATGGGATCACACACATTATAATTGAAAAAAATTAATTAAAAAAATTATTGAAAAAAAATTTAATTGGAAAAAAAATTAATTAAAAAAATAATTGAAAAAAAATTTAATTGGGAAAAAATTTATTTGAAAAAAAAATTATTTGAAAAAAGATTAATTGAAAAAAAAAATTAATTGAAAAAAAAATTAATTAAAAAAAATTAATTGAAAAAAAAATCATTTGAAAAAAAAAATTGAAAATAAATTAATTGAAAAAAAAAATTGAAAATTGAAAATGTAAACTCATTTTTTGAGTTTACGTTTTTTCCTCAAATTTATAAACTGAGATAACCATTTATAAATAAAAAAAATTATTAAACAAGTTTTTATGACATTTTTTTTAATTTTTGTAAATATAAACTGAAAACTGAAAACTAAAAACTGAAAACGAAATGGTTACCAAACAGGCTTAAGTGTTGCTAAATGTGTACTTAACAGTATTCAGCATCATCCATGACCATCTTGATACTTTACCTACCGAAGGGTCGGCCCGACTTTGCAGGAGCTCATGGCCAATTTAAAAATGAAACTTTTATACATATTTAAGGGAAAAAAAAATTATTTGTTTAAAATTATTTTTTTAACTTGTGCTTATTTATTCAAAATTTATTTGCATATATATATATATCAACAATGATTCATCCCCCCTTTTCCCCCCACCCCCTTTGACCCCCTCTCTCTCTCATTGGTTACATTTTCTTTTTCTTTTTCTTTTTTTTCCATTCTATATATATATATATATATTAAAATTACAGTTTTTACTTGTGCTATGCTTACAAATTATTTAAAATATTAGGTGATAAATCCAAATGTGAAAATTTTGTATTAGTGAGTAGCTTGATTATAATTTGTTTTTCCACAATAATTATGATATTGTATTTTCTAAACAATTTCGTATAATTTTATAATTGACATAAATTATAATTATTGACATAGTTTTGGGGACATTTTCTGTGAAGACATATTTTTTGAATGACAACACGTGGCTGAGGTGTCACCGAAGTGCCAGCCGAGGTGCCACGCGTCTTGGTCATGACGCCGAGGTAATCTCGGCTAGGCCGAGGTTATCTGCGGCAGTACCGGAATCCGAGATAAACGGATGAGGGACAAGAGTCCTAGAATGGGAGAAGACTTCAGTTTGGGTAAAGATAAGACTCTTAGAGAGTTTATCCTAATTCAACTGGAAGTCCAAGATTAGCAGTAATCCGGAGTCCATAGAAGTTAGGCTTCTATTGGGACTAGGTTTATGTTGGCTATAAAAGAGAGGCACCCCCATAGATTTAAGGTATGCTTTTGATACTCAAGCTTGTGAGTTTAATACTTGATTTATCTTTGAGAGATATACTGACTTGATCGTCGGAATGCCCCCGGGTGGACGAAGTACCGCCGGAATGTTCTCTTTTTGTTGCAAGTCAGCCAGGTGCCATCTATTCTGCCGGTACTCTCCAGCTGGTTACTAAGCGGGCAATGTGGTCAGAAAATCACTCACACAATTTGGCGCCGTCTGTGGGAAAGAAAAGAGAATAGATGGCCATCATTGTACAAGATCAACGTATTGAAAACGACGAGTTTAGTAAAGATGGAGAATGTGTCGACATAAATGGAGTGAAGACCCTTCCAGAAGGGACGCAAAGACAGGGGGCATGAGTGCTCCCAAGGAGATGACATTCAAGTATAGAAGGGCTCAGCCCAAGTGAGCAGATCCCGGATTCCAGATCCTGGATCCCGAATCCCAGAAGACAAGATCTCGGCCTAAATAAGTAGGTCCGAGAAGACAAGAGCTCAGCCTAAGTGAGCAGATCCTGGATTCCAGATCCTGGATCCCGGATCCCAGAAGGCATGATCTCGGCCTAGATGAGTAGGTCCGAGAAGAGAAGAGCTCAACCTGAGAGAGCAGATCCAAGATTCCAGCAGACAAGACCTCGGCAATTAAGCCCGAGAAGAGAAGAGCTTAATGAGCAGATCTTAGATCCAGAAGATAAAAAGAAAACATATAAGGTCAGACTGCAGTTAGCCAGGTTGAAGACCTTTTATAAGGTCCATAAAAGAGCATATGAAATCCATGCAGGGGGCAGAGAGAAGACAAAGATGTTTTGAAATTTGTGGACAATTTACAAGTTGAAATTAAACCGAAATCATTGTTTAACACTTGTTGAAATTTGTGGACAATTTACAAATTGAAGTTAAACCGAGATCATTGTTTAACACTTGTTGAAATTTGTGGACAATTTACAAATTGAAGTTAAACTGAAATCATTGTTTAACACTTGTTGAAATTTGTGAACAATTTACAAGTTGAAGTTAAACCGAGATCATTGTTTAACACTTGTTGAAATTTGTGAACAATTTACAAGTTGAAGTTAAACTGAGATGATATTTAACACTTGTTGAAATTCTGTGTGAATTTACAAGTTGAAGTTAAACCAAGATAATATTTAACACTTGTTGAAATTCTGTGTGAATTTACAAGTTGAAGTTAACCCGAGATGATATTTAAACACTTGTTGAAATTCTGTGTGAATTTACAAGTTGAAGTTAAACCGAGATGATATTTAACACTTGTTGAAATTCTGTGTGAATTTACAAGTTGAACTTAAACCGAGGTCGTATTGGGAGAAGATTGGTTTAAACACTTGTTGAAATTCTGTGTAAATTTACAAGTTATAGTTAAATCAAGGTTGTATCGAAAGGAAGATGGTTTAACACTTGTTGAAATTTGTGGACAATTTACAAGCTGAAGTTAAGCCAAGGTTATGATAAAGAATGATGGTTAAAACACTTGTTGGAATTTTTGAGAAAAATTTACAAGTTAAAATCAAGCTCAAGCAATATCTGCGTACTTGCCAGGACTACCAGGTTGTCAAAACTTGAAATATGAAAAACTGAAGTCTTGATAGAAGATTTTGAGAAAGTGACAAGTCCTAAGAAACACTTGTGAAAATATTTGTTATAATATTTTCAAGTGTTAGGACAAGGCTGAGATGAGTAAGATTAGAAGTTGTGACAGAAGTATTTTACCCGAAGAGATTGCACAGTCAAGGTGTACTTTGAAGACATACAAATTATTCTAAGTGTAGAATCATACAAGAGCAGAAAAAAGAAGACATTCATTCAAAGAAAAAATTAGAAAAATGTATTTAAAGAAGAAAGAAGGCACTTCGGCCTGAATATTGAAAAATAAATTATTCAGACTACAAAAATGGCACGTCGACAGGATTAAAAGCATACAAAGAAGGACAAAGTACAAGGTACAAGGTACAAGGAGTAAAAGAAGGAAACAAAACTACTCGGCATCAATGACAGGATATTGAAGACAGTTGGCAAGACTTCTCAGCAGCCTTCTCGGCCTCGAGCTCAGCATCGATCTCCTGAAAAGTTTGATCAAAGCTCTTCTCGGCAATTGGCACCTTGGAGTTTGAAGGCAAGGATTAAAAGCAAGAATCTAGAAAAAAACACAGAAAACAGAAACAAGAATGTAATTCGTAATCAAGAATAGTGATGAAGCTATCAGGAAATCAAGACAAAAAGATTGCACAGGTGTGTCAAGCCCAGAACAGTGGCAGAAATTAACAAATGTGTGAACAGTGTGTATTCAAGAAGATAATTTGGAAACAACGGGTAAAACAACAATGGTGATTAACAATGAAGCAGAGTTTCTTGGAAAGAAACAAGAAATAAAACCAGGAGGAACAGTGGCTTACCAAAAAGAGGGAAGCCAGAATGAGAATTGTCGAAGTTTGACGACGGATGTGAAAATGACAGAATGGCGTATGCTTCACCGGAGGAGAGGAACGAAAACAGTTGCAGAGCTTGAAATCTTGGAGCAATGACGGATTTAAGCAAAAGAGCTAGAAAGAGAAAAAGCTAGAGGATTGAATGAAAAAAAGAGAAAAATCAGAGTCAAGAAGACGACAAAGTTCAAGAATAAAGCCAACTGCACAGGCACTAAGTAAGTATGTAAAGAACAAGAAAGTAAATGACCCAGACACGATGCTAGCAACAGAAAGCGAATATGGCAAGAACAGTGCCAGGCGTTCAACAATTCAAAGCTTGAAAACAGACGAAAATAGAAGACAACGGAGGGCAAGTAAACGGATTAAGAAGAGTTATGAAAGAATGAGCTTATAAGAGTTTATGAACCTACCAAGAGAAATAAACGCCGATATGAAGATCGCCGAAGTCAAATAGATGACTGGAAGTCAGGAACCCACCGAAGAATGTGAGTGGAGCAGTTGCAAAGCTCTTAGAGTTTACGAATTAATGGAACAAAAAACCTCAGCTAGGAGGTGTGATCTCGAGCAGCTTGGAAAGCATGAAGCTTGATACTTGACAGAAGTGAACAATAAAGTCCAGGGAACTTTGAGGTCGGCAAGTTTGATCTCGGACAGAGGGGCACAGATGAACGAACAGTGTAGGTTCCATCACCTCACCTTAGGATGCCGAGGTAATAGAACCTAGGGGGCAGTTGTGGGGATATATTTTCTGAGTACCAACACGTGGCCAAGGTGATGCCGACGTGTCAGCCGAGGTGCCACCTATCCTGGTTGTTATGCCGAGGTCATCTCGGATAGGCCAAAGTTACCTCTGAAGATATCAGAATCCGAGATAAGCGGATGAGGGGCAAGAGTCCTAGAATGAGAGAAGACTTCAGTTTGTATTAAGATAAGACTCTTAGAGAGTTTATCCTAATCTTACTGGGAGTCTAAGATTAGCAGTAATCCTGAGTCCATAGAAGTTAGGCTTCTATTGGGACTAGGTTTATGTTGGCTATAAAAGAGAGGCACCCCCATGGGTCTAAGGTATGCTTTTGATGCTCAAGCTTATGAGTTTAGCACTTGATTTATCTTTGAGAGATATATTGACTTGATCGTCGGAATGCCCCCTGGTGGACAAACCACCGCTGGAATCTTCTCTTTCTGTTGCAGGTCAGCCAGGTGCCATCTATTCTGCCGGTGCTCTCCAGCTGGTTACTAAGCGGACAGTGTGGTCAGAAAATCACTCACACAATTTGGCGCCGTCTGTGGGAACGAAAGGAGAATAGATGGCCAACGACAGACTGAAAGAGAAGGTTGGGGACGACACCCCTACTGAGAGTGGGAAACATATTGACCTTGGTGTCGAAGAAGACAACTACAACGAAAAAACTCATGATAAGAATCACGGAGAAGAGGACGTCGGCCAGGAGGGCGACGTGCCGAAGAAATCAGACTGAAGCAAGTATTATAATGAGGACGACTTCCAGCCACCGTTCCCGTCACAAGATACGCCGATTCCAGCAGCCAAGAAAGATGCCCAGGCAGGGGGGCAGAAGACAACTCCTACAGCTCCTCAGCACGATAGGACTAAGGAACATTCTAACTGGCTTTCAAGGGAGGTCGGACGAGGAGAATCAAGAAGGGGAGATTCACAGAGGACACATCGCACCAAGGAAGCTGACTCCAAAGAACATCGGCATGTTCAAGGGAAGGACCTCTGTTTCGACATGACCAATGGAGGGAGGTCCAAAAGGACTCGCAATGACACAGGAAGTAGTGCACCAAAGAGGCTGAATCCAGAGATAGCCAAGCTCCTGGACGAACCAAGGAGGATCTGAGGGATTACCTCCAGAGAAAGCGACAAGATGCCAAGGTAACCTCACCTGTCAAGCCGAGATAACACTGGATATGAGAACACAAGAGCTCAGCCCAAGTAAGCCGATCCCGGATTCCAGATCTTGGATCCGAGATCCCAAAAGACAAGATCTCGGCCTAAGATGATTAAGTCCGAGAAGAGAAGAGCTTGCCGAAATCATTGTTTAACACTTGTTGAAATTTGTGGACAATTTACAAGTTGAAGTTAAACCGAAATCATTGTTTAACACTTGTTGAAATTTATGGACAATTTACAAGTTGAAGTTAAACTGAAATCATTGTTTAACACTTGTTGAAATTGTGGACAATTTACAAGTTGAAGTTAAACCGAAATCATTGTTTAACACTTGTTGAAATTCTGTGTGAATTTACAAGTTGAAGTCAAACTGATGTGATATTTAACACTTGTTGAAATTCTGTGTGAATTTACAAGTTGAAGTTAAACCGAGGTCATATTTAACACTTGTTGAAATTCTGTGTGAATTTACAAGTTGAAGTTAAACCGAGATCATTGTTTAACACTTGTTGAAATTTGTGGACAATTTACAAGTTTAAGTTAAACCGGGGTCATGATTAAAGGAAGGAATGATATAGGTTCCATCACCTCAGGATGTCGAGGTAATAGAACCTAGGGGGCAGTTATGGAGACATATTTTTTGAATGACAACACGTGGCCGAGGTGTCACCGAAGTGCCAGCCGAGGTGCCACGTGTCCTGGTCATGACGCTGAGGTAATCTCGGCTAGGCCGAAGTTATCTGCGGCAATACTAGAATCCGAGATAAACGGATGAGGGATAAGAGTCCTAGAATGGGAGAAGACTTCAGTTTGGGTAAAGATAGGACTCTTAGAGAGTTTCTCCTAATTCAATTGGAAGTCCAAGATTAGCAGTAATCCTGAGTCCATAGAAGTTAGGCTTCTATTGGGACTAGGTTTGTGTTGGCTATAAAAGAGAGGCACCCCCATGGGTCTAAGGTATGCTTTTGATACTCAAGTTTGTGAGTTTAACATTTGATTTATCTTTGAGAGATATACTGACTTGATCGTCGGAATGCCCCTAGGTGGACGAACCACCGCCGGAATCTTCTCTTTCTATTGCAAGTCAACCAGGTGCCATCTATTCTGCCGGTGCTCTCCAGCTGGTTACTAAGCGGACAGTGTGGTCAGAAAATCACTCATACATTTTCAATGGGTAATGTTATTAATTTAGGAAAATTCTAATATACACATTTTTGAAAGAGATGTATCATATGCATCCCTAATTATGTCATTTTATTTTTTAATTATGCCTAATTTTCTTCTTTAGTTATGACTCATGTTGTGTTTAGTTATGATTTTTTTTTTTTTTTTTTTTTTTAGTTATGTCTCAAAAAGTATGAAATTATGTTTTTTTCCCCTTTAATTATAAGGTACATATGGTACACACTCTCTGAGGAGTGTGTATCATAGTGTTTCCCATTAATTTATTCAAACATTTCCCCATCTTAATTTATTGAATTGAAAATTTGATCAACTTCAACTTTAAAAAAATAATTTTTGAAGAGAAATTGTAACTTATATATATAGTGACAATATTCTATAAACCATTCATGCATTTAGCAAATATCTATCCATTATTATTAAATAATTGACCAATTCAATTATTTTTAAATAATTCATCACTTCAATTATTTTTTTAAATCAGTGAAACTTTTCATTTTTTAATTACTAATATAATAATGTAATGTTTAGTTTACTATAATAAAATTGAATGCGATGGAATGACCATTCTTTCGCCTCTCCATAGAATAACAATTCTGTTACAATAGTGAATAACAATTTCATTTGTTTTTTTTTTAAGGGAGAAGTTTATCTCCAATTCTCATCTAGATAAGAGAGGATTGTTTGGGCCCATAGGGCTCATTACAGGTCTCATATCGATGATTCGAACCGTTTATTTTATAAGGTCTTGCATATGTATCATCCATTAAAAAAAATAGGTCACTCTGATATTCGTAACCTTCATTTTATCAAATTTGTTAAAAAAAAAAAATGAATTGTCTGTTTTTAAAACACATTGATTTTTAATTTTTTTGGAGACAAATTCTATAAAATGAAGAGCTTATGAATATTAGATCGACCTATTTTTTTTATGGATGATATACACACAGGGCCTGATAAAATGAACTGTTCGAATAATCAAAATGGAACCCGTAATGAACCTTATAGACCCAAATAGTCCTCTCTAATCTATTTTTTTAATCCTTTTTTTGGTAAATCAAATATGAAAATAAATAATATGATATAATAGTTATTTCATGGCAATTCATTTCAATGGAATAATATAAGAACCAAATTATTTAGAGATCCTAGTTTTTAAACAGAACCTGAAGAGCCAAGGCAAGTTGTCTTGATGTGCTTTCCAATAATGTGAGAACCCACCCTATATATCTCACGACAAGGTTTATCAACAGAAAGAAATGGAGGTTGTTTACAGCAATAAATGTGCTATTTATAGTTGTTTATTTATTTATTTTATATTTTGAAAGTCCGTATCAAATTATTTGTTTTAACTTTTGCTTGTAGGTTTTTAAATATAAAAAACTTAAATAAATTGAATATTTGAAAAGGAATGGATTTATCTAGATTGGAGGTGTTGTTAGGCCTTTAGGCCCACCGCATGCCATAGTTTGATAATTTGAACTGTCTATTTTGTTTGGCTATGCGAGATTTTATTAGATTTGTTTGCGAACAAAAGGATGAATTATTTTTAAAATTATTTTTGTCATCCATTTTTTGCAGGCAAATACTATCAAAACATGTGGATATATTAGGTCAATCTTATTTTTTTCATAGGAGATTTACACGTAATTGAACAAAATGAATTGTTCAAATCATCGAAGTGAGGTTGTGGTGGGTGCTACAAGGCTCAACAGCAAACCAAACCCATCAAAAAATTAGGAAAGGAGTATTTTTATCTTTTATTTTTTGGTTATTTATTTTCAACTTACAAAAATTGCACCAAATGTTGCCCCTCGAACCTTATTAAGAGAAGTTGTAAGAGAGACAAACGCTTTCTAGGCCTTTCCTCTAAGCTTAAAAGCTTTTATAATCACTCTTGTTGACACCTTAATTTAAATTCTCAAATTTATTCATAAGGAGAGTTGAGCCCATCTCATGATATACTATTATTATAAATTGCAAAATATTTTTGAGCTTTAAACTCATTCCTTTTTCTTAGATTTTAAAAAAATTTTGAATCATAAAAATTGATGTGTCACAATGTTATTGATCTAAAAATAATTTGACATTTTAAATTAAATTGAATTTAGTTACATATAAAGAAACAAACTTGGACTTTTCATTAATTAAATCTTTCCTACAACTTTCCCTTTTAAGATGTCTCCGTCAAATTTTAATCTAAGTTTATTAAATTGAAAAACCAATATTTATAGACAAAAACAAATTTAAATTAAACTATTGTCTCATAATTTTTTCTCTTCCATTTTCAACACCTTTTTCTTTATTTTTAAATACTCTATATTAAAATAAATTATTTATTGACGAAGACACACATAAATTAAGTTTATGAGATGAAATTTAAATTTGTTCATGACGGTGTTGAAAATGGGAGCAAAAAGTTTGATGAAAACAATGTTGAAAATGGTCAATGAAAATATTTATTCTTTCGATTAACTATATGTTTCACAAAATTAAGTTTTTTATTTTTATTTTCTTTTATGTTTTTGTTTTTCTTCATTTTTTTTTGAATTATACAATAAAATACTTTTCAATACATTTATAACATAAATGAATTAGATTTATAAGCTTAAAAAAATTAAAGAATAAAAAATAAAATAGTGAAATTAAACTGAATATATTAAACATTGATTAATAAGTAATTTCTAATAAAAAAGTAAAAGCTAAAAGGTTCTTTCTAACTTAAAATTTTAATCCATGAATTTTAAATGCTTTTTTATATGCATGTCGATTATCTCTCATAGATTCTATGAATTTTAAATCCCTTTTTTTATGCATGTCGATTATCTCTCATAGATTATTCATGTAAAATATATGTACCAAAAAAATTTATTTGCTTAAAATATGAAAATATTTGAATTAACCAGAGTTAAAGTCCATTAGCAAAATTTTGAGTATAATAGAACAATTTCAGGATATTCATATTGAAATTTTAACATTTTTAAATGCAATTTACAAAGAGTTATAGGTAATTATTCCTTTAATTTTTACATCATATAAGTTTTAAAGTAATTACCAAGGATCCTCTAGAGTGTTTTTTCCCTAAAGTTTTCTAAAGTGGTGTATTATGTGGTTGAGATTTAATGTTGAAATATGATGTAAAAATTAAAGGAATAATTACCTATAAGTCTTTGTAACACCCGTGCTTTATAAGTCCATGAGATGCATTTAATTTGATTTCTATTGTCATTGAGATTCTTTGGGTTGGTGTATCATCGTATCGGTGAAGTGAAATCCGATCTAGACTTGATAAGGATGTTCTTTTGCATTTAATTTTATTAGAAAAATGCTTTGGAACCTAGAGATTCTGTTCTGATTGTTGACACTTGCTATTCTTTCTTTTCTTACTTATTGGTTTTGTTTCTAGGTGTCGACACCACCTCTTCTTGGTGTCGACATCGCATGACCTGGGTGTTCTTGGTACAACACTGCTTTCTGGTGTCGACACTTGAGCTTTCTAGTGTTGATACCCCGTCTGGTGTTGACACTTGACAGAAAATTTAGAAATTTTCTGCTACGTTTTGCCTACCTTTTTGGGACCTTTTGACTTTTATTTTAATTGACTTTTGGGGGTTAATAACCACTTTTGTCCTTGGGCTATAAATAGACCTCTCTCTCGCTCTCTCTCTCCTCTCTTCCTTTCTACACCATAATCTACCATTCTCTCTCCCAAAACATTGGTTTTTTAGATCTACTCACTTTGAGTCATCTCCTTACCTTGCTTCTTTGAGATAGATTGTAGAGTGTGTCGAGGGTTTCATTCTAATCTGAGCGGATTATCGTTTCGCCACTTTTGACTTTTGAGGTTTTTACTTGTTTTCTTCTTCTCTAAGCTTGAGGTAGAGATTTCTTTGATTATTTACAATACCTCGCTATAGAAAGACATGTGGTAGATTTTATTACAAAAAAACATGATCTTTATGAGATTTTTCTGAAAACATGAAGATGGGGGTTTAGGGTTTGAGTTTTATGAGTTTAAACTTGTGTTTTGTGCTTGATTATGTCAAATAAGTGTTATTGAGTATGCTTAGGATGTTAGAACTTAAAAACCCTAATTTTTATTACTTGTTTTGGGAAATGGGATTTATTAGTGTCATTTATGTGTTGGGTAATGATTGTATATCAACAAATTTGGAAATTTGATAAGTAAAAAGGGTATTGTCAAATTATTGTGAGTATTGAATATTTGGAATAACGGAAATTGGTTTTGAAATAAAAAAGAAGTTTATAAAACTCTTTATAAAATGAGAAGTGAGTAGAGTTGATATTTTAAAATCATGGAGTCGGTTGTGGAGTTTAATAATGAGAGTTGGGGAAATTAACTAAGAGAGCTATGCTGTCTTTCGTTATGAAAATTATATTGTTTAATTATGAGGGTTGTCTACTTATTGTTTAGAGGTTTTGTTTTTGGCCATTGGTAGAGGATAATATTAATTGTTGCTGAATAAAATACACGTACTATGTGTTGCGAATTAATTGTGTAATTCAGAATGAAGTAGAAATTTGATGTGATGGATGTGATTGTGCTATTTGAGGTAACGTGATCCTTCCGGCTAGCAATCAGTAAAGCGGGCGGATGTGCTATATAGAGGTAATGTGTTCCTTTCAGTTAACATCTGGTAAAGCAGGCTGATGCTATATAGAGGTGTGGGGATATATTTTCTGAGTACCAACACGTGGCAAGGTGACGCCGACGTGTCAGCTGAGGTGCCACGTGTCCTAGTCGTGACGCCGAGGTTATCTTGGCAAGGCCGAGGTTATCTCCGAAGATATCAGAATCCGAGATAAACAGATAAGGGACAAGAGTCTTAGAATGAAGAGGAGACTTAGTTAAGATAAGGATAAGGCTTTTTTATCTCTTGAAGAGTCCAAAGTAAGTATTGAGATGGAATCCATAGAAGTCAGGCTTCCTGTGGGACTAGGATTAAGTAAACTATAAAAGAGAGGCACCCCCATGGGTCTAAGGTATGCAATTTATGCTTTAAGTAGTGAGTTTAGCACTTGATTATCTTGGAGAGATATACTAACTTGATCGTCGGAGTGCCCCCGGGTGAAAGAGCCACCGCCGGAGCCTTTTCTTTTTGTTACAGGTTTGTTAAAGCCATCTATTCTGCCGGTGCTCTCCAGCTGATTACTAGGCAGGCAGTGTGGTCAGAAAATTACCCACACAATTTGGCGCTGTCTGTGGGAATCTTAGAAGAATAGATGGCCAGTGACGGACAAAGGGAAAACATTGGGGGCGACACTCCTGCTAGGAGTGGCAGACCAATTGATCTTGACGTTGAAGGAGACAACCACAGTGCAGAAAATCATGACCAGGGTCACGGAGAGAAAGACGTCGGCCAGGAGGGCGGTACTTTGAAGCGAACAGACCAAAGCAAGTATTATAACGAAGATAACCTCCAGGTATGGAGGGATAGGTGCTTTCGGAGGGATGAGGAAGTAAGAGAATTGGCAAACAAGTTGGCAGACCTACAGTCGGTCGTCAACTTCATGATGCAAAACAATGTCATGCAGCCACCATACCCGCTGCAAGATACACCGATGCCAGCAATTAATACCCAGAAGGGAGGAAGGAAAACAATCCCCGAAGTCCCTCAGCACACCAGGAGCGGAAGGCACTCTCATCGACCTTCCAGGGAAGTCGGACGAGAAGAGCCAAGGCAAACTCTCACCGACCTTCTAGGGAAGTCGGACGAGAGGAGCCAAGACGAGAGGAGTCCCGAAGAACGTATCACACGAAGGACCCAGAGCCCAAAGAACATCGGCATGTTCAAGGGCAGGCGCTCTGCTTTGACACAACCCATGGAGAAAGATCAAAACGGGCTCACCAAGAGGCCGAAAGTAGTGTGCCGAAAAGATTGAAGTCCAAAGATAGCCGAGCTCTAGAAAGAAGTAAAGAGGAATTGAGAGATTACCTCAAGAGGAAGCAACAGAATGCAGAAGCCGAGGTAACTTCCCCGGATAAACCGAAAACACCATTCTCGGTGGAGCTAGACAAATTTGAAGCACCAAAGAGATTCAGTATACCGAGGTTCCAAATTTATGATGGTAAGTCAGATCCCAACTTTCACGTTGGACTATACCTGAATTCAATGGCATTATATAGTGGGAACGAGCCGTTGCTCTGCAAAGTATTCCCCTCGTCCTTCGGGGAAATTGCATCAGATTGGATCCATAAACTACCGAAAGGAAGCGTAAAGACTTGGGAGGGCCTGGCCGAGATGTTTGTGGCCAGGTTTGTGACAAATAAACTACAGCCTTTGAGGGTTGACGCACTGATGGCTTTAAAAATCACCAAGGATGAAAGCCTTAGGGCCTACGCAAAAAGGTACTACGAGGTGTTCAATCGAATACCTGAATGCAACCAAGAGGTGGTGGTCGTGTCTTTCAAGAACGGCCTGAAAGATGACTGCCCACTACGGAAATCTTTGGCAAAGACATTGCCAAAAAGAATGGAGGAACTTATGGCAAGAATCGAGAAGTACGCCAGAGCCGAAGAGGATACGTCGGGAAACAAAGAGACAAAATAGGAGAAAGAAAACGGCTCACCGAAGCGAAGCCGAGGTAACAACGGACCGATCAAATAAGAAACGGAATTAAGGGTTAAACAGGCAGTAACGACTGTATTCCGAGTCCCGATCCACAAAGTCCTGGATCAAATACGAAACCAACCACTGTAGTTCTAAACATATTGGCCTTTGGCCCATTCTAATTTCCATCTACGTCAAAACGGCCAGAAAACGGCTTGCCGAAGCGAAGCCGAGGTAACAACGGACCGATCAAACAAGAAACGGAATTAAGGGCTAAACAGGCAGTAACGACTGTATTCCGAGTCCCGATCCACAAAGTCCTGTATCAAATACGAAACCAACCTTATTTCAGAGGACCGACAAGAACACCAGGGGAATTTATGGGAAGAAACGTCGGTAGGCGTTGTGCTTACCACAATGAAGAAGGGCACCCAACTCAGGGTTGCAGAGCCCTAAAAGTACACCTAGAAGACTTGGTGAGGCAAGGCCATCTGAGGGACCTTGTCGATGAGGCCAGGACAAGGGAAAAACAGGCAAGATTGCCTCAAGCACCAGCAGCTCCGCCTCCCCTAGCACAGCAACCACAAGCAGGAGGACCACGGGTGGTCAATGTAATTCACTCAAAAGTGAACGAAAATGACATATGAGGGGAGACCCAGAAGGTAAAACACCTACAGCACGTAAACCAGGTCGGATATAAAAGACCTTGACCCGAAGAATGCCAGGGACCAACGATAGCCTTTACTGAAGCCGACCTAGAGATGGTCCAGCATCCACATAATGATGCCTTGGTAGTATCCCTCCAGGTTGGGGAGTGCCAAGTGAAACGCATCCTGATTGATCAAGGCAGCTCTTGCGACATCATGTATGTTAGATGTTACAAGGAGCTGGGCCTTCATCCTGATGACTTGGAGCAATCCAATGGCCCGATGGTCGGCTTCAATGGAACGCCGGCATGGCCACTGGGCGCAACAAGCTTGGAAGTACAAGCCGGAACTAAGAAGGTCAGGCAGAATTCATGGTGATTGACACGCCTTCGCCATCCAACATCATCATGGAAAGGCCATGGTTGCATGCAATGGGGGCAGTTCCCTCAACATTGCATCAACTACTGCGATTCCCAACAGAGCATGGGATAGAGGAAGTTAGAGGCGATCACCTACAGGCGAAGAGTTGCTCCATGACAGCAATGAAATCTACCTGCAGCGTGCAAGAGCCAGAAAAGGCAAAAATTGAAGATGAGGACTTGGAAGTCCTAGAAGACGTCGGCAAAGAACCAGCCGAGAAAAGCGAAGAGGTGCTAAAGAAAATCCTCGTCCAGGATGGGGATGAAGAACGCTTTTTTCTTCTCGGCTCGGGCTTAGCCGAAGAATAGAAAAAAGAGTTAGAGGCTTTTTTAAGAGCAAATATTGAGGTGTTCGCTTGGACACCTTACGAAATGCCTAGCATTTACCCCGAGGTCACTTGCCACAAATTGAATGTTGACAGGTCGGCCAAACCTATAATTCAGCGAGTCAGAAGACCGACGTTGATACACGTTGAAGCAGTAGAAGAAGAAGTAGACAAACTCCTGGAGGCCAGGGCCATTAGAGAAGTACACTACCTAACATGGCTGTCCAATACAGTAGTGGTAAAGAAGAAGAACGGTAAATGGAGGGTCTGTGTAGACTTTACCTGTCATGACCCGAACCCACCCCTATGGGTTAAGGACATGACCGGCCAGTAATCCTGTGATTACCTACGGCCTCAGACCGAAATAAGATGATTAATCAGAGTAAAGGGGCCAAACGGAAGCAAAAATTAAAACTTTGTCTATAGAGCCGTGCTTATATGCACATCAACAGACCATACTCAGATACGTAATAACCCACATCAAAAGTACAGTTTCACAAAAATTCATTACAGACAGGATCATCCAAAACGAGTCAACCTATGACAGACTATATACAGATATACATAAAGTCCTTGCCGACAAGACCAAATATAAAATACATGGCAAAGAGGCAAGGATAGGTCTCAAGAGTGAGACGCAAGGCTGACTTCCCCAAAACTTGGATTTTTCCTAGCAGACTTCACTGGGGCTGGGTTTGAACTTCCCTTGGCTCACCTACAAACACATGAATGAGCGTGAGCGATAGCCCAGTGAATAATATCAAATACAAAAGTCATATAAACAATATGTAGAACAATATACTCCAAACGGCCTTGGGCCCAATTCATATTCCTACTTAACATATGTACATTTATACAAAGTTCAGATCAAGTGACTGTAGTTCTAAACATATTGGCCTTTGGCCCATTCTGATTTCCATCTACGTCAAAACGGCCTTCGGCCCATTCATTCATGTCAAAACGGCCTTCGGCCCATTCATTCATGTCAAAACAGCCTTCGGCCCATTCATTCATGTCAAAACAGCCTTCGGCCCATTCATTCATGTCAAAACAGCCTTCGGCCCATTCATTCATGTCAAAACAGCCTTCGGCCCATTCATTCATGTCAAAACAGCCTTCGGCCCATTCATTCATGTCAAAACAGCCTTCGGCCCATTCATTCATGTCAAAACAGCCTTCGGCCCATTCATTCATGTCAAAACAGCCTTCGGCCCATTCATTCATGTCAAAACAGCCTTCGGCCCATTCATTCATGTCAAAACAGCCTTCGGCCCATTCATTCATGTCAAAACAGCCTTCGGCCCATTCATTCATGTCAAAACAGCCTTCGGCCCATTCATTCATGTCAAAACAGCCTTCGGCCCATTCATTCATGTCAAAACAGCCTTCGGCCCATTCATTCATGTCAAAACAGCCTTCGGCCCATTCATTCATGTCAAAACAGCCTTCGGCCCATTCATTCATGTCAAAACAGCCTTCGGCCCATTCATTCATGTCAAAACAGCCTTCGGCCCATTCATTCATGTCAAAACAGCCTTCGGCCCATTCATTCATGTCAAAACAGCCTTCGGCCCATTCATTCATGGTTCCCCGCTCGAGCGGACCTCAAAATTCTGGAAAACCCAGAACTGTGTTCCTGAGCTTCATTTCGACTTTCAACCAACAATTCATGCATGTTATGGCCCAAATTACACATTTACACATGCTAACATGCTGCTAATACAAGATTACAACATCAGGAAGCTCAATTTCATGATTTATCTACATGCATGTCCCAAAATATCTCAAACCCATCACCAACATGCTCAAATTCAAACATTCAAGACTTATACCCCCATGTTTTGTACATGCATGCCCATTTTGACTTCACATTCATTTCAAATAATGTACTTAGTGCTCATTGCTATAAGATTCAACAAAGACATGCTTGCATGTGGGATTACACTACCAATCTTTCACAATTTCACAAATTACATGCTAGATTTTGTGATTCCATAGGAATTCTCTACATGCATGCACATATCAAGCCTCAATTTCAATAAAACCAGCTCAAATCATGCTATTGATCACCACAACTCTTGAACACACAAGATTACACATTAACTCATGGATTCAAGAATCAATGCTTACCTAGAGGCTCAATTCTTCCAATTTATGGTCAAGTCTAGAGTTGCCTTCAAGACTTCCAAGATTTAAGAGCAAAACTTTGATTTCCTCCCCTCTCTCTCTCTAGTTCGGGTCTCTCCTCCTCTAGAGAGTTTAATCAGCCCCAAAAATGAAATAAAAGGAGGGAGTTGAATGCATAAGGGTCCCATATAACCCCACTAAGCCCCATTAAGTTAATATCACATATTGGAGCACCAATTCGTTAATTAATCAATTTAATCTGGCCCGAATCAGTCTTTCAATTAAATTTCACCGTAGGCTCTAAAAATTATGCCAATCACAATGGCGTAATCAATTTCGGGTTCTGTGGCCGATAAGGCCCTCAATTTAATTTCCAAAGCTGATTATTTAAACAGATATTCCTACGGTGAACAGATAAAACTTCAAAATCACATAATGGCACACAAAATCATGGTAAACACATAATCATACTCAAATTAAGGACCAATTAGAATATTACGGGATAGGGGTATCACATTACCAGCCTTAACAAAGCCTGTCCCAAAGACAACTTTTCCTTGCCCAAAATTAACCAGCTAGTAGATGCCATTTCAAGGCATGGAAGAATGAGTTTCCTAGACGCCTACAGGGGGTACCACCAGATCGCCATGTACGCCCCAGACGAAGAAAAAACCGCATTCATCACCCCAAAAGGCCTGTATTGTTACAGGGTAATGCCTTTCGGGTTGAAAAACGCAGGAGCAACTTACCAAAGGCTGGTAACCAAAATGTTCAAACACCTGATTGGCCGAACGATAGAAGTCTACATCGATGACATGGTTGTGAAGACCAAGGAACCTATGGCACATCTTGCCGACCTAAAAGAGGTCTTTGATATACTCAAAACATACCGGCTCTGACTCAACGCATCGAAGTGCGCATTTAGAGTTGGATCAGATAAGTTTCTGGGGTACCTGGTAACAAGAAAGGGCATTGAGGCCAGCCCAGATCAAATCAAGGCCATCCTAGAGTTGAAGAGCTCGACCTTGGCAAAGCAGGTGCAGACGCTAACTGGAAGGGCCGCAGCCCTAAACAGGTTCATCAACAGAAGCTCAGACAAATGTAAACCCTTCTTTAACCTGGTAAAGAAAGCTACGGACTTCCTATGGATTGAGGAATGTGAGGCCGCTTTGGCCGACCTAAAAAAGTATCTAACCACGACCCCAGTCCTCTTAACACCTGAACCTGGAGAAGAACTGTTTTTGTATTTAGCAGTTTCAGAACACGCAGTAAGTGCAGTGCTAGTCCGAGAGGAAAAAGGGGAGCAAAAGGCTGTTTATTATGTAAGCAAAACCTTGGCCAATGTAGAAACAAGGTACCTACCACTAGAGAAACTAATGCTGGCCTTAGTAATGGCTTCAAAAAAGATAAACCATTACTTTCAAGCGCACAAGATTATAGTGTTAACAGAGCACCCACTGAAGCCCTTGCTACAATAAGGAGACTTAACTGGAAGAATAGCAAGATGGGCAGTGGCCTTGGGCCACTACGACCTGGAGTTCAGGCCAAGAACAGCAATTAAGGGCCAAGTTTTGGTCGACTTCGTAGCCGAATTCATGCCAGAATCCATCGAACATCAGGCTTCGTTGAGCCAAGATGTACGATGTCCAAGTAAACAAGGAGAAGCCCAGCCAAAGGCAAAAGAACAAGGAAAGGAAAAACTCAGACCCTGCAGCATTTACATCGGCGACTCCTTTCGCCTGTTTGTCGATAGGATTTCAAACCGGCAAGGAGCGGGGGCAGGAGTAGTGTTAATATCTCCTGATGGGGAGATATTAGAACAGTCTATTCGATTGGGGTTCAAGGCCTCAAACAATGAGGTAGAATACGAAGCACTGATTGTAGGACTAAAGCTAGCAATGGCAGCCGATGCAGATGAGGTAATAATTTTTTGTGATTCACAACTTATAGTAAATCAAACAACAGGAGAGTTTGCAACTCGAGATGAGAGAATGTCGGCATACGCAAAGGAAGTTATCAGGCTGGCAGCCTTGTTTTGCAACTATCAACTTCTTCAAATCAGCCGAGATGATAACAACCACGCCGACGCGTTGGCCAACTTGGCAGGCTCAATGCAAACTGGAAAAACAAGAACAATAATGATTGACTATTTGTCAAGCCCGAGCATAGAACAGTCGATCACAGAGCAAGAAACAATGTGTGTGGACTTGGGACCAAGCTGGATGGATGCAATTGTTGCATTCCTGAAAGAGGGAAAGCTGCCAGAAGACCATAAGGAGGCACACAAGGTCAGATTGAAGTGGGCAAGATTTAGTCTGACAGCGGACGGACATCTTTATAGAAGGTCCTTCACTGGACCCCTTTTAAGGTGCGTACACCCTTTGCAGGTTGAAGATTTTCTATACGAAATTCATGAAGGGATTTGTGGAAGCCACGCTGGGTGCAGATCACTAGCTCACAGGGCCATTACTCAGGGGTATTGGTGGCCCTACATGCAAAAAGATGCAGAAGCCTACGTAAAGAAGTGTGAACAATGCCAAAGGTTTGCACCTTTGATACACCAGCCAGCTGCTGACCTGAACCCTGTATCCAGTCCATGGCCATTTGCCCAATGGGGCATGGATCTCATTGGGCAGTGGCCCCAAGCAACTGGGCAAAGGAAGTACTTACTGGTAGCAACAGATTACTTCACGAAGTGGATAGAAGCAGAACCTCTTGCCAAAATCCGAGATGTGGACGTCAAGAATTTTATATGGAGAAACATCATCACCAGATTTGGCATCCTAAGACCAATAGTTGCCGACAACGGAACACAGTTTGACAGCAAACTTATCAAGAACTTCTGTGCAAAATTCAAGATAAAGAATTACTTTTCAATACCAAGTTTTCCCCAAAGCAATGGGCAAGCAGAAGCATCCAACAAAGTAATTCTGGACGGGATAAAGAAGAGACTGCAGGCAGCAAAAGGAAAGTGGGTAGAGGAAAGTGGGTAGACGAGTTGCCCAATGTACTCTGGGCATATCGGACTACGCCGAGAAGATCAACAGGGAAAACCCCCTTTGCCATGGCCTACGACACAGAAGCAGTCATTCCACTGGAGATCGGCATCCCAGGGATCAGAACCCAGGGAGTAGAGAATGGGATCAATGACATATTTCTAGCTTGAGACCTGGATCTCTTAGAAGAAAGAAGGAAGAAAGCTGCAATTCAGCTCGCAGCGTACCGGCAGCAACTTGCTAGAGCTTACAATAAGAAGGTCAATCTAAGGGATTTTCAGGTCGGCAACTTAGTTCTAAGAAAAGTTGTTGGCAACAAGAAGGATCCCAGAGGGGGAAAGCTTGGCCCAAACTGGGAAGGACCCTACAGAATCACTTCGGTATTGGGCAATAGAGCATACCGACTTGAAGACAATGAGGGCAAAGCATTGCCAAGACCCTGGAACACTTGTAATTTGAAAATTTTCTACCATTAACTGTTCCTTGTTATTTTTTACCGACATTATCAATAAAATTTTAGCAGAGTTCTCCAAAGACTTATGAATTGATAAAAGATGCATAATGATTGTTTCTGAATAATGAGAACCTAAGTGGAACTCAAGTTCACATTGGGGGCAGAGAGAAGACAGTAATGCTTAACGCTTGTTAAAATTTGTAGCAATTTACAAGTTGAAGTTAAGCCGAGATAATTGTTTATCTTCACTTGTTGAAATTTGTAGCAATTTACAAGTTGAAATTAAACCAAAGAAATGCTTAACGCTTGTTGAAATTTATAGCAATTTACAAGTTAAAGTTAAGCCGAGATAATTGTTTATCTTCACTTGTTAAAATTTGTAGCAATTTACAAGTTGAAGTTAAGCCGAGTTAATTGTTTATCTTCACTTGTTGAAATTTGTACCAATTCACAAGTTGAAGTTAAACCAAAGACAAGAACTTGCCGAGGTAGATCATCGGTTGACATAACCGAGGTGTGTCACCCCGAGAAGGTTACACAAAGGAGGAAGAGTATACATATGTAGAATATTCTAAGTATAGAATCATACGAAGACAAAGAAGAGAAGACAAGAGTACATGCACTTAGAAAAGGAAAGTTATATTCATTCACCAAGAAAAAAAAAGGGGGCACATCGGCAATACAAAGAACATACATTGTTCCTCAAGATAAAGAAGCAAGAAAATACAAGTAAGAAAAAGATAACAGCTAAGACTCCTCCCCACCAGTTGGTTGAATTTGAAGATCAGTTGCTTGTTGAGAAGACATCCCAGCAGCATTATCCGCCGCTATCTCGGCATCAATTTCTTGCAGAGTTTCTTCAACACTCTTGTCCACAGAGGAGACGTCGGCAAGTGCATTCTCGAGAACAGCTTCTATGGGAACCTCATCACCTTCCTCATCCTGAGTCAAGTCTAGGACTTGCTCATTCTGAGGAGGGGACTTGGCCCTATCAGCATCCTTGTGTTTTCTCACCAAGGCCTGATCCTCATCCTCATCATTTTCCTCGGATTCAGATTCGCCAATATCTTGACTTGAAGATTGAGCTGGAGGGAATGGAAGAGGGATGGCATCGGTTTTCCTTAATGGTGAGTCTTCAGGAACATTGAGTTTTTTCAGAAGAGATATCCAACCAAGGGTGAAACCCTTGTTGCATGCCTGCTTCACTTGAAGTTCATAGGCCTTAGTAACGTCGGCCATGCCTTGGGCATATGCCTTTTCATCAGCTTCTTTTATTTCGGCATCCTTGGTGGCCAGAGCCTCCTGAAGCTCTTTTTCAGCCTGGGCCACTTTTTCTTCTGCTTCTCTCTTTTGAGACTCAGCCACTTTCCTGATGGCTTCAGC
This sequence comes from Camellia sinensis, assembly GCF_004153795.1. NCBI lineage: Eukaryota > Viridiplantae > Streptophyta > Magnoliopsida > Ericales > Theaceae > Camellia > Camellia sinensis. The sequence continues at coordinate 2,062,450 of NW_021026080.1, forward strand.
GGCCTTAACCTTCTCTTCGGCATTGGTCTGGGCTTTTATCGCAGCCTCGGCATGGTCTTCCAGTTTTTTCATCTTCGATTGAAGACTTTTGTTGGTCTTTTGGGCATCCTTGGTGGCCAGAGCCTCTTGAAGCTCTTTTTCAGCCTGGGCCACTTTTTCTTCTACTTCTCTCTTTTGAGACTCAGCCACTTTCCTGATGGCTTCAGCGGCCTTAACCTTCTCTTCGGCATTGGTCTGGGCTTTTATCGCAGCCTCGGCATGGTCTTCCAGTTTTTTCATCTTCGATTGAAGACTTTTGTTGGTCTTTTGGAGGGAAGAAAACTCCCTCTTCATCTCAACAAGCCTTTCCTAATTCTCAAAAGACTGCATTGAAAATGAGTGGGCATGCTGGATGGCCTGAAAGAAAATAGAGGCGTTAGAGAATACTCAAAATATAAAATAAAAGGGAAGGAAAGAGGAAGAATACCAAATAGAAAACATTTACCTGAACAAAGTGCTGAAGCATTAGAGCATAGTTCTCATATTCACTATACTGGGCGTTTCGCTCCAAGCCGCCTGGAAGAAGCAAGGCGGTACTGAGTGCGACGCCGACGTTTATATCATCGGCACTATCACTTGCCATGACAGGCTTGTCTTCCAAAGTAATTGTGGGGGCCCAAGGGGCATCGGGTTTTTTTGATCCTGAAGTTGTTGCAGAAGAAGACCTCGGCTTTTTGGATTGTTGGGATTCTAGTGGTTGAGACTCAGAACACCTCTTCCCAGCAGAAGGCTGGGATTTATCACTCTCAGCTAACTTAGAAATAGGAAGAGTGTCTTCAGACTCAACCTGAGCAACCTTGGCCTTTGGTTGAGCCTTTTTTATTCTTTTTGGCTTCGGTGGAGGAAGGGTTTGTGTTGGCTGCTCATCGACAAATGATGAAATACTGGCTAGAAGATCTTTTGCAACAGGCTTAGGGCGACCCATCTCGGCAGTAAGGACAAGTCATCGCCGACGTTTTCGTTCTGCAATTGGAACCAAGTATGGAGCTGAAGAAGATGGCTGATCTGATGGATCAAATGTTGATCCTTGATCTGTTCGTGATGTGGATATAGTCAATGGAGTTGTAGCAGAAGGTGGAGAAAGGCTTTTCTTCTTCCTTTTGGGAACGTCGGGCAAAATCGACTTGTATGATGGAATAAAATTGAGAAGCACTGGCGCTTTTCTCTTATGGACTGGCAAGTTCAGAAGTTTCTTCAAGTCCTTGCTAGGGACAAAGGACTGGCGAAAATTTTTCGGTGGCTGACGAACAGCTGCAAGAAGAACAAAACGTCAGAAACAGACAAAGTATTTAAAGACTTCGAAAGAAAACAGACAAAGCTGAATACTGGGCTCTTACCCTTGCCCTTTAAAACTGATCGGGGAAGAGGGTAGAGATGGATGTCCTCGTCTGGAGCAAACTCCCAATTTCCCGAGGTAATGAGGTAGTCACCTCCAGCCCCCTTGTTGGAGTCTGGGAGGTCGGCTACAATTTTGAATTCTGTAGACCTCGGCTTAAGGTAATAAATGTAGCCTTTTTCTTTCAAGTTAAGGGCATACATGGTATAACAATATTGGATATCGGCTAGGGTGATCCTAACGTTTTCCTGTTTAGCTAAGGCGATAATACCAAAGACCACTCGATAAGAATTGATTGCCAGTTGCATGGGGTTCAACTTGTAATAATGAAGAATTTCGTGAAAAAGGATGTTGAGTGGGAGCCGGAGTCCGCACTCAGTAAAAGCTACAATGGGAATGGGCATGGCATTTTCTGTAGGCATTATGGAGTCATCATCCCCAGCCAGCCTCAGATGGACATCGGCAGGGATGGAGAACTCTTGCCTAAAGTATTCAAGTTTGGTCGGGGTATCTACCCTATGTCTCCACATACCCATGATATCGGCCTGAATTAGAAAGGTGGAAATTCAGAAAGAAGATGTTTCTAATTGATGGGACCTCGGCAAAAACCTAGGTTTGAGTTGGTACAGAAATTTGTAAGGAATGTTTTAGTTTTACCCTAAATCGTAGGTTCTACAAACAAATCCCAAACCTAAAACTATGGAGATGAAGATAAAAGGAACAGATCTGGAAAACATACAAAAAACAGAAAACAAATACGAAGTTTCAGAATCAAGAACAGAGATGGACTATCAAGAACATAAAGAATACAAAGGGCTGAAGGCCAAGAACAGTGGCAAGGCGTGCAAGAAGAACTACGAACAGTACATGTATTTAGGGCATAAGCAAAAAGCGAAATCAACACATTCAGGTGTATGAATCGCAAATTAAAAGTTTCAATAGATGCAGTAAAGGCAACAGGTAATGAAGAATATTAACAGAATTGAAAACGAAAGGAACAGTAGCTTACCATAAAAGAGTGAAGCCGGTATGAAGATTGCCGAAGTCAGACGAAGGTTGCAGGAGTAACAGAGTAGCGAAAGCTTCACCAGAAAGACGAAATGAAGACAACTGCAGAGCTTGGAGCTTAAGCAATGACGGATTCGAAAGAAAGAGTTTAGAGAGAGAAAAAGCAAGAGAAATCAAATGCAAAAGTGGAAAAATGAAGAAAGGGGGAAAGGTTTTGTCAAAAATGAAAACGGCGGCAAAAAATAATCAATACACCTAGAAAAAAAGTGAAGAAAGGGGGAAAGATTTTGTCAAAAATGAAAACGGCGGCAAAAAAGTAATCAATACGCTTAGAAGAACGCATACGTCAGACAGCGCACGTGAGAAAGAGACGGCTTACGGGCGCGTCACAAGCACGAACCAGTGAGAAAGAAACGCGTGGTTAGAAACGGTTGAAATATGGTGTATGACAGCTCATACGCATGGAATGGTTCTTGAAATTCTTGTTCTTCAATAAAGGATATTGGCCAAAATAATGATCTCGGCTGAAATACTGAAAACCGACGTACTGGAGAAATGGAATGATATAGGTTCCATCGCCTCAGAATACCGCGGTAATAGAACCTAGGGGGCAGTTGTGGGGATATATTTTCTGAGTACCAACGCGTGGCAAGGTGACGCCGACGTGTCAGCCGAGGTGCCACGTGTCCTGGTCGTGACGCCGAGGTTATCTTGGCAAGGCCAAGGTTATCTCCGAAGATATCGGAATTCGAGATAAACGGATAAGGGACAAGAGTCCTAGAATGAATAGGAGACTTAGTTAAGATAAGGATAAGGCTCTTGGGGAGTTTATCTTTATCTCTTGAAGAGTCCAAAGTAAGTATTGAGATGGAATCCATAGAAGTCAGGCTTCCTGTGGGACTAGGATTAAGTAAGCTATAAAAGAGAGGCACCCCCATGGGTCTAAGGTATGCAATTTATGCTTTAAGTAGTGAGTTTAGCACTTGATTATCTTGGAGAGATATACTGACTTGATCGTCGGAGTGCCCCCGGGTGGAAGAGCCACCGCCGGAGCCTTTTCTTTCTGTTGCAGGTTAAACTATAAAAGAGAGGCACCTCCATGGGTCTAAGGTATGCAATTTATGCTTTAAGCAGTGAGTTTAGCACTTGATTATCTTGGAGAGATATACTGACTTGATCGTCGGAGTGCCCCCGGGTGGAAGAGCCACCGCCGGAGCTTTTTCTTTCTGTTGCAGGTTAACTGAAGCCATCTATTCTGCCAGTGCTCTCTAGCTGATTGCTAAACGGGCAGTGCGATCAGAAAATTACTCACACAAGAGATAATGCGTTTCTTTCTGCTAACATTTTGTAAAGCAGGCTATGTTTATGATGTGAGACTTGATGAAACCACGAGATGCTTGTGTGTTCAAGTATTTACCATTGAGATATGTGTATATGAGTTGTAGTGTTTGTAGTTGTTGGAATGTGTAAGATTTCCAATTGACTCTCCATGTGAGGAAGTCGGGGATATGATATTACATAATGGTATTGATAGGTGAGATTGTGCTCGATAGTAAGATGATGTAGACCTTGGGTGTAGTAATAGTGTGGATTTTCTATCGAAAGTAAACGAAGTTGATAAACTCCTTTGAGTTAAATTAAGGAATTGTTAAGATATGAATGATTTTCTTATAATTATTAAAGAATGATTCTTTTGAGAAAAGATATAATTATGTATATATATATTTTGGTTATGAAAAATTATTCACATATATTTTTATAACATGGTGCATTCATAATCATAGTTATCCATGTGTTGTTATTAGGGCTGGGTATAGGGTTATCCGAATCGTACAACCCGCTCAACCCAAACCGATCCCCATACAAATGGGTGGTTTCGCATCCACAATGTGGGCGGATGTGGTTTGGAATATGACATAATTGCGGATTGCGGGTTTAACTTGCACCCGCAATAACCCGCTCGCACTTAGATTTTTATTATTTTTTTATTTTTATAAAAAAAACCTAGACTGTTGATTTCATTCATCTTATCCGAGATATTTTTGGCCAACACACCAAACCCTAATTTCATGATACAAAAAGAAATGTTGTAGGGAATATTGTTTTTGAATGCTTTTGTTTTTGTTTGTGTTTTGTTTGCTCTGTGAATATCGTAGGAAATTGAATCTACTTCTTTATGGAAGGGAAATTAAATCTGTTAATTTCTTTTGAAATTGAAATCAATCTTATATTATATTGAATCTGGAGATTGAAATTGAATTTGAATTTGAAAATTGAAAAAAATCCAATCCGCAAACCGCTCACACATTCGCGAACCCTATCCGTACAAACCACAACCCGTACTGCGGGCGATTGCAGATTAAAATTTTTCCCAAATTGCATACATGCAGGTGGGTCCAAACTAATCTGCAAACCGTCCAAAACCGAATCGCGAACACCCCTAGTTGTTATTGTTTAGAGTCATTGGGATCTAACTGGACTTATATTCATTCTATATTATTAATCATTTTTTAGTTATAGAGTTGAAAACTTGTTCAAGACCATAGCGTCTTTAATTGTTGGCCAAGAGGCCTAATATTTGTATGCAGAAAGCCATCGATGTAATAAGGGTTAAATCCTTTCTTTTTATATAGGGCAAATTAATTAACAGTCCCTATTGTAACAACTCGAAAATTTAAGTTGTCCCTTAAATTTTATACTAGTATTATGGTTGTATGTGATAATATATTATTAAATAAATAATAATAACTACAGAATCTAATTTGGCATTGGATTGTCAAATATGGAATTAATTACAGATTATTATTTGGAGCCAAATTAATAGAATATGGAATTATAATACTAGTTGGGCCAAATTAAAGTTAAAGATAGTGAATAAATAAATATAAAGGTTAGAGTAAATAAATAATAATATTGATAACAATAATAATAGGTGTTGTAGTAAAATAAATAATTAATTTACTGTTGTTATACGATTGAATATAATTTAATTCATGATTAATTTATTTATATAATTATGTTAAAAAAAATGAGTCAAAGTATAATTATCTTAAATATTTATTAGGATTAGAACGAATCCGTGATTATCAAAGAGGGATTTGAACTGCCACGTTGGATTTAGAGGTTTTCACCTCCCTAAAAATAGGGAGGAGATGATCTGGGTGCAAAAGAACAAGAAAAGAAAGAGTGGAGAAAGGAGAGAAAGGAAAAGAAGACAGAGAGGAAGGAAAGGAAAAGAAGAAAAAAGAAAGAAAATAATGGAGGGTCCTTGGTAGTGGAAAGAAAGAGTAAGGTATTAAAGTTACGGTAAATTATATTATACCTTGATTTACCATAATATATTTTACGTATATTTTGATTTATCATAAATTATTACATACAAGTTTATGTTTTATAAATTATATAAATATTTTAGTTACGTGAATTAATTTCTGAACTCTATTTGTTTAAATAAAACCCATGGATATGTTTGTTTATATTTTAAAGAATATTTAACTATGACCTTATAAACAATTATGTTTTGTAAGTACCACCACGAGAGTCCTATGCTTTGCGAGACTTAAATAATCATTGGACTCTGTTTGGTCACTTTGTGGCCCTCTGTTGTCATGGATCTATTGACCTCTGTTCTGTGCAGAGCAAAGTGCTGTGCGGAGATAAGTGCTACACTATTGTGGGAGCTATCTCTATAATCCGTACGAGCCATCTCTTGAATCCGTACCTCTGTTCTGACTATTACTCCTGTGACCTCTGTTCTGTTCTGTTCGGTACCGTTGTTATGGTTATTTTTTTACATAATCTCAGTTTTGTTACCCTACATGATTATTTGTTTAGACTAAGTTATCTTAAATATTTTGGTTACATAACTATCCATGGTTATTTTCTGTCCCTTATACTCTTGGTATAATATTTCTCACGCTGCCATGTGTTTATAGCTGTTTACCAATTTTCAGAAAACAATGCAATTCAGAAATAACTTTTGAAAAGTCTTAGATGCGGGGCTGCGGAATAGACACACACAACACTTTTATGATATTTTTATATGTAAATATCGGCATTTTCGGTCCATATATTTTGAAATAAAAATAGAAGCTCCGATGATTATTTTGATACCCTTACTTGAATATTACTTCCGCTCACGTTTATTAATTTGTTTAAAAATTGGTCAGAGGTAACCTCAGTTACTGGCCATCACGATGCTTAACTCTTAGGTACGGGGAGCGGGTCGTGACAAGTGGTATCAGAGCAACGATTTATAAAAAAAAAATCATCATTGGAGCATAGGACACAGACGCATTTAAGAAATAGGATGGCGGGTAATTATTTAATTATATTATGATTTTATATGATTTTAATTATATTATAATTTTATGTGATTATATATATATTATTTTTTTAATGCATAATTTATGAAGGATATTAGATATAATTTATATTTGTTTTAGTAAAAGAAGGAAAAGAAACAAAAGATGTCGAGCTCAAGCACCCACAAAAATTATAATATAATTAAATACATATAATTTTCAGTTCAGTATTAAAAAAAAAAAAATTCATTTCGACTTTTTAAAAGTGCGTTCAAATTTTAAAAATACTAATTTTGAAACTATTTTCCATCAGTGAAAAGTTCACAGATAAAAGAAATAGGAGTTCATCTCAAATTCTTTCAACTCTTGCATGTGATTCTATCATTTCACTTTCAATCACTTGTTTAATTGTGTTCTTATTTTATTTTATTTCATTATAAAACTAATGAAAAGTTTTTCAAGCCATCGCTTGTTTCTCATCTTGGCCCAAAACGATTTTTGACAACAAGACAGTGAGTTATTTTAGTAAAGTTTTTTTTTGAGGTAATATTTTCTATCAGATTAATCATCTAATATATATTTATCAGAGATCGCAGCGGATAGCTTACACAAATGAAAAATTTCGATGACGAAATTTTTAAAAGGAAGGAAGATTGTAACAACCCGAAAATTTAAGTTATCCCTTAAATTTTATACTAGTATTATGGTTGTATGTGATAATATATTATTAAATAAATAATAATAAATACAGAATCTAATTTGGCATTGAATTATCAAATATGGAATTAATTAGGGATTATTATTTGGGGCCAAATTAATAAAAATATGAAATTATAATACTAGTTGGGCTAAATTAAAGTTAAAGATAGTGAATAAATAAATATAAAGGTAAGAGTAAATAAATAATAATATTGATAACAATAATAATGGGTGTGATAGTAAAATAAATAATTAATTTACTATTAGTGTATGATAGAATGTAATTTAATTCGAAATTAATTTATTAATATAGTTACATTAAAAAAATAAGGTTAAAATGTAATTATCTTAAATATTTTTTTAAGATAAGAACGAATCTGTGATCAAATCAAAGAGGGATTTGAACTGCCACGTTGGATTCAGAGGCTTTCACCTTCCTATAAATAGGAAGGAGGTGATCTGGGTGCAAAAGAAAAAGAAAAGAAAGTAGGGAGAAAGCAAAATAAGGAAAAGAAGAGAGAAAGGAAGGAAAGGAAACGAAGAAAAGGGAAAGAAAATGATGGAAGTCAAAAGTCGAAAGGGTCTTTGGTAGTAGAAAAAAAGAGTAAAGTATTAAAGTTAAGGTGAGTTATATTATACTTTGAGTCATTATAATATATTTTACGTATGTTTTAACTTATCATAAATTATTACATACAAGTTTATATTTTATAAATTATATAAATATTTCAGTTATGTGGATTAATTTCCGAACTCTATTTGTTTAAATGAAACCCATGGATATATTTGTTTATATTTTAAAAAATATTTGACTATGATCTTATAAACAATTATGTTTTGTAAGTACCACCACGGGAGTCCCACGCCTTGGGAGACTTGAATACCATTGGCCTCTGTTTGGTCACCTTGTGGCCTTCTATTGTCATGGATTTATTGACATCTGTTCTGTACGAAGCAAAGTGTTGTGCGGAAATAAGTGCTACACTATTGTGGAAGCCATCTCTATAATCCATATGAGCCACCTTTTGAATTCGTACCTCTGTTCTGACTGTCACTCCTGTGACCTTTGTTCTGTTCTGTTCGATACCGTGGTTATGGTTATTTATTTACATAATTTCAGTTTTGCTACCTAAATGATTATTTGGTCAGACTAAGCTATCTTAAATATTTTGGTTACATAACTATCTATGGTTATTTTCTGTCCCTTATACTCTTGGTATAATATTTTTTATTCTGCCATGTGCTTATAGCTATTTACCAATTTTCAAGAAACAATGCAATTCAGAAATAACTTTTGGAAAGTCTTAGATGCGGGGCTGCGGAATAGACACACACAACACTTTTATGATATTTTTATATGTAAATATCTGCATTTTTGGTCAATAAATTTTGAAATAAAAATAGAAGCTCCGATAATTATTTTGATACCTTCACTTGAATATTACGTCCGCTCACGTTTGTTAATTTGTTTAAAAATTGGCCGGAGGTAACCTCAGTTACTGGCCATCACGATGCTTAACCCTTGGGTACGGGGAGTGGGTCGACAAGTGGTATCAGAGTAACGATTTATCAAAAAAAAATCATCATTGGAGCATAGGACACACGCGCATTTAAGAAATACGATAGCGGATAATTATTTAATTATATTATAATTTTATGTGATTATATATATATATATTAATTATTTTTTTTTGTGTGCATAATTTGTGAAGGATATTAGATATAATTTATATTTGTTTTAGTAAAAGAAAGAAAAGAAACAAAAGATGTCGAGCTCAAGCACCCACAAAAATTATAATATAATTAAATACATATAATTTCCAGTTCAGTATTCAAAAAAAAAAAAAATTCATTTCAACTTTTTAAAAGTGGGTTCAAATTTTAAAAATACTAATTTTGAAACTATTTTCCATCAGTGAAAAGTTCACAGATAAAAGAAATAGGAGTTCATCTCAAATTCCTTCAACTCTTGCATGTAATTCTGTCATTTCAATTCCAGTCACTTGTTTAATTGTATTCTTATTTTATTTTATTTCAATATAAAACCAATGAACAATTTTTCAACCCATCGCTTGTTTCTCATCTTGGACCAAAACGATTTTTGACAACTAGAATGTGAGTTGTTTTTGATAAAGTTTTTTTTTTGAGGTAATATTTTTTTATCAGATTAATCATCTAATATATATATTTATTAGAGTGAGCAGCAGATAGCTTATACATATGACAAATTCCGAGGACGAAATTTTTAAAAGGAAGGAATATTGTAACAATCCAAAAATTTAAATTGTCTCTTAAATTTTATACTAGTGTACGGGAAAGATATAATTCTCCTCGTATAATCCTGTTGACTAAGTCCATGCTCCTCCGTACGACGTTGCTTTGTCACCTGAAAACACAAACGTGAGCTAGCCGGCGGGTGTGTGCCGGAAACCTCTCCGATGCCTAAGTCAGAAAACTTGACAAATAGACAAAGCTCAATGTATTCAAGAAGCAAAATTGTATGTTGTGTTGTGTTATGTTCCCTCCTCCAAGGTGATGCTTGTGAGCTTTTATAAGTTTCCCGTGGCACAATCCTAGTAGGACTTGTACTTCTCCATGCAGAGTCCTCCTAGGATTCATTCTCCTAAGGATAATGCTTATCCTTTTACACCCTCCCCCACTGCTTAAACCAAGTGGGATGGTTTTCTTTACGGCCGAACTTCCTTTTGACCGAAGTAAACTTGGCTATACCGAGCCACAGAAGGCCGAACTATCCTTAGCTCGGTCTTCTCAGCAACAAGGCAAACAAGCATGCCACAACTATGCAAACTACTTAGAGCATGCAAGATGTAATCTAATCATGCAACATGCTAGTAATTTGACCAAGGGAATGCATGCCAAATGCAAATGATTTCAAGCATGCAACACATGCAACCAAAGCATGCAAACATGAGATAATGTAACAGCACTTGAATGGCATACAAGGGATGGACTTACACTAATTGGAAGGCTCTAAGTTAGGTCCAAAACAGTGGCCAAAGC
>NW_021026080.1:2100754-2198430 GCF_004153795.1 Camellia sinensis
GCTTGGGTACGATTGGGGAAGGTCAGCTATGAGCACCCCCTCTCGCTCGATCCGATATCGGCCTCTACTAACTGTGATATCTTGTTTTGAAAGCATTATGTGTTCCTATTCCGGTTATTAGCCTATAATTACTACATTATGTGCACAACAAACAAGTATAGACCAAATCGCCTAAATTGGAACAAAACATTTCATGTTTGTTTTGAAAATGGTTTGCTACTCGCGAGTAGGCTAAAATGCAGATTTTGCCACCCTCAAGTGGGCTTTAGAAAAGATGGTTTTGCCACTATCTAGTGGGCTTAAAACTCACAGTTTTAGTGCATTATTCCAATTTAGATAATTCAACCTCCATCCACAGGCACTCAAACAGTTATATCATATAAGCAAGTAGCCTCATGGTAAGCATGCTGTCATGTTAACATTCACACTCATGCGAAATGCTAAAGTATAAATGCTCACCTAGTACTCCGTGCCAAAACAATGAACTAGTTAGTAATCATATGCATGATCCTAGTTCATGTTAAGTGCCGAATGCGACACATGCAAAATGCAACTAAGATGGGCTCGGCTAATCTACAATGACATGTGAAATGCTACAGCTAACACATATTCAATTTGGAATTGGAGTACAAATGCAGTTAGGATGATGCGTCGAGCCCGGTGCATGCAAAACGAATGAATGGATGCGAACGTGCTATCACGCTGTATGCTAATTGAAACATGCCTTAGACTAACCATCGAAAACTAGTAAGTAAAAAGGAAGAAAGACGTGGGGTTGGGAGACATACACACACTCACGCACACTTATTACACAATTGCCCTCACTCGGAGGGTCCGAATAAATATTACAGTCCGAATAAATAATATTAAATTAATTATTACAGAATTTCTAATCAATTAAAAAATATTAAATGCAGAAAGAAGGTGGCCACAGCCCTGCCTTGGGATGCGTGGATGATGCATGCTTGACTTGTCTTGCTCGGAAACTTGCTGCCATAGCACTGTTGCCTCTGTTTACACTGCCTTGCCCCTTTGAGGATCATATAAATTTCCAAAACTGCTTTAAATTACTCCCTGAGTGCTCTGGAGTGTCACCGGCCAGAGCAAAATGCCACCGGCCATGGAAATGGGATTATCAGCCAAATCTTATGCTCTCGGCCAAACATGTTTTGCCGGTCGGCACCCAACATTGTCGGCCGGCCAATTCTTCCTGCTGAAACCTGCAGCTGACAGTAGCAGAGGGCAAGCAGTGTATGGCATGGAATTTTCAAGCAAATGTGTGCATGGCCACTCTCCCAATCATGTAATGGACTCAAGGAAGTGTGGCCCTCGACCCTTGGGCCATCAATTGCGTATTTCAATGCATGATGGCCTAAGAGGCCAAGTTGCAAATCAATGTAAATACATGCAAACAAAAACAAATGAGTGCCAATGCCCTATCATGTTGAGGTCAAGGGCGTCAGCGATCGAGGATCGAGGCGCGTTACGTCACTTTGAGTACGAACGCACCTCAATTCTCATGTTTGGTTTGACACCCCAAACCAAACAATGCAATGCATGTATACAAATATGGCTCGGGTATATAAGATGGCATGAGTATGCAAACATGCCAAATGTAATGCAAACCAAGCATGCAAACATGCAATGTGATACAAACTATCATACAATGCTATGACATGAAATGCAATTAGCTAAACAATATGCAAGTGTGCAAACATGATACAATGCAAACACGAAACCAAAATAATGTAACATGATCATGCAATGGTGGACTTAAACCAAAGGGAGAAACCTCAGCCCACCCCAAAACAGTGACCAAAAGTGGTGCAAGAGGGCACAAATCATGTATGCAAGCATGCACATACCAAGGTTCATCACTTAAGCATGGAAGGGGACAACTCCAAGCACACATAAAGACAATATACTTGGACATTAAACACTCATGTTAAACTCTGAGAAGCATGCAAAAGATGGCACCAAAACATGCTAGGGAATGGATGTGAAAAAGGAAGCATTCAAGGCCACCAAAAAGGAGTATTCTACTACAACCACCCCAACCTCTCATGGCATGAATCATGCAACCAAAAATAGAGTTTTAATGCATCAAAATATGCCCCAAAATCCACTGATATGGCAGCCCCAAATGACTTAAACACAAGGCCTGCACTATGACCCTTTTTAAGGCACAAAAGAACAACCCTTTAAGGGCTGAAATGGCATGTGAAATGGCTCCAAATCATTGAAACAACCCAATTAAAGCATGCGAATGACTCACACACTCAAGGCTCACAAGCCAAAATACAAAGGGGCTATACCAAACATGGAAAATATGATCAAATTAGCACCCAACAGACCTCAAGCATGGTAAGGCTAAGAGCTTCACAAAGTTAGGCCAAAACATGAGAGCATGGTGGGCTAAATGCATGATGCTCCTCTAGGCAAAATAAGGGAATACAAAGAAAGTATATTATGCATGCAAGGGACCTTTAATCCGACCAAAAACAGAGGCAACATATGACCAAACAACATCCAAAAACCTCTGAAAAGGGGTCAAAAACAATCAAGCACATATCCTACCCTTATGAGCCAAAAACATGCACAAATGAGAGACCAAGGGGAGAGGGGTGTGCCTCCCCTATGCAAGACCTCAAAACCCCTTCATCACCACTGAAAATCCATTGGATTTCAGTGGTGAGAAGGCCAAAACACAATAGTATTCAAAGCTCAACAAAGAGAGCACAAAAAAGGGCCAAACAAGGCCTAAGAGGGGGAGATCGACCCCCAACACCAAAGTGACCTTAATGAGGTATCTTAAGCATGCAAATATAAGACTTTTTTCAGTTATACACAAAGCTTAAATCAATATGCAAGATAGGCTAAAAGCTAGTGCAAGATTGGGGAAAATAAAGTAAGAATGTTACCCTTGAAGAACACCTCAAGAATAGCAAGGTCAACCACCTTCTTCTGTCCAAAACCGACCCAAAACTTCAAGAACAAACCCTCAAGACCTCCTAAGTCGAAGTATGGTGTAACAGTGTGTGTTTAAGTGCAAAACTAAGAACAAAACACACTCTTAGGCCCTTAAACACACACAAAATGAAGAGAGAGAGGGAGATATAGAGAGAGAAGGTGTATATCAGATATATGTATGTTCTAGGTCTGATTTTGCTGAACCAAAACAAAGGAGAGGGGAGGCTTCTTATATAGACAAAGCAAAGACTAAGCTTCCAAGGGAAGCTATTAAAAAAGGGTCAAGTCTTCCTAAAGAAGCCAAGGCAAAGGGGCCAAGGCTTTCTCAGGAAGCTGGGACAAGTGTCCAAGCTTCTTGGGGAAGCTAAGACAAATGTCTAAGCTTCCTCAAGAAGCTAGACCAAAAGGGTGCAAAAGGGGCAAAACAGCCACATATGTGCACGGGGACAGGGTTTGTGCATTCCAGCTGGCACAGCTGGCATGCAACATGCCTGAGAAAGGTAAAAAGGTGTTACCGGCCAGAAAAGGAGTCCATCGGCCAAATAGATGGTCGACCGACCACACCAAATGCTGACCGGCCAATGGTGTATTTCACCAATGGCCGGTAGCAAGAAGACACGGCCGGTGGCCTCAAGCTAAGGCCGGTGGGGGTCAGGGGTAGCTAACAAGCTACTCTCTACCCTCAGGTAGAAAAACACACAAGTCCTTGGTGCAAAACCAAGCACAGAACAAGCAAGTCGAGAGATCCTGAGGCAAGACACGCAGCCAAGACCTCCGGGAACTCAAAACAAACAAGGACACGGATGATCACCGAGTGTTCAAGCGGTGACGTCCAAGTCTTTGAGGACGGTTAAAAATGGGGTGTCTACAGTGGCCCCTTTTTGACAGAACTCGAAATTCATAACAATGACGGGAGTGAATGTCAAAGCCCAGAGACGACCCATTTTTGACAAGGCCGAAGACTTAGACAAAGCATACAAGCAGCAGGCAAAGATATGCGCCCGAAGGCTGGGGCAAAATGCAAGACAATGCACAAAGCCGAGCATAACTTATGATCATGCAAGAAACATAGGGACGTATCCCGGTGTTTCAAAAAGGTATAAGCATTGGAACGTATTCCAAATGCTCTTAACCAAAGAGGGAGAAACATAGGGACATATCCCGATGTTTCGAAACGAAGGAGAAACATAGGGATGTATCCCAGTGTTTCGGAATGGTGTGAGCATTGGAATGTATTCCGAGCGCTTTTAATCGAAGAGGGAGAAACATAGGGACGTATCCCGGTGTTGCGGAATGGTGTGAGCATTAAAACGTATTCCAAACGCTTTTAACCAAAGAGGGAGAAACATAGGGACGTATCCCGGTGTTTCGGAATGGTGGGAGAAACATAGGGACGTATCCCGGTATTTCGAAAAGGAGAAGAAACATAGGGACGTATCTTGGTGTCTCAGAAAGAAGAGAGAAACATAGGGACGTATCCCGGTGTTTCGAAAAAGGAGAAGAAACATAGGGACGTATCCCCGTGTTTCGGAAAGGAATGGGAAACATAGGGACGTATCCCGGTGTTTCGAAAAGGAAGAAGAAACATAGGGACGTATCCTAGTGTTTCGGAATGAAGGAGAAACATAGGGACGTATCCCGGTGTTTCGAAAAGGTATAAGCATTGGAACGTATTCCAAATGCTCTAAACCAAAGGAGGTCTAACCCGTCGCACGCACGAGGAGAAAGAACAACAATGCAAGTGAAAAGGTGCATAACAATGCAACCGAAAAGTGCATCGCAATGCAAGCGAAATGGGTGCATAACAATGCAAGTAAAGATGTGCATAAAAATGCAAGTAACGAGCATAGCAATGCTAGATAGATGTGCATAACAATGCAACAAATGGTGTGCGTAACAATGCGAGAAATGGTGTGCATAACGATGCGATGAATGTGTAACTTCAAAAGCGTGTTTGAAACAAAATGCCGATTAAGGAAATACAAGCCTTAACGAGACCAAATCCAAACGCGACCTTCGATTTACCTCTCGGAGGGGTTTGTAACACACTCCGCTTGAAAAGGGTACACCCTGTTTATATTGGCGAGAGATAACATCTGCTGCTGCTTTAATTGCCATTCTGACTTGAAGTAGGCTTAAGATTGGAGTAGAGGCACACTCATTCTTCGGAGCACTGACAAGGCCTGAAGAGGTACATCCGAAGTACAATCACGGAATTTTCTGAAGGTGAAACACACTCAGATGCTTCGGTTTTCCCTCTTTTCTTTTGCTTTGTAGTTTGGAACCCATATAGCTTCAAATAGGTCCTTGTTTTACTGTTCTTGCATGACCTGGGTTGAACCCTGCAATTTTAAGAAAGAACAAATTCTTGTTTTGCACAAATATGGAGAATGGCACAGCACTCCGAGCACAAAACGATTTGATTGAAATTGAGAAATGAGTTCTCGATCGGGTATTGAGCCTACGACTGAACACAGCGCACTACGACTCAACAACGAAAAACAAAAGGTAAACAACCAAAACACATCGAGTCATGCTCGGGACGACTCAAAACAAGAATCGAGACAAACAAAACAAAAGACACGACACACAGACGTGTTACAAAGATGAGAGACCTCTCAGTACGCGAGGAGCCAGTTTTTTTTCAGGTATTATTTCCCACCCTTTTTCTCATTTGTGATTCTCACATCACTCGGCCCTCAGGCTCTGTTTTTCTGAAAAAGAAGCCCCATTTTTCTCACTTTTTCTCTTAGTGCACATCTCTCTATTCCTCAATCTCTCATTTTTCATCCCTCCCCTGGGTGGTTGATGGATGAACAGGAAGTTGCGGGCTCATGCCCCTAGCATTCTGCTAGATTTTCTTTCTTCTGCTCACAACAGTGAACTTCCTCACAGTGGGGTTATGCTACAATCAGGTATGTAGCGAATCTGCAGCTGACATTGGTTGATGATGCTCTGCTGGGGAGCTTGGATGTGATCAGATCTGTCTAGATGAGGGAGTGGAACATCCTGCCCCACTTCCAACTCGTGCTTCGCACTTGGTTTGATACCTCGTTGCTTGGAGGATATGAGAGCTTTCTACCCTTTTGCGGTTAGCTTCAGTGGTGCCCTTTTCTGGCGAATACGGTGCCCTTTCCGGCAAATGCATTGATAAAGGGAAAAAAGACAGAAAACCTGACTCAACTGTGCCCCTAGTTCATCATTTTGACAATTTTTTTTTTGTTTTTTCTTTCTACTAAAACAATTTTGACCAATATGAGAGTTAGATTAACATACTTGTTCGATTTTTGATTTGAAAATCATGCAAGTTAGGTTATGAGCACTGAAAATTTTCCCTTTTTGGGTCCAAGAAATGGTCCAGTTTTGGAAAAGATGGAATAATTTTTAAGAGATCAGTCAACCTCAGTAAAAATTCTCAAAAATTGTTTTTGCAAACAGCCACTGCTCAATGAGCACGGAACTTACTCTCGAGATGCACAACCTTAGATTCGAAGGATAATTGCCCCTTGCTTGAAAAGAGCTGCATGGAAACGGAAAGTTGCCCCTTGTTTGAACGGCACCGCAGCGCATTGAATGGCAACGGAAAGTTGTCCCTTGTTTGAATGGCACCGCAGCGCACTGCAATCAATCCTCAGAGTGACGATCACAACCGAACTCTCAGATACAGAGAAGGCAAAGATGATCAAAACCATTACATGGACACAATCGATTTTAGAGGTGTTTGTGGCTGGACTTTAGAATGAAGTTGCCTATGTATCCCAAACATGGGAATCAAGCCTTACGTAGTTTCAGGTAAGGTACACTCGTGTATTAACCCTCACCTTTTATGCTCTAACTTTTGCCAAGGCCGCCATTTTTGGGTTTTCAACCTTGCGAGCTTTGTTCTTATTTTCTTTTCAATTCTTTTCATTTCTCTTCTTTTTTCTTTTTCATCTTTTCTTTTCATTTTCTTCATTTTTCTTCATTCTTTTTTTTTTTGTATTCTTTGCATTTTTCTTTTTTTTTTCTTGCTCTAACTTTTGCCTGGGTCGCCCTTCCGGGTTTTCGGCCCAGCGAGCCTCTCAAGAGTAAAAGTGTAGCTTTGTCCATGTCAAATGGCTTTGAGATCCTGAAGTCATCTGAATCTAGGAGAATGGCTGATGTTCGCTGACGATGCAGGAGTCCATCCAATGGGGGGCTGAATTTGCCCCTAGTGTTGTGGATAGGAACTCAGTTGTTCTTCAGCAGAAACTGTCTTCTTTCCTCCCTTTTGGGATTTGGCATTCTTGCCGACCTTCTTTGATTTGTGGAATGATCCATCTTCAGCTCTTCGAGCACATTTGAAATTCTTTGCCCCTAGTTCCAGGGGTGCTTCTGATCTAGCTTTACAAGTTTCTTTTGATGACATATGATCTTCTTGATCTGACTTTCTTACCTCTTGTTCAAGGGTTGCTTTGAATTCGGCCACACAGGCCTCACGTTGTAGTTGACCATTGAACATTTCTAAACTTAAGTCCAAGGTTTGACAATGAGGGGTCGAGTCTTGAGGCTGAGAGCGATCCTACGCTGCACAATCTCAAGAGTGATTCCACACAGGTCTTTGCAAGATTGCGCAAAACAGTTTTTGAAATCTTTTAAGAAAGCAACAAATCGCTCGCGCTGACGACAATGTAGGACCAATCTGGATCAAGTCAGGATCCTTCTCAGTACTCACATTAACAAGCATGATCTTGATTATTAAGGGCTTAGCATGCCTTTCTTTCTCTCAATTGATCAAATTTTGCAAAACTCGAGGAATTCCTTCCTCTTCGTTTTTATCACAATGTTTCAAAAAAAGTTTTGGAAAACATAGGTCGATGCAATGAATTCAAGGCACAAAAAAGACACAGCTTCTAGTCAAATACTGCCATCTTATTTAGAATTTCTGGCACAACTGGCACACGGCAGAAGCAAACACAAGAGTGTGAAAATCACTGCTGTTCCATTCAGATCTGTTGGTGTAACTGGCTCTAAGGCAGAAACAGACTTAAAAGAAAGCAAAAAAGACAAACACAAAACAAGCAAGTGATGTCCGAGGTAACACCCCCGAAATCACCCGACTCTAACAAAACAGGACTGACTAAATACAACAAGACAGACCCGACTGACTAAATATGAAAAGACTGACTCTATACAACGGGACAGACTCTAAATGACATAGCAAAACTGACTCAATACCCAAGTCAGAAAGCACGAAAACTAGCATTTGTAAAATGCTCAAAATAGTGCGTGCCATACGCCACATCCGGAGTAAACTGAGCGCCGCCCACAGGTGGTTCATCCCTCGATCACATCACATTATCCCCCACAAGTTCACTGATTAAGTGTCGATAGACTTTGCAGGACCTGGTGCGGGAATGACCTCGTTGTCAATCAGACTTTGTATCTCGTAGGGGAGACGGACGCAACTGTCAGTGTCATGACCGGTTTGTTGATGAAAAGCACAGTACTTAGTCGGGTCATGCTTTGGAGGGAGGGGATCGGGTAGAGGCCGTTGTTCTAACGGTTTCAGATGTCCTTTTCTGAGTAGGACCCTTAGGGCTTTAGACAAAGGCATATAAAGCGGGGTGAAAATCCTCTTGCCCCGGGGTAGATAGTCTGAGGTTCGGGGGTTTGGATTGGATGCACCAACAAAGAGGTGGCTGTTCTTGGTGTGGTGGTAGCGACCATGCCCACTTCGGAAGATCTTGCAGCTTCATCACCACTGGTGGTCGCATTCAAACTGCGGTTGAATGCCCTCTTGGGCTGCTTCCTGTCATTATCAATCAAACCCTGCTTCAAGGCATCCTCAATCTGTACTCCCATCTCATGCAAATCTGAAAAGGTGGGGAAGGGGAGAACGATCATCTTCTGCATGAGCTTGGGTTGGAGGTTGCGTACAACCATCCGAATCTGATCTTTGTCAGTTGGCCTAATGGTCATCATTGAGGCCTTGGCCCTCCACTGGGTTACAAAATCGGAGAAACCCTTCTTTGGCTCCTGCCTAGTCGTCTCGAGATCACGGGTTGTAATCTCGATTTGTGTATTGTAGGAGTATTGATCGACGAAAATCTCGGCCATCTCATCCTAATTCCTCTTAACATCGTCTTCCAGTTTTGCATACCAGATGGCTGCTACACCCGACAGGGTCCGGCCGAATAAAGAAAACTTTTGTAGTCTGGTGAGGCCCATCGGCCTTAAAATGTCTGAAAACAGCCGCAAGTGCACCATGGGATCCCCGGACCCATCGAAATGGTCAATATGTGGCATCTTGAATCTGTCTGGCAGCGTCACAGCTGCGTCGATATACCCATCCTCAATGTCCGGGATGGACTTGACGCCTTGAGATTTCTTGAATAGCTTTTCAAGCTTGCTCACCTTCAATGCTGTGGGGTCTACCTCGGACTCAAAGGGAGAATCTGACAGGTTGGTGGGTGTTTTGGATAATTGGGGTAGGATTGGGGGTGGAGCCGGTCCTGTTGGAATGTCCGTATCTCCCTAGACATTTGGTACCTCCTTGGGTGTTGGAACTCCTGGTGGGGGAGGGGCTTGGTGAGAAGCAGATGCTCCGGTTTGCTGTTGCAGCCTGGCGATTAGCTCAGCCTGCTGGGCCATGATCTCGGCCTGCTGTTTGGCAAATTCTGCTTGACGGGCAGCGTCCTGCTGCATGAGTTTCATACTATCCTGGAGTTGGCGCACCATCTCTTCTAGACCCGACATATTGTTCTAATCTAACTGAGCAACCGGTATATCTGTGTCGGCAGTAGGCTCGGAAATCTCAGCCCGACTGCTCAAAGATCACTGATCTGGTAGCTGTTGTACTGGTGGTCTATGCCTGACTAGCCTTCTCTGGCCTTGATTACCCTTGAACTGAGTCTCTGACCTGACAAAGTCTATCAATACAAATCCAATGAACCTTGGGGGATATTGGAGCCTTCTGAAGCTATGGTTCCAAGACTACCTAGCAAAAGAAAAAACTGGCATCATCTCAGCCCAATTTCATCAGAACAGTCATAGGCATAACTGAATAACTGTATTCTACTACTGATCACTGTTCCCCAAAATCACTGCCCCAAATCTAAATCTGATACCCGCAGATATAACTGATTCTCAAAACACTGATGCCCGCAGGCCTGATACCCAAACTTGCAAACTGATATACGCATTCCTGTAGAGGCCAACTCCAAAAAGCACATAGCAAGCAAATGAGAGCCAAAACACCCCTATGTTGGGGTAGGGTTTCCCTGTCCTATTTTGTCAGGAGCTAGGGTTTCACTACGCACACAGTGATTTCAAACAACCTAATATTGGGTAAGCAACCTGTTTTAGTTTGGAATGGTCACTATAGATTCCGAATATGCACTAGGTCGAATGGTCGAAAAAGGTGCCCCGGTAAAAACTGGAGTTTGTGTTCCCATACTGGTAGAGCCCACAACCGGTCATCCATATGGCATGCTTTGACAAAGCAAGCCTCCGGCAAACCGTTCAGGAATAGCAGATGGCAAACACAGTGTCCTAGGCGCACCAATGCACATGCAATGCAAAGAAACACATAGTGTAGTCAAAACAAGATATCATGAGTTTGAGTCAAGTTCTCTAAAGTCCCCAGCAGAGTCGCCAGAAACTGTAGATGTCCCCGAACGCCCCAGGAGGATGAGTCCCGTTCTGTTCATAGTGGGCTCACTACAGTTCGGACTCTCGAATTGTCACGGTTCTTAATCTGAACCAAAGAGTCAAAATCCAGTAAATCGTTTTGAGAAAAACAGATTTTTAGAAAAGAAGTGCCAAACATGGACTGCTTTGCCAGATATAGAGTCGCCACCTAAATATTTTATTTTGGGAAATTTAGGAAACCTTGACTCGGTGCCAAAGGCCACGTGTCCGTCATCACCAAAGTTGCCTCGGCTCAGGAACTTGGGTACGATTGGGGAAGGTCAGCTATGAGCACCCCCTCTCGCCCGATCAAAGATCGGCCTCTACTAACCGTGATATCTTGTTTTGAAAGCATTATGTGTTCTTATTCCGGTTATTAGCCTAGAATTACTACGTTATGTGCACAACAAACAAGTATAGACCAAATCGCCTAAATTGGAACAAAACATTGCATGTTTGTTTTGAAAATGGTTTGCTACTCGCGAGTAGGCTAAAATGCAGATTTTGCCACCCTCAAGTGGGCTTTAGAAAAGATGGTTTTGCCACTATCTAGTGGGCTTAAAACTCACATTTTAGTGCATTATTCCAATTTAGGTAATTCAACCTCCATCCACAGGCACTCAAGCAGTTATATCATATAAGCAAGTAGCCTCATGGTAAGCATGCTGTCATGTTAACATTCACACTCATGCGAGATGCTAAAGCATAAATGCTCACCTAGTACTCCGTGCCAAAACAATGAACTAGTTAGTAATCATATGCATGATCGTAGTTCATGTTAAGTGCCTAATGCGACACATGCAAAATGCAACTAAGATGGGCTCGACTAATCTACAATGACATGTGAAATGCTACAGCTAACACATATTCAATTTGGAATTGGAGTACAAATGCAGTTAGGATGATGCGTCGAGCCCGGTGCATGCAAAACGAATGAATGGATGCGAACGTGCTATCATGCTGTATGCTAATTGAAACATGCCCTAGACTAACCATCGAAAGCTAGTAAGTAAAAGGGAAGAAAGACGTGGGGTTGGGAGACATACACACACTCACGCACACTTATTACACAATTGCCCTCACTCGGAGGGTTCGAATAAATATTACAGATCCAATATAGACGAGAGTAATGTAAAATATAGACGGGAGTCCAGATCCAATAACTTTGATAGAAAATCCATTTTATTACAAAACCTTTCCAAAAATGAACTGCATCACCAGATCTCAGTGTCGCCGCCTAATATTTTGGAAAAATTAGGAAAGTTATGACTCATGCCAAGGCCATTGTTCATCGTAATAGGAAATGTCTTAGTTTGGAACCTTAGGTATAAGGGGGGAAGGTTATTAATTGAGCACCCTCAATTACCTGATCAAAAGGTTGGCCTCTACTAAACCATAATATGAGTTTTATTTAGTTCATATATTCATATTCCGATTTATTTAATAAATCTTAAAATTTACTATGTGAAGCAAATTAATATAGACTATGTCATTCATTTTAGAAAAAATTATTTTCATACATTTTGAAAGAGTTTTGAAGTTGTACAACTCAAATAAATTGAGTTTACATACATGAAAATGAACATCATTCCAAATTAAGTGACACAACCTCCACTCATCGGCATTCATAGAGCAAATAATCTCATGGTAGAATGCTAAACATAGTAAGGAAAATACACACAAGCGGGATGCTAAAGCATAAAAATTTACGTATTTACCGACATCCCGCGAGCAACTACAAAACAAAGTTAGTAAAGCATGCATGATCGTATATATTAAATCTTAATGCAATTCACTCATGAAATGCAACTAAAAATTCGGCATTTAATAGATGACATGTGAATCATTTCAAAAATATGAGGTAGCACACATAATCACATAAGAATTCATTAAATCCATAAATGCAAATTTGGCCGAATCTTCATGCATGAAACATGAATGCAAAGCATGGATATGATAAAAAGCAAAATATGATATTTATGTACCAATAAAGAAAACAAGTTAAAGAATAGGATAGAAAGAAGCAGGCGGAAAATTATTACAACACTTGAATAATTATATGTCCGAATAAGGGAGGAGAGGAAGAAAATATTACAACAAAATAAAACCTCACAAATCTCTCGCATAAATAGAAAAACATAAACTTCATATGCCTCAGAGACCACCAAAAACTGTTCTACTCATCATTGGAAGACTGCTATGTTTTGTCCAGAAGAAGTTGGTCGGCAGGCCAAAAAGTTAGCTTGCCAGCCAATTAGGCCTGGTAAAAAATCTGTTTTGTTGCAACACCGAGAAAGAACAAATGGAGAATATGTAGGCGGCTCAACTAACTACTTCTAATTAGATTACAACAAGTTTATAATATGAAATTAAAGTAAGAAGATCAATATAAGAAAGAAAAAAAAAAAAGAAAATGAGAGAGATTGAATCTTCACCTCCCAAAGAAAGAATGATCTTCTTGATTTCTAAAATTCTCAATTCGAAAATTCAAAGTTCTTGTTAGAATGGAATTTTTTCTAGAATGGTGTTTTCAGGTTGTTTAATAGTGTGTGTGGGGGGAATTGTTTAACTCTCTAATTTTCTCATTTTTAACAACAATCACTCTTCCTTTGATCAAAGCTATTAGAATTTGGCTATAATGGAATTTCTTGGATGGTTTTGATATATAAAAGATGGTATAACAATGTACATGGAAAATGAAGGTTTATAGCTCAATTCACTCTCAATTCATGCAAGACTTTTCCTTCTCAAAAAACCTCTCTCTCACTCTAAACAATCTGATGCTCCTTACATAGGCAATGGTGGAAGGCTTAGTGGAGAAGGTGATGGGAGACAAGTGGAAGATAATGGATCATGTGGTGACAAGGATAAAGCACTTGACCTTTACTTTAGCTACTTCTTTTTTGAGGCGGTTTTGCCTGTTCTTGAGGGTCCTTCGAGGTAGAGGGAGATTGGGCGGATGGGCCTTTGCTCTGGTTCCTGTTATTAGAGGAGGAGGAGAGTTCTTCGTCAGTATATAAATTGTTTATATTATTTTTGTGTATCCCTAATCTAAGGAAATCGTCTTCCCTCCAAACGGAGAGACAACAATTTTGACATAACTCGTACTGAACGCAATTTCGACTTACAAACAAAATATTATTTTCTGCCCATTTTTTTACTTCTTCATTTAAGAAAGGAAATGAATTAAAAGGGCTAGTATATGGGGGCCTCTCTCTTTTGTAATGATCCCTGGAAAATGTTTTTAATTGGGGGTATTTTGTGACGTAATCGGTGGGACATTTTTCTTTACAGAGAGCAAAGAATTGTTCCTCCGTTTCTGCTTCGCCAAGTATTCCCTTCCAGAGTTGGTCTCTATTTTTCGAAGGACTTCTCTCCTTAGATGAAAATTCTCCCCATTCGACGAACTCGCCCCCTTTCTGTATATAACGTCGACTTGCTGTTGGCGAGTGGAGTTTTTCTATGTTTGGATGGTAGATCCTCCCATTGGTTCCAGTGAGATCGAAAAATCTCGGGTTGGAGGTTTGGATCTTCTTCATGCATTGAACCATGGCATGAAGGTGAGGGTTTCCATCTTCATGGAGCTCCCTTGCGACAAGTATGTAGTATGGCTGACAGGCTAGTTGGAGGAGAGACTGGAGGAGTTCTAAGAGTTGTTCTTTTGGGCATGGGCATTGTGGGTAGGTGAGGAAGACATTCTTGGCATAAAAACGGAAAGAGGCTTGGCGAGGCATGATTTAGCTTATTTAGTGATTAACACTTAACTTACACTGGTGTGAATGTTGTTTGTCGAGGCTTTATATAGGGGGAGGTCACACCAGCTGGGGGGGGGGCGCTATATATAATATTACTAGCGCCCCCCCTGTTGAAATTGTACCCGATAGGCAATTTCATCCGTCGATGGACGTACGGATGGTGACGTGTAAGGCGGAGATTAAATCCGTACTCACACCAAATAGTAATCACTATATGGTGTGAGTGGTGTGAGTAGACGTGGCCGGATCCTGTCCACCCACGTGTCACGATCGTGGTGGTTTTGCTTGGAGAAAAAGCCAAGGTGCATAGAATTTCGCGTGAATGAACAGTAATGGGCGGGAATTCAAATTTTAAATTCCGAATCTCTGTATTTACAGCTGTCTATATATCTGGGTCCAGCCTCAGATATCACCTTAGTGTAATAACTCTCTAACTGCAAAAGCATATCTCTCATATCTCTCTCCACCGACAAATATCTGAGGCTGGACCCAGATATATAGACAGCTGTAAATACGGAGATTCGGAATTTAAAATTTGAATTCCCGCCCATTACTGTTCATTCACGCGGAATTCTGTGCACCTTGGCTTTATCTCCAAGCAAAACCACCACGATCGTGACACGTGGGTGGACAGGATCCGGCCACGTCTACTCACGCCACTCACACCAAATAGTGATTACTATTTGGTGTGAGTACGGATTTAATCTCCGCCTTACACGTCACCATCCGTACGTCCATCGACGGGGCAAGCTCTTTTGATAGTGTAGGGTGAGTGGATACACAATGCATATCATAAATATATCAGAAATATCTAAGGTGGCATGTCCCACACTCATTAAACAAGAATTCTGTCAAAACTGCCCTGTTCCTAGACAAATTAGCCGGCTGGGCAATTTCTTGGCCCACTGGTCAAAATAAAAGTGCCTTGGCCTGACTAAGTTGCACGAAATAGGATTTTTCGATAGAATTATCATCATGTCCTCCTATTTTCGCACTGTTCTTTGCTCAAGAAATTGAGAAAACATTTCACTTTGGAGTTTAAAAATGAGTCTCAGAACATTATGGCCATACTCGGAACAAAGTGTGGAAAGAAAGTTTCAAAAGAGAGTTTTGAAACGGATTTAAACACTTGGCCAAAACAGGCCTAGGGTTAGGAAGAAAACTCAAATTCCATCTTTCTTATTGAGGATTTTGTGAGATAGCATATTCTTGTTTTCATCATTGGGTAATCAAAAGAAAGCACCCAAGTCTATGAGCCGATTAAAATGGGGTGTCTACAGCCAGCCATTTTCCCTGTTCGGCCGTCTACTGTTATGTATAGCTGGCTAACTTCTCCAAGAATAGAGTAGGCAGCTTCTGGGGAGTGTTCCCCCAGGTGGTTCTAGAGCTGCAAGTCAATTTCTTTTATTTATTTTATATGATTTGTTAGATTCAACAGTAACTTGGCTGAATTATTTCATTGTTGTAATAGTTTCTCCAACCCCACTTCTTTTCTTTATTTTATTATTTATTCAAAGTGTTGTAGTAATCTCTCTCTCTCTCTCTCTCTCTTCCCTCTCATTTCTTATTCAAACTGTTGTAATAATCTTCCAACCCCACGTCTTTCTAACCTTTTTATTTATGCGCTTTCTGTATAGCATCATGTTTTATTTATTATATCCATACTTTGCATCCATCTTTCATGCATTGAGATTCGGCTAATTTACACCTATGGGTTTCGTCAATTCTTATGTGCCTTTGTGCACTAATTCATGCATTGAAATGATTCACAACTCATGTACTTAGTAGCCGAATCCTTAGTTGTATTTCGTGTATGTATTGCATTAGCTATTTGTATATAGGATCATGCATATATATATCGCATATTATTTTTTGGCCTGCCATGAAGGAGTACTACTTGAGCATTTAAAGCTTTACCATCTCGGTTGTGTATGTTATTTTACCATGTTTAGCATCTTACCATATGGTTATGTGCTTAAATGATATACCTCATTGCATGTCAGTGGATGAAGGTTGTGTTACTTAGGTTGGAATGATGTTGGTTGATATGCAAGTGGGCTCAGCTTTCTTTAAGTTATACATTTATTCAAAAATCCCTTCAAAATTCATGACATCAAAGCATAACCAAAATGAGCAACGTGATTTATAACTGCATGCCCCACATAGTAATGTTAGCATTATTAATAATCGGAACATGAGCATACAAAGTTTATAAAATTCACATCATGGCTTAGTAGAGGTTGATCTTTTAATTAGGTGAGTGGGGGTGCTCAATTTGTGACCTTCCCCCTCATATCTAAGGTTCCGAATTGAGGCGTCTTTGGTTATGACGAACAGTGGCCTTTGGCACAAGTCATGGGTTTCCAAATTTTTCCAGAAGATTATGTGGTGACTCTGAGATCCGGTGTTGTAGTCCATTTTTGACATATTTTTGCAATAAATGGATTTTTTATAAAAGTTGTCAGATTTGAACTCTCATTTTTTGTTTCACATTACACTAGTGACACTAGATCAGGAGATCAAAAGTCTGAACTATTGAGCGCGCTTGGTAACCCCAAAAGCGTCCCACACATATCTAGGTGACTCACTTGTCATCATGACATTGCTTTTATTTATCTTTTAGCAGGTATCTGTTTGGATGAGGTGGGACTACAATCTTTCAAATGGAAGAGAAGACAAAAGTCAAATAGTAAAGAAACACCAAAGGGGGCCACCTGTTAAGAGGTTACATAAAAAAACTATTATTAAAGTCATATATCAACAAGGGGGTCACTTGTTAAAGCATGTGATTCACAAACCACTACATATTATTAAAGTCATATATTTTTTTTATGTAACCTCTTAATAGGTGGCTCCCCTTGGTGTTTCTTTACTATTTGACTTTTGTCTTCTCTTCCATTTGAAAGATTGTGGTCCCACCTATGATGATGACAAGTGAGTCACCTGGGTATGTCAAGCTTCTAGAAGAAGTTTGGAGCCAATTTTATAATTTATTTTCTTTTATTTTTTTACAAACAATCAAACAAACAACACTTAGAGGTCTCAGCATTTGGGGCTTTGTTTAAATCTCAAAATTTTATCTTCTCTTTTCTACTGTGAACTAGTAGCTCTCATCAACGATAAAACCCACCTTTTAGAAGTAATAGATAAAGGTAACACTCTGTAACTCATTAACTCACTTTGTTATTATTAATTTATTTCACAATTAAAATATTTAGTTAACAAATAGAGAAGAACATATTCATTTTTTATTTTGTCTTTTTCCTTATAATTACTAGAGAAGATGATTCTCAGCTTTTGGACATGTTCTCACTCATCATTGTCATCAGTATTTCTCTTTTTTTCTCAATAGAAGGTAACTCTCCCTGTTTGACTGTTTGTTATCTGTTCGTATAAATTGTATATTTTATGTTTGAATTTATTTAATGTTTGTATATTGTTAAAAAGGATATGTACTTGTAATATAAATAAAATTTCAAATTATCAAAAGTTTAGATTCATACAAAAGTAATGTATAAATAGTTTTTTTAGGTTATCAAAAGCTTAAATATGTTCATGGGGAAGCTAAAAGCAATTGATACATTCTTCAAAAGAAAGGGTGTTGATAATTCAACATCCAATGTGCCTAACTTGAACTCTAATATTGAGACGTCAACATCCTTCAAAAAATCCACAAGTTGAATGTTAAGATATAGGCTCCTTAGAGTGTGATCCTGGGATTATCCAACTAATCAACAAGATGAAACTCGAAGGGCTTACATCAAGGCCGAACCATATTAGTTTCTTATTTCTAAATATCCTTTGTCTAGGTCTGTAATTCGTCCTCGTCAATTTCAATCATCTTGGTTCAATATATTTGCTTGGTTAGAGTACTCCCCTTTGAAAGATGCTGCATATTGTCTACAATGCTGTCTTTTTAGTAAAAAGCCAATTGGTCAGCTTGGAGATAATGCATTCACTATTGATGGATTTCAAAATTGGAAGAAAGTGAATGATGGAATTAATTGTGTCTTTCTATGCCATATGGACAAGGATCCAAGTTCAACTCACAATAATGCCATGAAATGTTGTGATATTTTGATGAAGCAATTGCAATATATTGATAGGCAATCTTCTGAACAGATTATGAATAATCGTTTGAGACTAAAGGCGTCAATAAATAGTGTTTGTTGGCTAAATTCTCAAGGTTGTGCTTTTAGAGGCCATGGCAAATGTCCCAATTCAAAAAAATGAGGTAACTTTCTTAAGTTGATCAAGTTTTTAGCCATATACAATGAACAAGTTGTTGATGTTATCTTGAATGCCCCTAAAAATGCCAAATATACTTCACCAACAATCCAAAAAGGAATTTTTCATATTTTATCAAGTATGGTGCGAAATAAGATTTGTGCAGAACTTGCGGATTCGAAGTTCTGCATAATTGTAGATGAAGCGCGAGATGAGTCTAAAATGGAGCAAATGGCTATTGTTTTGAGATTTGTTGACCAAGACGGTTTTGTGAGGGAACACTTCTTCAATCTTGTACATGTTAAAGATACTACTTCCTTGACTCTGAAGTTGAGTGCTAGTAATATGCGTGGTGAGTGGAATGGATTACAGGCTTTATTTCAAAATAAATGTCCCTATGCATACAATGTACATTGTTGGGCTCATAGATTACAATTAGCACTAGTTCCAGCATCAAGAGAGGTAATCCCTATTCATAAGTTATTTTCTAAGTTAACTTTTGTTGTTAAAATTGTTGGTGCATAACGTAATGATGGACTACATGAAGCTCAAGCTGCTAAAATTGTACACTTGATTTCCGTTGATGAACTTGAGACTAGGAGAGCGGCAAATCAAATTGGCACTTGCAGCGAGCTGGAGATACTAGATGAAGCTCACATTTTAAATCAATATGTAGTTTGATAAAGATGTTTTGGGCAACTTGTATAGTTCTTAAAAACATAGTCAAGGATGAATCCACTTATTCTCAACGTGGGGATGCCAATGCAGTGTATGATATGATTTCATCCTTTGAGTTTGTTTTTATTATGCATTTAATGAGGGAAACTATGGGAAGAATTAATATTCTTTGTCAAGCTTTGTAGCAAAAAACCTAAGACATCTCAAATGTTATGCATTTAGTTGTAACTACAAAAACACTTATTCAAAAGTTAAGAGAATATGGTTGGGACAGTCTCGTTGGGGAAGTAAAATTATTTTGTGAACAATATGAGATTTAAATACTTGACATGAGTGCTTGATATAGTGCGAGTCGAGGTCCACCTCTTAATCAAAAAGATCACATAACAATCGAGAATCACTATCGAATAGATATCTTTACTGTTGCAATCAACTCTCACTTACAAAAACTAAATCATCGATATAGTGAGCAAGTAATGGAACTCCTTAATCTTAGCTCAAATTTGGATCCTAAGAGTGCATATAATTCATTAAAAATTGATGATATTTGCACGCTTGTTGAGAAATTCTATCCTCAAAAGTTCATAGAGCAAGAAAGAATTCCTTTGAAATTTCAGTTGCAACACTTTGAGCTTGATGTGCCTCATCATCCGGATTTACAAAATCTCTCCGTAATTTTTGAAATATGCCGGGGTTAGTTGAAATGATAAAGTCAAAAACTTACCATTTGGTTCATAGATTAATTCATCTCATATTGACATTTCCTATTTCAACCGTTATTACGGAAAAAGGGCATTTTCAACAATGAATATTGTAACAACAAGCCTTCGCAACAAAATGGAAGATGAATTTCTTGCAGATTGTTTGGTTGTTTACATTGAGAAACAAATCACAAAAAGTTTGGCTCAGAAATGATTATAGATGATTTCTATTCTCTGAAGCATCGTCGAGCACACCTTTGATAGGAAATTATATGCCATTTTGTTAATTTTACAGTGAAGGAGATAAGATATTATCCTTTTGTAACATACTTTTTGTTACATCATGGTGTTAGTATAGAAAGAATTTTAATCTTTGCTGCTTCATATATGGTTATAGCTAGGGGACATTTATTTATTGATTTGTTATAAGTCAACATTTATAATATTAATTTGGCCCCCCTCCCAATTAAGAAATCCTACCTCCATCCTTACAAAGTGGTATATTGATATAATGGTCTTTTCCAAGTGATCATAACAATCTCAAATAGACAACAGAAAAGTGCAAAAAATGTCCTTTGTAGAGACTCTAATTCTTATTAATTACACTTGAAACCCTCAGTCTCAAATTAATTGCATTTTAGCCCCCAGTTTCGTAAAATTTTGCAAAATAGTCCAATAAAGCCAAAATTTTCCCATATTTTGTTTTGTATTATTGTGGGAACTGAATTTCGTTGGATTAATAGAGACGAATGGACGAGTTCAGTCCGGGACACAACATTTATTTGGCATTGATCCTAGTCAATTGAAGAGCCGAATAAAATAATCGACATTCCCACCTTCCAACCAGTAGAACAAGGGCCGAGTAGAAGCACACGTAAAGGATCGAGGATGGGCCAGGCCCTAAGGCCCAAAGAGAATAATATAAATACAGGATCATCAGTCAGAGAAAGGTATGTGAGAACCATTACGCCTAACTTAAAATACAAGTAATCCAGAGAGTAGAGACTGACTTTCCCGTCGGAGTGCTAATTTTGGCACCCCCGACCGGAGTGTTTATTCCTTTTCAGGTGACTAGCTGAAGATCATAAGCGTCTCCCAAGATCTAAAGAGTATTTCCAAACTACATCACCACAATTGGCGCCGTCTGTGGGAATACTCAAAAACATCCATGGCGGGCGTAACGGAAGACCCTCCGATAGTCACTGACGAAACCACATAGAGAGACGACCTCACTCCAACAAACATGCTTGGACTGGAGACTATCGCAGCAAGACGCGCTTTGAACTTCACCTCACCCTCCACTTCAGAGCATGAGATAATGCAAGCGATCATGGAACAAGCAAAGCAAAATGAACAGAGGTTGGAGAACATGATCACTGAGAACGAACATCTCCGTCAGGACTTGGCCTTGGAAGTGGCAAAATCCAAACAAGTTGTACGCCAAGATCCAGAACGACCTCTGAGGGCAGGTGGTCGACGACCTCGAGCCCGACAAGAAGACATTGATAGCGACTCCGACTCATTATTCCCGGAGCCTAAGAAGAAGGGACGACTCGAAACTTCTAGTTCCTCTGAAGAACGTCCACGTATAAGGTATAAGCGAAGAAGAAACAGTTCAGATGAAGAAGACCAGCATGATCCCTTTGTGTGACGGATTGCAAGGGCGGTTCTGCCCAAAAAGTTCAAAGCTTCATCGTCCACTCTCTATGATGGAAAATCAGACCCCACAGATCACATCCATCACTACAAGCAAGCCATGACATTGCATGCAGACGACGAGGCCCTCATGTGACGAATATTTCCCAGCAGTTTGGGACCATTGGCTGTCAGATGGTATTATAAACTAGAGCCAGCTTCGATCAAAAGCTTCCATCAATTATAGAAATCCTTCAAGGCCAGATTCATCACCAACGAGGTCCAGCCGAAACAAGCCGACTCTCTCTAGGCAATGTAGATCCAGCCAGGAGAAACACTAAGAGCGTATTCGGCGCGCTATTGGGAGTGCTTTAATTTTGTCGATGACGCTTGCAACGACTCCATGGCCATCACTGCCTTCAAAATGGGTTTGCATCCTGACAGTGCTCTCCGCAGCTCCTTGACTAGAAGATCCCCCAAAACAGTCTGATCGTTGATGAAGAAAGTTGAGGAATACTGCAAAGTGGAGGATGATGCCTTGCGGGTTAAAGCCGAAAACGTGGCCAACAAGACGGCCCCCTCTGAAATTGCTCAGCCGTTAATTCTGTACCACCTCAGAGCCCTGAACCACGACATCGGGCTAAACGAGACAAGAGACGAGATTCTCGCCGATCAAACGACCAATGCTCCCACCAAGCAAATGAACAACTGCAAGTTGACAGCAAGCACACAAAGTGCACTGACAAGAAATATACGGAGTTGACAGAGCCGATTAGCGCGGTCATTTCCAAAGTTCAACACCTTCCGTTCTTCAAATGGCCGTCCAAAATGGTGGGACCTCCCGACACGAGAAGACGGGATAGACGGTACGAGTATCACAAGGACCATGGCCATGATACTGAGAGTTGTTATGCATTGAAGGATCACCTGGAGGAATTGATACAAGATGGTAGGCCACAATAGTATGTCCGAAAAGGCAGCTCAACCAAGGCAATAGCCTTAAAACAAGATTCCCCTCCACTTGGTGTGATCCACCTGATATACAGCCTGCTGATGTCATCCGCGATGCATACGATTCAGTCGAATCCTGACCTTCAAAATCGACTCACTCTGGCAAAACGGCCCCATGAAGCTGCGAGCATTGCTTTT
This sequence comes from Camellia sinensis, assembly GCF_004153795.1. Taxonomy (NCBI): domain Eukaryota; kingdom Viridiplantae; phylum Streptophyta; class Magnoliopsida; order Ericales; family Theaceae; genus Camellia; species Camellia sinensis. Next base: position 2,123,520 of record NW_021026080.1, read on the forward strand.
GATGATTCAGATTTGGCCAGAGTGACACTTCCCTACATCGATCCCTTGGTAATTGAGCTGCGCGTAAATCGATTCATCGTGGAGTGCGTACTCATTGATCCAGGGAGCACATCGGAGGTTATGTATTACAAGACATTCACCAAACTCGGCTTCTCCGAATCGGATCTCTCCCCAGCTCCTTATCCACTATTCGGCTTCAACGCCAATCCAGAATACCCACTGGGGAAAATTAGAAGAGGCTGGAGAAAGCTAAAGGAAAATGGGTCGAAGAATTGCCGAGTGTATTGTGGGCTCATCGAACTACACCAAGGCGATCCACTGGGGAAACGCCGTTCGCTTTATGCTTTGGAACCCAAGCGATCATACCCCTGGAGATTGGCCACCCAACCCTGAAATCACAAGTTTTTCATATGGGCCGAAACGACATGATGCTAGCTTTGGATTTGATTTTGATCGAAGAACGAAAAGACCGCGCCCTTCCATTCATGGCACGATACTAGCAACAACTTGCTAAGTCGTACAATCAACGTGTTCAACTGCGCCGCTACACACCAGGAGAGTTGGTCCTGAAGAAAGTACTTCCTGCTGCCAGGAAACTGGCTGATGGAAAATTGGGTCCTAATTGGGATGGCCCTTATCAGGTCGATTCGATCGCAGGAGTAGGGGCATATCGGCTCAAAGACATGTCTGGAAGGAGTCTGCCACGACCTTGGAATTCAACGCGCTTGCGTAAATTTTATCATTGAACCCAACCTGTGGGGAATGATACTAGTTTTGAATGGTTCACCATGTACACATTCCACTTTTGTAATGAAAAAATTCCTACTTACTCAACGCGAAATCCAGTTCAAAAGTGTTTCGATAAAAGTCTCCGGATTCGGAGCCCCATCAGCGCATGACGCCTTTGGGCCGATAAAGTCTCCGAATTCGGAGCTCCATCAACGTATGACGCCATTAGGCCGATAAAGCCTTCGGATTCGGAATGCCCTTCGTGGATATCACGATTGGCTAAAACGTCTCCGGATTCGGAGCCCTATCAGCGCATGACGCCTTTGGGCCGATAAAGCCTCCGGATTCAAAGTGCCCTTCGTGGATATCACGATTGGCCAAAAAGTCTCCAGATTCGGAGCCCCATCGGTGCATGGCACCTTTGGGCCGATAAAGCCTTCGGATTCGGAGCCCCATCAGCGCATGATGCCTTTGGGCCAATAAAGCCTCCGGATTCGGAGCCCTATCAGCGCATGACGCCTTGGGGCCGATAAAGCATCCGGATTCAGAGCGCCTTTCATGGATATCATGATGGGCCAAAAAGTCTCCAAATTCGGAGCCCCATTAGCGCATGACGCCTATTGGCCGATAAAGCCTCCGGATTCGTAGCGCCCTTCGTGGACATCACGATTGGCCAAAAAGTCTCCGGATTCGGAGCCCCATCGGCGCATGACGCCTTTGGGTCGATAAAGCCTCCGGATTTGGAGCCCCATCAGCGCATGACGCCTTTGGGCCGATAAAGCCTTCGGATTTGGATCGCCCTTCGTGGATTTCACAATTGGCCAAAAAGCCTTCGGATTCGGAGCCCCATCGGCGCATGACGCCTTGGGGCCGATAAAGCCTCCGGATTTGGAGCCCCATCAGCGCATGACGCCTTTGGGCCGATGAACCCTTCGGATTTGGAGGCGCCATTCGTGGATATCACGATTGGCTAAAAAGTCTCCGGATTCGGAGCCCCATTAACGGATGACGCCTTTGGGCCAATAAAGCTTCCGGATTCGGAGCCCCATTAGCGCATGACACCTTTGGGCCAATAAAGCATCCCGATTCGAAGCACCCTTCGTGGATATCAAGATTGGCCAAACGGAGCCTCATCGGCGTATGACGCCTTTGGGCCGATAAAGCCTCCAGATTTGGAGCCCCATCAGCGCATGACGCCTTTGGGCCGATAAAGCCTTCGGATTCGGAGCGCTTTTCGTGGATATCACGATCGGCCAAAAAGTCTTCAGATTCGGAGCCGCATCAACGCATAATGCCTTTGGGCCGATATAGTCTCCAGATTCGGAGCCCTATCCGCGCATGACACCTTTGTGCCGATAAATTCTCCAGATTCGGAGCCCCATCTACGCATGACGCCTTTGGACCGATAAAGTCTCCGGATTCAGAGCCCCATCAGCATATGACGCTTTTAGGCCGATAAAGCCTTCAGATTCGGAGCGCCCTTCGTGGATATCACGATTGGCTAAAACGTCTCCGGATTCGGAGCCCCATTAGCGCATGACCCCTTTGGGCCGATAAAGCCTCCGGATTCAGATCGTCCTTTGTGGATATCACGATTGGCCAAAAGGTCTCTGGATTCAGAGCCCCATTGGCATATGACGCCTTTGGGCCGATAAAGCCTTTGGATTCGGAGTCCCATCAGCGCATGATGCCTTTGGGCTGACAAAGTCTCCGAATTCGGAGCCCCATCAGCGCATGATGCCTTGGGGCCGATAAAGCCTCTAGATTCGGAGCGCCCTTCGTGGATATCACGATTGGCAAAAAAGTCTCCAGATTCAGAGCCCTATCAGCGCATGACGCCTTTGAGCCAATAAAGCCTCCGGATTCGGGGCGCCCTTCGTGGATATCACGATTGGCCAAAAAGTCTCCAGATTCGGAGCCCCATCGGCGCATGACACCTTTGGGCCGATAAAGCCTCCGGATTTGGAGCCCCATCAGCGCATGACGCCTTCGGGCCGATAAAGGCTCCGGATTTGGAGCCCCATCAGCGCATGACGCCTTTGGGCCGATAAAACCTCCGGATTCAGAGCGCCCTTCGTGGATATCACGATTGGCCAAAAAGTCTCCGGATTCAGAGCCCCATCAGCGCATGACGCCTTTGGGCCGATAAAGTCTCCAGATTTGGAGCCCCATCCGTGCATGACGCCTTTGGGCCGATAAGGTCTCCAGATTTGGAGCCCCATCCGCGCATGACGCCTTTGGGCCGATAAAATCTCTGGATTCGGAGCCCCATCAGCGCATGACGCCTTTGGGCCGATAAAGCCTCCAGATTCGGAGCGCCCTTCGTGGATATCACGATTGGCTAGTCTCCGGATTTGGAGCCCCATCGGCGCATGACGCCTTTGGGCTGAAAAAGCCTCTGAATTCGGAGCGTCCTTCGTGGATATTACGATTGGCCAAATAAAGACTCCAAACTCGGAGCCCCATCGGCGCATGACGCCTTTAGGCCAATTAAGTATCTGGATTCGGAGCGCCCTTCGTGGATATCACGATTGGCCAAATAAAGGCTCTGAATTCGGAGCCCCATCGGTGCATGACGCCTTTGGGCCGATAAACCCTCCGGATTCAGAGCGTCCTTCGTGGATATCACGATTGGCCAAATAAAGACTTCGAACTTGGAGCCCCATCAGCGCATGACGCCTTTAGGCCGATTAAGCTTCCGGATTCGGAGCACCCTTCGTGGATGTCACGATTGGCCAAATAAAGGCTCTGAATTCGGAGCTCTATCGGCGCATGACGCCTTTGGGCCGATAAAGCCTCCGGATTCGGAGAGCCATTCGTGGATATCACGATTGGCCAGTCTCCGAATTCAGAGCCCCATCGGCGCATGAAACCTTTGGGCTGAAAAAGCCTCCAAATTTTGAGCGCCCTTCGTGGATATCACGATTGGCCAAATAAAGACTCCGAACTCGGAGCCCCATCGGCGCATGACGCCTTTGGGCCGATTAAGCCTCCAGATTCGGAGCACCCGTCGTGGATTTCACGATTGGCCAAGTCTCCGAATTCGGAGCCTTATTAGTACATGACACGTTTGGGCCGGTTGAAGCCTTCGGATTCGGATCGCCTTCATACAAGCCGTATAAACAAAGGCTAAAATTTGCAAATATTCAAAATGAAATAGTTCAAGCCGCATAAACATAGGTTAAAACGTGCGAACATTCAAAATAAAATGTGTCTTTAGATAAATTGATTGGCATCAAGTGTACTAATATAAATAAAAAGTATGCTACAAATTGAAAATGAAGCATTTTATTAAAATTATCCAATAAATACATAATTTCGCTCTCAGTCTACATAAGCATTACAAGGTCTGCTTCTATTCGGCGGCTCCCTCATCATCACTCTTCTCAACTTCGAAAGCGGAAAAAGGGAAATCATTATGTTGGTACAATGGCAACACAGAATTCACACCTACTACCTGGAGAGCCTCAGCTTGCTGAAGTGCCTTGATCCAGCCATGCTTAAACCTATGATTTTCACATCGGCAAACTTCTTCGGCGAGTTTCCCCATGGTCTTCTGTATTCCGACCTTTCAGCCGTCATGGAAGCCTTTTTCATAGGCCGTGGTCCTCGTAGTCTCAATCGCGAACATGCTAGCCGTGTTCCGATCGGCAATAGCATCACTTATTAGCCTTTGAGTCACCCTTTCTTCCACAACTGGGTTAGGATGGCTGGCCGATTAAGACTTGGCAGACTTGATTTTCCTTAGCTCACGCTCGGCCTTCTCCGCGCGAGCTTCTAACTTTCGAATGCGTTCATCTCTCTGCTCTATATCGCGCCGAGCGACGCGAAGACGCATGCCAATTTCATAAGCAGTGTATAGCCCCTTCACCGCCCTATGAACGCCTTCACAAAATGCTTCGAAATCCTGCCGACCTACCATCGACTGCTGGACTTCGGGTGGAAAAATCTGTCGAGCGAACTCGACTGCCACATTTGGATCTCGAACGATCGAATATGCCTCTGTCATTGGTCTATTCCCCACATAGACCGCAAAACTCAATGGGCAGGGAGTTGCGTCGGATTCCCTTCCAGAACGGGGTTGAGGAGATTTGCCCTGTGGCTGCTTGTCCCTCCTGGGCGACCTACTTCGACGACGAGAAGATTGGTGTCTCTCTCGATCCCTCGAAGTCCTACTTCCCGTGTGCGAAGGTTCACCACTTCGACTCATATCTCCTCCCAGCTCAGTTAGCGTCCTCGCTTCCCCTCTGCTGTTGAATAAAAGTCTATTTGACATTCGCACTTGTTTAACCTTCCTCAAAGAACTGGATTGAGTTACTAGCTCTGAGCATATAAATAGGACCTTCATTCACGAAGTACACGTTGTAGACGCGCCCTTGGGCCCCATGCTACAGTTCGGACTCAGATTGTCACGGTTCTAAATCTGAACCAAAGAGTCCAAATCCAGCAAATCATTTTGAGAAAACAAATTTTTAGAAAGAAGTGCCAAACATGGACTGCTTTTCCAGATACAGTGTCGCCACCTAAATATTTTTTATGGGGGAATTTAGGAAACCCTGACTCATTTGCCTAAGGCCACGTGTCCGTCATCACCAAAGTTGCCTCGGCTCGGGAACTTGGGTACGATTGGGGAAGGTCAGCTATGAGCACCCCCTCTCGCCTAATCCAAAGATCGGCCTTTCCTAACCATGATATCTAGTTTTGAAAACGTTATGTGTTCTTATTCCGGTTATTAGCCTAATCTTACTATGTGATGCGCACAACACAAAAGTATAGACTAGATCACCTAATTTGGAACAAAGCATCGCATATCCGTTTGGTTGAAAAACAATTCGAAATTTGCTACTCGCAAGTAGGGTAAAACACGGATTTCAATGAGTTGTTCCAACTCAAACAATCCGACCTTCACCCATAGGCATTCAGGCAGTTTATATCACATATGCATATAGCCACATGGTAAGCATGCTGTCAGGTTTAACATTTACACTCATGCGAGATGCTAAAGCATAAATACTTACAGCGTACTCCGAGCCAAAACAAAGAACATGTTAGCAATCAAACGTATGATCCAAGTCCATGTTAAATGGCTAATACATCACAGGCAAAATGCAATCTAGAATAGGCTCGGCTAATCCTAGGATGGCATGTGAAATGCAACAGGTAACTTGTATTCAAGTTAGATTTGAAATACTATGCAGTTAGCATGATGCGCTGAGCCCGGTGCATGCAATACTGATGAATGAATGCACCCATGCATAGCATAAGGTATGCTAAATTAAATATGTCCTAGTACTAACCATCAAAAGCAGGTAAGTAAAAGGGAGAAAGAAATGGGGGTTGGAAGACATGCATACGCACACCCATACTTATTACATATTTGCCCTTGCTCGGAAGGACCAAAAGAATAATACAAATTAATTATGCTACAAGCTAATAAATTATTACAGACCACTTAACTAGTTAAGCAAATTAACTAAGCGAAGAAAGCAATAAAACAGCCTCGGGAAAAGGGTTCAATGCATGCGTTCTTGGGTTTGCTTGAAAATCCGTCACCATGCACAAGCTGCCTCTGTTTACATTGCTTTATGCCTTTGAAAATTTGATAAGTCCCAAGGTATACTCTCTGAACACTGTGGGATGCCACCGGCAAAGGGGAAGAACCACCGGCCATGGGATTATGGTCATCGACCATCTATTGAGCTCTCGGCCATCCATCATTGGTCGATCGGCACTTGATTCAGTCGACCGGCCATCTTTGTCTGTAGAATCCTGTTCTGACAGCAGCAAAGGGCAAACATGGCATGGCAATGCATTTTCAAGCAAATGTCTGCACCACCACACTCCTTATCATGTTTACAACATGCAAATGATGTTCTTAAACTAGTTTGGGCAGCTCTCAAATAAGCCCAAAACAGTGGCCAAATGCTAAGGAAATGAAGGGCAAAATACACACAAACATGCATGCACACATGGTTCAAAACTTAAGCATCAAAGAACAACTTTTAAGCACACTTAAAAGGGACAAACATGGACATATGACATGCATACTAAGCTCTGAAAATCATGTTATAAAGGTGCCAAACCAAGTAAACAAGACAAGCCAAGCATGCAACAATGTCCAAGACTCAAGAGGGGGCTTAAACCAAAGCTATATGAAGCAAGCCCCAAAGGGCCAGGAGGACCTAAAACAGGTCCAATGCAGGTCTAAACAAGACCAAAGACGCACCTGGATGGCATCTAAATGGTCTAAACATGGAAGCATACATAAAGGTTCAAACATGGAGCATAAAACACAAGCCTTTTAAAGCATTAAAGGGGCATCAAATGCAAGTATACAAGCATACCACAAGGACTGAAATGATGTTATAAGTGGTGCCAAACCACTGAAACAAGCAAGTAAAGCATGCTAGAGGGGTCAACACTCAAGGCTCACAAGGGGGATTACATGGTAGCTATACAAAGCAAAGCATGGATGACCTGAGGAACCAAAAACAGACCTTCGGCACGCTAAAACATGCGTAAAAGCTTCACAAAGCTAGGCCAAAACAAGTAAGCATAATGGTTTAAATACTAGGCACATGTTAAGGCAATTCATGTCATTACAAGACAAGTATGCTAAGCATGCATGGTGCATCTAAACCAATTAAAAAAAGTGCTATATCATGGAAAAATAAGCACAAATAACACTTAAGACATGGCCAACATGCAATTAAACAAGATGCTAACACATGAGGCTAAAATGACCAACATTGAAGACAACAAGGAGAGGGGATGGCCGTCTCCTTCTTAGGACCTTAAAGCACCATCCCCACCACTGAAATCCCTCTGGATTTCAGTGGTGAGGAGGCCTAAACAAGGTGGTCCCGAAGTTCACCAAAAATGCACAAAATGGGGACCAAACAAGGCCTAAGAGGGGTCAAACAACCCCAAACAACAAAGTGACCTTAAATAACTATTTAGAGCACTCAAAAACAAGACTTTTATTAGTTATACACATAGTCTAAAAGTAGATGCAAGGTAGGTAAAAGACTATGCAAAAATGGGGAATAAAGGGGCAAAGTTCTTACCCTTGAAGACTTTTTTCAAGAAGAGCACTCCAGCTGCTTCCTTAGGTCCAAACCAGCTCCAAAACTTCAAGACCAACCTATCGGCTCCTCAGCAACCAAGGTAAGGTGTAGAACTAGGTGTTTGTGCACAAAAATAAGAACAAACACACACAAAGGCAAAATGAGAGGGATATATAGAGATAGATAGATAGATACACCATGAAAACCCTAATCTCAGAGCTCTCTCTTGAACTTTTGGAACCCTTGAGGAGGGAGGAGAAGGTCTCTCTTTATAGAGGATCACTCTTGCAAAGTTTACAAAACAAGCTAAGCAAGAGTGAAATCCCTCCATACACGTGTATGGAGGGGGTGTAAAGTGGGTGCCAGCTAGCACAGCTGGCACAAAATATCTGTCAAAAGCAAATGCACAGTGGTCGGCCAGCCAAAATGCCAAATTGACCAAATAAATGGCCGACCGACCAAATAGAGTGCCGACCGACCAAACATTTGGCCGATAGCAACAAAACAATGGCCAGTGGCCTCAAGCCATGGCCGATGAGATATGGGGATGGGCAACAAGCCATTCCCTGCTCCTCAAAAGTAAAACACAAGTGTTTGGTGCAAAACCAAACACAAAACAGGAAGTCGAGAGGTCTTGAGGCAAGGCGCGTGGCTGAGAACTCTGAGAACTCAAGACGAACACGAACATGGATGATCACCGAGTGTTCAAACGGTGATATCCAAGTCTTGAGGATGGTCAAAAATGGGGTGTCTATAGTTGCCCCTCTTTGACAGAGCTCGAAAGTCATAACAATGATGGGAGTGAATGTCAAAGCCCAGAGACGACCCATTTTTGACAAGGCCGAAGACTTAGACAAACATGCAAGACAATAAATATATGCGCCCTAAGGCGGGGGGGAAATGCAACTGACAATGCAAGAAGCCGAACATAACTCATGATCATGCAAAGAAAGCTGCAACGAAGCATAACGTGCAACAGTTTTAAGCAAGAACCCAGCTACATTACAATGCAGAAAGGATGTAAGAGAATTATTCAATTCTCGATATGTCTTACACAGAGAATACAATACCTGTGCAGCTCGTCTGGTTGCACCAGCTTCAAATGAACCGTACATACAATATCGTGCCTGAAAGAGAAAGAAAACTTAACAGGTACGATATCGTTAGCAACATGCATAACAATGCAATCTAAGCTGCGTAACAACGCAAGTGAAGGAGTGCATCACAATGTAACCTATGTGTGACAACGCATAACAATGCGGAATGGATGCAAAATGATAATGCAATATATACAAAACTATGTATAAGCACTGCAAATGATATGCAATGCAATTGAAACATGATCAAACCATAAGCAGTTCAAAACCACACAAATATCATAAAGATTATGGAGATGCGAAGTCCGTCTACCATAGAGAAGGTGCCGACACCCTCAAACCACAATACCAGCAGTGGAATAGGCGCGTACACATGCAGAACTATGAGTGTGTAGACGGAACACAAGATACAAGTAATTGGATGGGATGATATAAGTGAGGCATGCTCTGCTCAGGAGAGACTATGATCCTAAATGTTGGATGCAAAACACTATACTACAATGCAATGAATGAAATGGATATGGCACGCGACCAAAACATATCTTGCCTAGGAAAGGCATGGACACAAACAAATCACGTTTAACACAGAAACGGTGCCGTCACCCTCAACACTAGGTGCATACACATAATATTATAACTGTGCTTCAACGCGAAAAGTATGGGCACATACCAGACCAAGCTCAACATGGAAAGGCGCAAGCCGTAGATGGAGGTGATGCAGTGAATGCATGCAACTACAATGCAATACAATGAATGCATGACAATGCACTATTTACAATGAAACCTACATACTAAATGATGCAGTAGGGAAATGCATGACAATGCAAAGTAAGGAAGAATGCACTACAATGCATGTGAGGAAAGATGCATGACAATGCAAGCTATGTATAATGCAATATTTACCAGCTAAAATGCAATGGATGCAGTGGATAAGGCCTGCGGCCAAACCGTATCTTGCCTAGGAAAGGCATGGACACATACAGACCACGTTTAACACGGAAATGGTGCCGTCACCCACAACACTAGGTGCGTACACATAATATCATAACCGTGCTTCAACGCGAAGAGTACGGGCACATACCAGGCCAAGCTCAACATGGAAAGACGCAAGCCGTAAATGGAGGTGACGCGATAAATGCATGCAAGCTACAATGCAATATATACAATATGCAATGGAATGTAATATTTACAATGGATAAGGCACGCGGCCAAACCGTATCTTGCCTAGGAAAGGCATGGACACATACAGACCATGTTTAAGACAGAAACGGTGCCGTCACCCACAACACTAGGTGCGTACACATAATATCATAACCGTGCTTCAACGCGAAAAGTACGGGCACATACCAGACCAAGCTCAACATGGAAAGGCGCAAGCCGTAGATGGATGTGATGCAGTGAATGCATGCAAGCTACAATGCAATATATACAATATGCAATGGAATGTAATATTTACAATGAAAGGCATGACAATGCACTATTTACAGTGAATGCATGACAATGCATCTTTGTTTTTTTTGTTGTTTTTTTTGTTGTTTTTGTTTGTTTTTTTGAAATGCAAATGAAATGTGCATGATAATGCACGAAATTGAACGCGCGACAACGCATGTCTTTTGAAATGCATGACAATGCATATGAACGGCGCATAACAATGCGAGCGAGGGATGCATGACAATGCAACCTAGGATAAAACCCGCCAAGAGTCGTTCGGGCACGACAAACACCAAAGGTCTTGCACCTTCAGAGGATTTAAGGTCTCCTAGACCGAGTGTATTTAAGGTCTCGCCAGACCGCCTTTCGAGGATTTAAGGTCTCCTAGACCGAGCGTATTTAAGGTCTCGCCAGACCGCCTGGAGGTGCATAACAATGCAAGTCGGCGTGCGCATGACAATGCGCGTATGCATGCATAATGATGCAATGCATTTGAAGTAGTTTCCAAATGTTTACAAGATACAAAAAGGATACGAAAAGGATACACCCTTGCACGCATTCGAGTGCTATGCACAGAAAACACGGTCTGAGGTCAAAACGGAGTCTGGTTGAGCTTCAAAAATGCACTCTCTTGCACTGTGTTGAGCAATGGAGGCCCCAAAACCACATCAAAGACCCAAATAAAGGTGTAGGAGGTTCACCGGCCATAGAGGGAGGTCACCGGCCATCCACTGGCCACCAAAAAAAGTCCATCGGCCATCTATTTGGCCGACCGGCCAACAATGTGGCCGACCGACAAATATGCCTGAATCAAGGCAGTTTGGTCAAATTGGCACGGGTCTTTAAATATAGGGTTTCTAGCCCTATATTTTCACTTCCCTCTTGCTCGAAATTTCCTCCTCCTTCTCTCTAGGCTATTTTTCTTCCTTCGATCCGCTATTTTCCTGGGTTTTAGTGCCCGTTTCGACGTTGGATTCGCGAATACCTTTGCGTTTCGAATATTTTGAACCGAACAAAACTTGGTTTCAGCGTCTTTTTCTCGATTCTCACCACACGGGGTTTGTTTCCCTCGAGTTTACCTCGATTTCTGTGCCCTTTTTGGACTTCGACCTTTCCGACCATTTTTCACCCTCTTGGGGTTGACTTTTCGGTTGACTTTTCATATTCTTGCCCGGTTTTCACTCTTTTGGCCATTTTCGCACCATTCTCGAGATGGCGGACGACATTCCAGGTGGTGGGGCTCCCTCGGAGATAGATATGGACCCCGAGGCCGAGCTCTTGCCGCTTCACAACCGGCCGTTCGATCCGGCGGCCTACAGACCGGTGATTCATGTGCTGCCTCCTGACGGACTTCGCCAGTTCAGGAGTTTTGACAAGAGGGTGCCACCAGAGCTGCTTCTGCGTGAGCCAGAGATGCACCTTTCATACGGCGCTTCCGAGGTATATTCTTCCCCGTTTCATTTTCTGCAAAGTAGAATACCTAACTGCCATAGTCGATTTTGCCTTTAACTATTCGATCCGGATACACCGATATGCTATATGCTGTAGTTGACTGTGAACACACCTGCATTCGGTATCTGTTTGAATTGGAGCACGCGCACACACACTGTATTTGCCCTGAACCACTCAAACGCCCTGACACATCATACACTGTAGTTCACTGCGAGCACACCGGCACCCAATGTCTGTTTGAATCTGAACACGTGCGCACACGCTATATCTATACTGAACCTACTCAAACACACTGACACATCATATGTTGTAGTTCACTGCGAGCACACCGGCACCCGATGTCTGTTTGAATCTGAACATGTGCACACACACTGTATTGTTATCAATTCTGAATGCTCTTCGAAACTGTATATTGAATATTGTTTCGCAACTGTTTACTTTTGAATACAGGGGGATTCCCATGCCTTCCGGGGGTATGGGAATGTTGCTACCCGCGGATGGTACATGGAGCTGCCGGACGCAGTCTGTCACATTGTCGACCAGGCCGGCTTCGGCGCCTTCTGTAGGGGACTCTCACGCCTTACCGCGAGTAGGCCTCTTCTTGCCACTCTGGTGGAGAAGTGGTGGGATACCACTGACTCCTTCCACTTCTCTGCCATGGGAGACATGACGATGACTCCCTATGACTTCTCGATGCTCATCGGCATCGGGGTAGGGGGTGATCCGATCGCCTTTGACACAGACATGGACGAGTGGGAGGCCGCTTAGATGTATTTGCTTGGTGACCTACCGCCTCTTGCTCGTCCAGGCTTCGTCAGATACTCGTGGTTCAAGGATCACTTTTGGATTCAGCCAGCTTTAGCTGAGGAGGCACCGATGGCTCAGGAAGAGGCAGAGCAGTATGCACGCGGCTTCCTCATGTTCTTATTGGGGACGACCATCTTCGCCGACCGGGCGAACACCGTGCCACTCTGTCTGCTGAGCGTTTTAGTGGATGTCACATGGATCCTGTGCTACGACTGGGGTGGGGTAGCCTTGGCCACACTCTATGGATACATGAGCTCATCCTCCCGGTGCAGCGGGCAGTTGCTCGGAGGCTACTGGCGGGCTTGGGAGGTACATTTTCTTTCTCTTTTACATTTCCCGTACTCTGTACACTGTACACACTGCGGTCTGCTTCACGTTGACTGTATACGGCACCCACGGTACGTATATAATCTGCTTTACACTGACTGTACACTGCATACACTGTACATTCTGCACAATACACTGCACGATGCATGGTTCTGCGATTTCTATTTTATTCTGCATTCTGCTTTATCTGATAAGCATATTGATATTTGTTCTGTAGTTATGGGTTTACGCCTACTTCCTGAGGCTTACGCCAGTGCCCGACGAGGAGACTTCCCTTGGCGTTCCATTCTCTCGACGCTTCGATGTGAGTTGCGTGTGGAGACCCCGGGAGACATTCATAATCTTCCGCCGCTACTTCGATACCATTACCGCCGCAGAGGTATTTTCAACTTTAGAGTTTATTTCAAGCTTCGCTTTGCACTGTATTTTCAATAACAGTAGATAACTGACTGCATATCATTTTCAGATCACCTAGCAGCCTTGGGCTCCTTGCCAGCTGCGGTTCGGGAGCAGTTTTCCGGTGCTGAGGAGTCCGCCCGGTTCAGGCTTCTGTTGGAGCGCACGGTTTGTCGGGCTTGGTACCTAGGCGAGCACTTCCTGCGCCAGACCTTAGGTTTACCAAGGCAGATAGTTCCAGGTCCGCCTCCTACCCACATGAGGGACACAAAGAGGTACACCCTGGAGGAGATGGCTGATTACACGATCGGCTAGGATGCGGAGGGCTTCAGGGGCGAGGGCGACTACACAGAGTACGTCCAGACCTACATCATGCGGCCTTTGAGCAGTGGCCATCGAGCTGAGAGAGGGAGGCTAGTGGCGCCGGCGGCTAGGGCAGGAGAGGGAGCAGGAGCGCGAGGGTGGCTCAGGTCTGTGGTAGGAGTGGGACCTGGAGAGGATGAGGGGCTAGTTGGCCAGCACTGCCCACGATGATGACATGCCGAGGGCAGGGTGGGGAGACCTATCAGATCCCCTTCGCTCCCCCTCCGGCTGATCATGAGTTAGTCGGGTTCTACGACTTGCCCCCGGTATGTACTATTGCATTTTGCATTTTGCATTGTCATTCTATTTCATTTGATGTTTCGCAGAATACTGATGTTTCTAACACTTTTGCAGGCTTCCTCCGAGTACACTCATCAGTCCCTGGAGCTGACCGCCTCTGTGATGGGGATGCTCCAGCGGAGCCTCGACCTGTTGGCCATTTACAGTATTCCGGTATGTTCTACTGACCACAGTCTCAAACCATACATAAACTATTTCACATAATCTGATGCATCGCACTGTCAATACAACACTCGATACATGGCCCTCACGGCATCTGATACACTGTAGCCCACAGACTGTTCACAGCATTACTCACGGCATTCATACACTGCACTTAATCACTACATTTTGTACCGACACACTGTTCACAGCATTCATACACTGTACTCATACACTGCATTCTGTACTGATACATTACTCACGACAGTCATACACTGTACTCACACATTGTATTCGGCATTCATACCCTGCTTTGTGTAGCATACTGATGAGCTTACCATTTGTGCTTTTCAGCCTCCATTCCAGATTCCTACTGCAGGAGGTGCTCCAGCTGGGCCTTTTGTTCCTGTCCGAGATGGCAAAGTATATCCCCGCACCAAAGCGGGGTGCACTCATGTTGGGAGTAGCTCACGGGCACCAGTTCCAGATGATGATGAGTCGGAGGCCGAGGCAGAGTCGTCCGAGGAGGAGACCGAAGATGGCTCGGGCTCAGATGACGATGCTCCTGGACCTTCGTTTAGGAAGAGGACGAGGACAGACCCGTAAGCCTGAGATGATCGATGCTGATCCAGACTTTTGTTGCTTTTCTTCTTTTGTTTGTACTTTTCTTTGTTTGTTGGTAGCTTGAGTACCTTGTACTGCCGTGGGCAGGTTTTGTTTTCTCCAAAGCTATGTACTTGAAAAATGGTGAAATGAAACAAACTTTTTGTCTGAAAAAGTGTTACATTGGTACATTTCGTACATTGCATCGCATTGCGTCATATTACACCTCAATGTAAATGAGATTGATCTCCTATCTGAAAATCAAACACTTGTATTGTAATAACCAGATAATGAACCGACCAACAGCAAAACAACTCAAACAACCCACGGCTCATTCTGAACACTCGGCTCGTAACACAGTGCTTGGTTTAATCTGCATACAGCCCATACACACAGCTCATACAACGCGCTGCTTATTCTGAAAACTGCTCATTTTGAACTCATGGCCCATAACATAGTGTTCTTAGTTCATTCTGCACACGGCGAAAACAGTCCAAATCTAAAAAGATGAAATACAAAGGTAGAATCGGCAGAAGCTGAAACACACTCAGATGCAATCCGGAACCCATATGTTCACTGTTTCCAAGTGACCCGGGTTGAACCCCTGCGATTTCACAAAAGAACCAAACCTGTTTTGCAGAAATGTGGAGAATGGCACAACACTCTGAGCACAAAATGATTTGAGAAAAGGGTTTTCAACTGGGTATTGAGCCTACGACTGAACACAGTGAAAAAGACTCAATAACGAAAAACAAAAGGTAAACAACCTAAACACAACGAGACACACTCGGAACCGACTCAAAACAAGAGTTGAGGTAAACAAAACAAAACAAAAGACACGACACACAAACGTGTTACAAAGATGAGAGACCTCAGATCACGAGGAGCCAGTTTCTTCAAATATCGTTTCCCACCTTTCTTGTTTGTGATTCTCACATCACTCGGCCCTCAGGCTCGGTTTTTTCTCTCAAAACCCTTTTGCTCACTTTTCTTTCATCGCACATCTCTCTGTTCTTCAATCTCTCATTTTTCATCCCTCCCCAGATATGGTCGGTGAATAAACAAGAGGTTGTGGGTTCATGCCCAACACTGTTAGCTCGCAGCTATTTCCTCCAGTGACGTTTAGTCGATGTTCCTGATAAGAGAGTGGAGTATCTTGATCCATTCCGGTTCACGCTTCACACTTGGCTTGATACCACGTTGCTTGGAGGATAAGAGAGCTTTCAACCCTTTAATGACAGCTTCAGCTGTGCCTTTTTTGGCAAGTATGCTAGCTATGGGGGAAAGACAGGAAGCCTGACTCAACTGTGCCCTTAGTTCACCATTTTGACCATTTTTTTTGTTTTGGTTTTCTACTAAAACAATTTTAACCAAAATGAGAGTTAGATTAACATACTTGTTCGATTTTTGATTTAAAATCATGCAAGTCAGGCTATGAGCACTGAAAATTTTCCTTTTTTTGGGTCCAAGAAATGGTCCAGTTTTGGAAAAGATAGAATAATTTTTGTGAAAATTAGTCAACCATAGTAAAAATTCTCAAAAACTATTTTTGCAAACGGTCATTGCTCAATGAGTGCAGAACTTGCTCTCGAGATGCACAACCTCGGATCGGAGGCAATGGAAAATTGCCCCTTGTTCCAAAGGGCACAGCACGGCAACAGAAAGTTGTCCCTGGTTTGGATGGCGACTCATGGCAATGGAAAGTTGCCCCTTGTCTGGATAACGCCGCAGCATACTATAGTCAGTCCTCATTAGTGATGATCGCAACCGAACTCTCGGATACAGAGAAGACGAAGATGGTCAAAACCAACATATGGACACAGTCACTTTGAAAGTGCGTGGGGCTGGACTTCAGGATGAAGTTGCCTACGTATCCCAAACATGGGAATCAAGACTTATGTAGTTCCGGTTAAGGTACACTCCTGTATTAACCCTCACCTTTTTTTTTACGCTCTAACTTTTGCCAAGACCGCCCTTCTGGGTTTTCAACCTTGCGAGCTTTGTTTTTCTTTTCTTTTCAACTTTTCTCTTTTTGTATCTTTTCATTCCTTTTTTGTCTTTTCTTTTTCAAATCTTTTCATCTTTTCTCTTCTCTTTTCTTTTGCATTTTTTCTCTTTTTTTTTTTTTTTTTTTTTTTTTTTTTTTTTTTTTTTTTGTATTTTTCTCTTGCTCGAACTTTTGCCTGGTCACCCTTCCGGGTTTTTGGCCCAGCGAGCCTCTCAAAGGGTAAAAGTGTAACAAGTCCATGCCAAATGGTTTTAGGGTTTTGAAGCCATCCGTATTCAGGAGAGTGGTTGTTGTATTGATTTATAGAAAGATCCATCTTTGACTCTTCGAGCACATCGGATATTTTTTCCCCTAGTTCGAGGGGCGCTTCTGATTTAGCTTTGCAAGCTTCTTCTGATGAGGTCTGATCTTCTTGATCTGACTTTCCTTGCCTCTTGTTCGAGGGCTGCTTCAAATCTGGCCACACAGGCCTCACATTACGGTTGGCTGTTGATCATTTTGAATTCAAGGTCAAGGTTTTGAAAGCAAGGGCTCAAGTCTCGAGGCTGAGAGCGATCCTAAGCTGCACAATCTCAAGAGCGATTTCACACAGGTCTTTGCAAGACTGCGCAAAACATTTTGTGAAATTTTTTAAGAAAACGACTAATCGCTCGTGCTGAAGACAGTGCAGAACCAATCTGGATCAAGCCATGGTCCTTCTCAGTACTCATGTTAACAAACATGATCTCAATGATTAAGGGCTTAGCATGCCTCTCTTTCTCTCAATTTGATCAAATTTTGTAAAACCCGAGGAATTCCTTCATATTCGTTTTCATCACCGCAGTGTTCAAAAAGTTTTGAAAAACTTAGGTCAATGCAATGAGTTTGGGGTGCAGAAGAGTAAGTGAGATGCTCCGCTGTTTCATTCAAATCCTCTGGCACAACTAGCTCAAGGTAGTAATAAACACGAAAAACATGCTAGCCGCAACCGTTTCATTCAGATTTCCCTGGTTGCAACTGGCTCCACAGCAGAGACAGACTAAAAAAGAAAGCAAAAAGATAATTACAAAACAAAATGGTGTTCGAGGCAACAACCCCGGATCACCTGGCATTCTATACAATGGGACTGACTCAATACAACAAGACAGACCTTTGAGCAAAAAGACTGACTCAAGACAATGAGACAGATTTAAAACAAAAACAAAGAACTGACTCAAAACCCAAGCCAGAAATTACAAAACTGCATTCGCAAATGCTCCCAACAGTGCGTGCCAAATGCCACATCTGAAATACACCGAGCGTTGCCCGTAGGTGGTCCAACCCCTGATCACATACTTGCAGTATCCTCGAAGTCCAACAACTCAGCGGTGACAGACTTTGCTGAGGTAGGTAGGAGGATGACCTCATTGTCGATCAAATCTTGCACTTCGTGGCGAAGGCGAAAACAACGGTCGGTGCTGTGACTGGTTTGTTGGTGGTACGCGCAGTACAAGGCAGCATCATGTGTGAGAGGGAGATTCTTCGGGAGAGGTCGAGGCTCGAGGGGTTTAAGGTGCCCCCTTTCAGCAAGGATCTGGAGTGCCTTAGACAAAGGCATGTAAAGGGCATAGAAGACTCTGCGCCCTCGGGGTAGGTACTTTGAAGTCTGAGGATTCTTGCTAGACGCACTAGCGAAAGGGTCGGTAGGCACTGCCTTGGCTTTTTGATCTTTTTTCGGATGCAGAGTTAGGAGCGGAAGGAATTGTTTTGGCATGACGGGGCCTATCCCGATTTTCTGCCTGGCTTGAACTGCCTTCGGCTGGAGTGGGGAAAGCATCATCCATAGTTTTAGTCATGACTGCGAGTACTAGTTGCTTATTCATTCCCCCGATTTTCAAAGCCTCAACTGCCCACAACAGTTCTTTAATGGGATCAGCATCAGTTCCCACTTTATTCTTACCTCTAGCCTCAGCCTGATCGAGGGTTTGGGTTACTATATCAGAGCGGAACCCGATTGTTGTTGACATGTCACGGTTATAGCTTGGGACAGCCTCTGGTTGGCTGAGCTCGATCACAATTCGCCCCAATAGCGGGGGCTCCTGTGGTACACAATTCTCGACATATGGTGCATTTGGTGGCGGAGCCGACATTCTATAGGCCAGATCGGCCACAGATCTCTGGTGGTCGCCGCTCATTCCCATCAATTCAAACGTGGAGGGCTCACAAGCCTGAAACAACTGGGGCATCCAGATCGGGTGTGCGACAGACGACCTGGGCGGATGCGGTACATCAACATTGGTCTCATCCTGCAAGATGATTCCTTGGTCTAATGCGGCTACCATAACCACAATTTCCTCTGAACTTTGCGTCATCATAAGTCTGCTGGACTGAACGGTGACTGATGGATCAGATGTCTGTCTTGCCTCAGCAAAGGAGAACACTGGCTATTCTGTACTAAATCTCTAAACTGAAAGAGAAAACACGCAGCATTTCAGCCCAATCAGAACAGACACAAGCATAGCTGAATAACTGTACTCTACTACTGATCACAGTTCCCCAAAATCACTACCCCAAAAACTGAATCTGATACCTGCAGATATAACTGATTTCCCAAAACACTGATACTGATACCCTCAGGCCTGGTATTCGAACTTGCAAACTAACATGCGCATTCCCTGTAGAGATACACTCTAAAAGCACATAGCAAGTAAATGAGAGCGAAAACACCCCTATGTTGGGGTAGGGTTTCCCTATCCTATTTTGTCAAGAGCTAGGGTTTCACTATGTACGCAGCAGTTTCAAACAACCTATAATCGGGTAAGCAACTTGTTCTAGTTTGGAATAGTCACCACGGATTCCGATATGCACTAGATCGAATGGTCAAAGAGGGTGCCCCAGTTAAAATTGGGGTTTATGTTCCCATCGTGGTAGAGCCCGTAACCGATCAGCCTTATGGCACGCTTCTCAAAGCGAGCCTCCGGTAAACTGTTCAGGAATAGCAGACGGCAAACATGGTGTCCTAGGCGCACCGATGCAAATGCAACGCAAAGAAACACATAAGTGTAGTCAAAACAAAATATCATTAGTTCGAGTCAAGTTCTCTAACTCCGCAGCGGAGTCGCCAGAAACTGGAGACGCTCCCTTGGGCCCCATGCTACAGTTCGGACTTAGATTGTCACGGTTCTAAATCTGAACCAAAGAGTCCAAATCTGGCAAATCGTTTTAAGAAAACAGATTTTTAGAAAGAAGTGCCAAACATGGATTGCTTTGCCAGATACAGAGTCGCCACCTAAATATTTTTTATGGGGGAATTTAGGAAACTTGGACTCGTTTGCCCAAGGCCACGCGTCCGTCATCACCAAAGTTGCCTCGGCTCGGGAACTTGGGTACGATTGCGGAAGGTCAGCTATGAGCACCCCCTCTCGCCCGATCCGAAGATCGGCCTCTACTAACCATGATATCTAGTTTTGAAAACGTTATGTGTTCTTATTCCGGTTATTAGCCTAATCTTACTATGTGATGCGCACAACACAAAAGTATGGACTAGATCGCCTAATTTGGAATAAAGCATCGCATATCCGTTTGGTTGAAAAATAATTTGAAATTTGCTACTCGCAAGTAGGGTAAAACACGGATTTCAATGAGTTGGTCCAACTCAAACAATCCAACCTTCACCCACAGGCATTCAGGCAGTTTATATCACATAAGCATATAGCCACATGGTAAGCATGCTGTCATGTTTAACATTCACACTCATGCGAGATGCTAAAGCATAAATACTTACAGCGTACTTCGAGCCAAAACAAAGAACAAGTTAGCAATCAAACGTATGATCCAAGTCCATGTTAAATGGCTAATACATCACAGGCAAAATGCAATCTAGAATAGGCTCGGCTAATCCTAGGATGGCATGTGAAATGCAATAGGTAACATGTATTCAAGTTAGATTTGAAATACTATGCAATTAGCATGATGCGTCGAGCCCGGTGCATGCAATACTGATGAATGAATGCACGCATGCATAGCATAAGGTATGCTAAATTAAATATGCCCTAGTACTAATCATCAAAAGCAGGTAAGTAAAAGGGAGAAAGAAATAGGGGTTGGAAGACATGCACACGCACACCCACACTTATTACACATTCGCCCTCGCTCGGAAGGACCAAAAGAATAATACAAATTAATTAACCTACAAGCTAAGTAATTATTACAGACCACTTAACTAGTTAAGCAAATTAACTAAGCTAAGAAAGCAATAAAACAGCCTCGAGAAGAGGGTCCAATGCATGCGTGCTCGGGTTTACTCGGAAATCTGTCACCATGCACAAGCTGCCTCTGTTTACACTACTTTATGCCTCTGAAAGTTTCACCAGTCCCAAGGTATACTCTCTAAACATTGTGGGAAGCGGAAGAACCACCGGCCACGGGATTATGGTCATCGACCATCTATTGAGCTCTCGGCCATCCATCATTGGTCGATCGGCACTTGATTCAGTTGACCGGCCATCTTTGTCTGCAGAATCCTGTTTTGACAGCAGCAGAGGGCAAACATGGCATGGCAATGCATTTTCAAGCAAATATCTGCACCACCATACTCCTTATCATGTTTACGACTCAAAGGAGTTTGGGACTCGACCCTTGGGCCACCAATCGCGCATTTCAATGCATGATGGTCAAAGAGGCCAAGGTCTGCATTTTGATGTCGAATGTAATGGACACAAAACAAACAAGGGACCCAACCTCTATCATGGTGATTCAAGAGGCAAGGCATGCATGCAAAGTGCAACCTGGGCATGTGACCTAAGTATGCAACATGAACATGTGGACAAACATGCAATAGGCACACAACCTAAGCAAACAAACATGCAAGGCATGGAACAACTATGCTAATGACAAGCATACAAGATGCAACGTGGACATGTAAGTATGCAAGACATATGACAACATGTTAAGCAACTTAACCAAGAGAATGCATGCCAAATGCAAAGTGTTTCAAGCATGCAACAACATGCGATAGACCAAGCATGGAACAACACACAAGGCGAGCATGCAACAACATGCAAAGGATGGTCTTAAACTAGTTTGGGCAGCTCTCAAATAAGCCCAAAACAGTGGCCAAATGATAAGGAAATGAAGGCCAAAACACACACAAACATGCATGCACACATGGTTCAAAACTTAAGCATCAAAGGGCAACTTTTAAGCACACTTAAAAGGGACAAAAATGGACATATGGCATGCATACTAAGCTCTGAAAATCATGTTATAAAGGTGCCAAACCAAGTAAACAAGACAAGCCAAGCATGCAACAATGTCCAAGACTCAAGAGGGGGCTTAAACCAAAGCTATATGAAGCAAGCCCCAAAGGGCCAGGAGGACCTAAAACAGGTCCAATGCAGGTCTAAACAAGACCAAAGACGCACCTAGATGGCATCTAAATGGTCTAATCATGGAAGCATACATAAAGGTCCAAACATGGAGCATAAGACACAAGCCTTTTAAAGCATTAAAGGGGCATCAAATGCAAGTATACAAGCATACCACAAGGACTGAAATGATGCTATAAGTGGTGCCAAACCACTGAAACAAGCAAGTAAAGCATGCTAGAGGGGTCAACACTCAAGGCTCACAAGGGGGATTACATGGTAGCTATACAAAGCAAAGCATGGATGACCCGAGCAACCAAAAATAGACCTTGGGCACGCTAAAACATGCATAAAAGCTTCACAAAGCTAGGCCAAAACAAGTAAGCATAGTGGTCTAAATGCTAGGCACATGTTAAGGCAATTCATGGCATTACAAGACAAGTATCCTAAGCATGCATGGTGTGTCTAAACCAATTAAAAAAAGTGCTGTATCATGGCAAAATAAGCACAAATAACACTTAAGACATGGCCAACATGCACTTAAACAAGATGCTCACACATAAGGCTAAAATGACCAACATTGAAGGCGACAAGGAGAGGGGATGACCCTCTCCTTCTTAGGACCATAAAACACCATCCCCACCACTGGCGAGGAGGCCCAAATAAGGTGGTCCCGGAGCTCACCAAAAATGCACAAAATGGGGACCAAACAAGGCTTAAGAGGGGTCAAAGAAGCCCAAACAACAAAGTGACCTTAACAACTATTTAGAGAACTCAAAAACAAGACTTTTATTAGTTATACACAAAGTCTAAAAGCAGATGCAAGTTAGGTTAAAAGGCTATGCAAAAATGGGGAATAAAGGGGCAAAGTTCTTACCCTTGAAGACTTTCTTCAAGAAGAGCATTCCAGCTGCTTCCTTAGGTCCAAACCAGCTCCAAAACTTCTAGACCAACCTATTGGCTCCTCAGCAACCAAGGTAAGGTGTAGAACTAGGTGTTTGTGCACAAAAATAAGAACAAACACACACAAAGGCAAAAGAAGAGGGAGATATAGAGATAGATAGATACACTATGCAAACCCTAATCTCAGAGCTCTCTCTTGAACTTCTAGAACCCTTGAGGAGGGAGGAGAAGGTCTCCCTTTATAGAGGATCACTCTTGCAAAGCTTGCAAAACAAGCTAAGCAAGAGTGAAATCCCTCCATACACGTGTATGGAGGGGGTGCAAAGTGGGTGCCAGCTAGCACAGTTGGCACAAAATATTTGTCAAAAGCAGATGCACAGTGGTCGGCCAGCCAAAAATGCCAAATTGACCAAATAAACGGCCGACCAACCAAACAGAGTGCCGACCGACCAAACATTTGGCCGATGGCAACAAAACCATGGCCGGTGGCCTCAAGCCGTGGCTGGTGAGATGTGGGGATGGCCAACAAGCCATTCCCTGCTCCTCAAAAGCAAAACACAAGTGTTTGGTGCAAAACCAAACACAAAACAGGCAAGTTGAGAGGTCTTGAGGCAAGACGCGTGGCCGAGACCTCCGAGAACTCAAGACGAACACGAACATGGATGATCACCGAGTGTTCAAACGGTGATGTCCAAGTCTTGAGGACGGTCAAAAATGGGATGTCTACACACGCCCATTTATTCCCTACGGGGGCATCACCTCTGAGGCGATCTCATTAATATTAAAACCTCAACAGCCCAGCATCGATTGAGTCATGTGCCCCAATCGCCCCAGGAACCTTTGTGATTCGGCGTTCCAGTTCATGAACCAGCTGGGGTAGTGACAGATTCATCAATCTAGTCAGCTTGAGTGCCCCAGCCGCTCCATGAATCGATTTATCAGTACAATGAACCTCCATTATTCGGCGTTCTATGTTCATGAACCAGCTGGGGCAAGGGTAGATTCATCAATCTAGTCGGCTCGAGTGCCCCAGCCGCTTCAAGAATCGATTTATCAATACAATATTCATAAGTTCATTTAATTCGGCGTTCCAGTTCATGAACCAGCTGGGGCAAGGGCAGATTCATCAATCTAGTTGGCTTGAGTGCCCCAGCCGCTCCATGAATCGATTTATCAGTACAATGAACCTCCATTATTCGGCATTCTATGTTCATGAACCAGCTGGGGCAGGGGCAGATTCATCAATCTAGTCGGCTCGAGTGCCCTAACTGCCCCAAGAATCGATTTATCAATACAATATTCATAAGTTCATTTAATTCGGCATTCTAGTTCATGAACCTCCATTATTCGGCGTTCTTGTTCATGAACCTCTGTTATTTGGCGTTCTTGTTCATGAACCAGCTAAGGATAGATTCATCAAGCTAATCAACTTATGTACCCTAGCTGCCCTATGAGCTGACCTTTTAGCACCTCACGAATTCATTTTATTCAGTCATAAATCAAATACATTATTTTAATCGGCTAATAAGTTTGCCATCTCATGTAGTCGTGACATTTTGTTCTAACTGCTGATTCTTTTAATTATGTACTCATATAGCAAACAATACAAGCAATAACTTGAGAGCATAGAAAATTTTTATTCATAAATTGGGCGCTAACAGCGGACATTTTACACATGAAAATCCAAAAAAGATGAAAATCAACTAACAAAGAAAATATATTCAAAATACCTAACAAAACTAAGATGTCTCCCAAATCAATCCTCGGGATCAGACTCAAGCGGCTCAATGTCCACTTGCTCATATGGAATTGGCATGGCCAATGTCACTCCAACGGCAGCAAGGGCTTTGAGCCAGCCATGTTTGAATCCCCAATTCTTGAATTTGGGGACCTCATCTACATAGTTTGCAAAGGCGGCGCTCTTCCCAGCATCAAATGCTTTGGAAGCTTTGGAGTCAGCTTTTTCCTTCACCTTCTTCGACTCTTTCAATTCGGCCTCCAGCTTGGCAAGCGCCTCCTTGGCTAACTTAAGCGATTCCTCGCTTGCGTTTTCCTTGTCCTCAGCTTCCGATCTGAGCTGGTCAGCAGTACGCACCCTTTCCTTTTTAGCTTCGGCCCGTGCACTTTCCATTGTCGCTCTCGCTGCCTCGAATTCGGCCTTGCTCCTCTCACCCTATACTTCTGACTTCAAACGGCCAATTCTTTCAATGGCGTCATGCTGGCGGCGGCCCATTTCAGCTATCCTTCCGACCGTCTGCAAAACAAGTTGGGATCGTCACATACCAAGAAATACCATTTGCAAACTAAACCAAAACAAGGGAGTTAGGATCGTCACATACCGGAAGGGCCGACTGGGCAGCTAATGCTATTGCTACCAAATCCGGTTCCGCCCGAAAGGTTGCCTTGTCTGCCGGCAATGAGACTGAGGCAGCCAAGCTCAATGCCACAGTTGGATCTTTCAAGGCCGATGCTTCAGAGGAGATCGGCATGTTCTTTATCTTTGGTTGAACAACAAAAGGAGTAGCCATATCCGACTCTTCTAAGCGTGGCCATTTGTCAACGAGGTTCTCCTCAGAGCCAGCCTCGTTTTCGGCAGTACGTTTTTCCTCTTGATTTTCTGGAATCGGCCATTCTTCTGGAATCTGCCGTTCGGCTTCCTTCTCCATCTCGGCCACAACAACTTGAGCCGTTTCTTCTACAATAATAGGTTCGAAAGATTTAGTCGGGGCAAGTCCACAACGGGTGGCCTCGGCTTTCCGTCGGGTGGCCATGTGTTCGGCGTTTCTTTTTCGAGCCAATAGTGTAAGACTTTCCCTAGCCATACCCTCAGAATAATCGCCGGGAAGGTCTCCCAAGTTTGTAAAAATATCTTCGAAAGAGACGTCCCCTCGGCCTGAAGTGGACGGAGGATCAGACGAGTTGAGTCTGGCTTCCTCAAAGGCCGAGTTAAGAGCTTCGTCAACCTCTGTTGCCAACTGGTTTGGGTCCTCGGCAATTGGTTCGGCCGCTTGTTCTTCTACGTGTTCCGAATCGGATGTTTCTAAGCCAAACTGTCTTAAGTTTTTGAAGCAGGAGAAGATAAGGGCTTTGAGATGGTCGTTGCCTCTCGCGATTGGAATGTTGTCTGTCGTTGAAAATGTTGTGTAAGTCGGCTCGTACCGCAGGAGAATGTGGGCCGCCCTCCCTTGTTTATGAAGGTTTAGACGGTCGACGAACTGGAGCGCAGTTTTAATTTTGGTAAGCACAGCCTCATTGTCTGAAACCAACACTCTTTTCAAGTCGCTGCCTACATAAACAAAGCGATTAGATGTATATAGAGCCGAATACAGATATGGAAATAAAAGAAACAAAAGTGATCTAATCGGCCACCTGGTTTGCCTTTTCACCTTGGCACGGGGTCTAGGCGATCTTCACCCTCGCCAAATTCCCAATTGCCTTGGACAATGACCATCACATCATTGACATGCTTGCCAGAACTGGCGAGCATAGTCACCAAGTGATGGTCGGTATCCTTGGCTCTAAGAAAGTAGCGTCCTAGCCGGCCAGTAGATTTGGCAAGGACATAACAATGCCGAACGGCGGGTATACCTAAATTAATCCTAAGACGCCGGTTTAGTTCTACAATCCCCATTATGATGCGAAAAAAATTCACGTTGGGATGGGAAGGGATTAGACCCCAGTATCGAAGAATGGCCCTCAAAAATGGGTGAAGGGGAAAGCAGACTCCGCCCTCAACAATTGACAGGACAGGAAAGATGATTGTGCTCTCATCATCCCTCTCCATATCAGTGGTGATGTCTGCTAAAAGTGACAGATGGACATTATCGGGGATGAAAAATGGCGTCGGAAGACGGAGATTCGGTCCGCTGAAAGGAGGTCCTTCAGATGTTTTGCCATCCTAGCTAGCCCAAGGACTGTAGAAAACTAAAACAAAAAAGGAAGTGGGATCGGAAGTGAAGGAGGAGAAAACTTACAGGAGACGAAGGGGAAAACGAGAAACAACGAGTTGCAGAAGCCGCGGAGTGAAGGAGTTGCACTAGGAGGCGAACCAAATATTTTTGAGTATTCAAAACATACATTCGAAGAGACAATTTTAAATCGCATTAAATGGAGGTAGTGTACAAAGGGGCGGGAAATCGTTATAATGACCAAAAAGCGTGTGTGCGTCCTGACACGCATTGGGAAGAGGATTAACCACCGAATTTTTGACTTTCCGGGCTCGAAGCCAAACACACCGACTAACTAATGCTAGTGGGGTGTTTGGGAGGCAATTGTGGGAGCCGAATTTTGTTGGATCAGTAGGGACGAATGGACGAGTTCAGTCCGGGACACAACATTTATTCA
Source organism: Camellia sinensis (assembly GCF_004153795.1). Taxonomy (NCBI): domain Eukaryota; kingdom Viridiplantae; phylum Streptophyta; class Magnoliopsida; order Ericales; family Theaceae; genus Camellia; species Camellia sinensis. The sequence continues at coordinate 2,150,812 of NW_021026080.1, forward strand.
GCATTGATCCTAGTCAATTGAAGAGCCGAATAAAATAATCGGCATTTCAACCAGTAGAACAAGGGCCGAGTAGAAGCACATGTAAATGATCGAGGATGGGCCAGGCCCTAAGGACCAAAGAGAATAATATAAATACAGGATCATCAGTCAGAGAAAGGTATGTGAGAACCATTACGCCTAACTTAAAATACAAGTAATCTAGAGAGTAGAGACTGACTTGCCCGTCGGAGTGCTAATTCCGACACCCCTGACCAGAGTGTTTATTCCTTTTTAGGTGACTAGCTGAGGATCACGAGCGTCTCCCAGGATCTGAAGAGTATTTCCAAACCACATCACCACAATTATAATTAAATCCTAGAACACTATTATATATTTCAAAATACCCCCAACACTTGGATTTTATTTTATTTTATTTTAACCCCTAGTCTCTAAATTAATTCATATCTTTTATTCTTTTTTTTCCTTTATTATTTATTTGAATATATGTATATAAATATAAATATATTATTTGGAGGGAGACACAGAAAGGGGTAGGCCAACCCATGTGATGTTTTGGGTTGTCTTGAGAAGCCTTGGAAAACTTGAGTCAATTACAGAATAATTGAGTCAATTATAAAATTATTGAGAATAGTGTAGAAAACTTGAGAATTTTGGAAAAAGTTTGAGAAGGTTGTGGAACCACCTAGAAAATTTGAGAATTTTATTAAAATAATACTATGATATTTACTAGTCTTTAAATTTCCTTAATTATTAAGTAATAATAATTAATCAATGAGAAAATGGTCTTTTCGACCTAAAATCTTCACCTATAAATTGAGACCACTCCCCCCATTCCTTTCTCATGTTTTTAGTAGCCCAAGCAGAGGGTGAAAGGATGAGATTGTGAACTAGAAAGAAGTGAGGAAGAAGGAAAAAGAAAAGGAAGAAGCTTGCTTTCTTGAGTTTATGTAAGAACCCCACCTCCCTCTTGTCTTCTCCAATTCTTTCACTCATTATCCTATTATCTAGTATGCTTTCTTGTGTATATATTGATGGTAAACATGGCTTTTGGTGTGTGTGCAGGTGTGGGTATGAATAGGTGACCATATCTTGCATTCTTGTTCAAATCCTGCACTGCTGCAACTTCTCTATTTTAAAAGAAATATCAAATTTATTTATTTTCCAAATTTGATTCTAAGAGAGGATGCTTGGTGTGTTTAGAGCATTTGATAATTCTATTAGCTCCTCACTATGTGTTTTTATAACATGAATGTTTATTTATTTATTTTTAAATTTGGTCTTGAGTCTCTAAAAAATAATCCACTTCTTGAAATTTTTTAAAATTCCAGAAAAATCATCTCATGTTGATTCTTATGTTAAAATTTAGCATTCTGAGTTCTCTTTCCAATAAAATTTATTAGGTAGATAGAGAGAAAAGCTAGCTTTCTTAAAAGGCGACAAATTTGGATAGGTTTTGGAACATAGCTTGTAGATTAATTTCTAGTTATTCTACAAATTGGAACTGAAAATAGACATGTTTTATGTTTGTGTGGAATTTCAGCCCCTAAAGTGACCCGAAAATATTTTTAGCGATTTATTCTTTTGCCTTTGCAATTCTAAAAAATGTTGGAAGTTGTGCCCTCTTGTGTTATTTGTTCCCAAGTATGTCAAAGCATGCCTAATGTTGTTTGATTGCCTTACCATATTTATATATATGACTATCATGTGCTATAGTTCCTGTACGATGTTTGCCTCATGCTCATTTATATTATCGAATATGAGTAACTTGCCTATCAAAATATATAATAAACGGGAAATGAAAAAGAGTTGGAAATGGATGACGTTCACACTAGTGTTTCAGAATGACTTATGTACTATACATATTAATGAGATGAATTGTGAAGGAATTAACACCAAATGAGTTAAGTCTTGCGTAATTGGTCTAAGTGAACCTCTAGGATGGAGTGAGTGTATTCATACTTTATGCGGTGGTTTCAGGGTGTAAGTGAGCCATCGATATGGTATGTCCAGGGTGTAAGCGAGCCCTAGGCACAATTTTGGGTGTTGGTGAGCCCATTTATTTGGCCGTCCCTTTTGAGGTTCGTCAGTGTTATTGCCTGGTATATAACCAGTGTGGACATTGGTGGTAAGTTCTGCAAAGCAGCAAAAGAGAGAGTACCGAATGACATGTCCTTAATCCTTGTGGTTGGGAGAAAGGATCTCTTTGGGTGATTCTAGATGTCTAGTCAGACTATTAATTTAGAGCACCTTGTTGTAGCATTATATTCTATGTTTCCTTATTTGTTTTGTGTATAGTTGATTGGTTGAAAGATGGTAGGAGGATGAGTGCGTTTTTATTGGGCATTCCAAGGTCATGGCTTGTTATGCTAGGTGGTAAAGCAGTTTATAATGGTGGAAGTTATTCCGAAGGTAATCAAGTTGAAATGTTGGAGTCGTAGTTCACTTGAAGACTTAGACTAGTGTTTTTGTCTTTTGGTTTGACAGTGTATTTGTAGACGCCCCATTTTTTACCGTCCTCAGGACTTGGATGTCCTTGTAGGTACATCCAGTGACAAGTGTGATTGCTCATTGAGCACTCGAAATCTGTGGTGGAATGCCACAGGTTTGAGCTTTCCAAACCCTGCATCCATTATTTCTCATTTTTGGACCATGTTTTGGTCCTTCCAGGTTGTTGTTTGTGGTGCACTGCCGGCCATGATTGGGTACTGCCGGCCATGCATCTTAGCCTACCGGCCATTGATGAGGCCTGCTGGCCATCAATGAGCCACTGTCGGCCATCACTGATGGCCGGTCGGCCACCAGTGCATCAGTAGATATTTTGTGATATTTTTGACAGTTGTTTGCACAGATTGACCCATCTTCTTGCGTGTGGACGGCTGGATTTCTTTGAAGGCTTCTTGTATCTTCTACATATAGAAGCCATCCTCTTGCATGTTGGGGGTTGACAAAATTTTGTGAGAAAATTTCTCTCTCTCTCTCTAGAATCCTCTCTCTCTTGATTTTGTGCTTGAAAGTGGGAATTCTCTACACATTTGTTCTAAGAACCTTGACCAAACACCTTCACCTTGGAGTTGAGGTTCTTTGAGGCTTGGTTTGAGGTCTTGAGCTTGGTTTTGGTTCAGAATTTCAGCTGTTTTGTTGCTGTGCTTCAAAAGTATAAGCTTGTCCCTTTTAAGCTTTATTTTGGTTAAGTGTTTGGCCATCTTTTTACAATACTTTGAGGCTAGTTTTAAGCTCTAAAAAACTCTATTTTTAAGGTTTTAAAATCATGGTTTCAGCTTGGTTTAGTTAGGGGGTGGTTTCCTCCCTTTGCTCCGTGGCTTGTAAAGTCTTTTGAGCCATCTTTCAAAGCTTTTGAAACAACCTTTTCTTGGCCTTTTAACCACTGAATTCCAAGGGAATTTCAGTGGTAAAAAGCTGGTTTTGAGGTCCAAACTAGGAGGGGGTGGCCTCTCCTCCTTGTGTCTTGTTTGTATGTGTTGATGGCCTAGCATGTGAGCGTGTTTTTCTACCTATTTGAGACTTGATCTCAGTGTGTTTTTGCCACTGATTTAGCATGCTTTAACTCTGTTTTGAGTGGTCTTGGTCATATGAGCCTTGTCTTGCATGGTTGTAGTGCAAATGGCCTTTAATAGCTTTGTGTTTCAAGGCCTCCAACATGCTTTATTTGAGTTGTTTGCATGATATGGCATTATTTAGCATATAATTTCAGTGTTTATAGCTCTGTCATACTCTCACTTCTATCACTCTTTTATGGCTTCTGAGAGTTGTGCTTTGAGCCTTGTTTGTAGCTTAATATGTGAGCATGTATTTCTACTCTTTTGTGCTACCATCTCAGCATGTTTTGGCCTTTGTTTTGGCATGTATAAGCTCTGTCCAAAGCTGGTTTGGTCATTTGTGCTAGGATATTGCATGCCTTGAGTGTAGTGTTCTTCACTAGCTTTAATGCTTTGGCACTTAAACATGTTGTTCATGTGTTGCTTGCTTGTTTTAGCATTATTTTTCATGCCATTTCAGCACTAAAATTCTACAACCTCCCTCATTTCTTCATTTTTCCATTTGTTTGGGGGTTGGTTAACCTTATGGTTGTGTTTAAGCTTGAGATAGAGCTTGTGTTCAATGGCTTTAACTCTCTTTTGAGGGTTTCTACTAGCCAAAGGCATGATCTCTCTCATGTCTTGAACTATCTTTTGGTTGACCCCTCTCTCATTAGAGGACACTCACCTTGGACAAATTAACTAAGGAATGGCTTGGTAATGCTAAAATGTGTAAACAAGAATTGGATAAGTAAAACATGACTAAGATAAGCATGTTGTGTTTGCATTGCATAGTGTTCAATCGGGCGTTATATTGAACACAAGGAAAATTGGCTCATTTCATACTTGAAGTAATGAAATAAGCCAAACTTCCTTCGTCTCGATTGCCTTTGATCATCCATGATAGGTAGTGGCCAAGAGTCTTGTTTTGTGCATTTATTGAAAGTGTACAACTTGGATCTTTGGCCATCATGCATTGAAAATGCTTGATTGGTGGTTTTGGATCCAAGAATGCCACTCCTTTCATGCTTTGAGATGATAAGGAGGGGCATGGTACAAACATATCCTTGGAAAACCCTCACTTTTCCTCTGTGTGTGCTCTGTTGTAGTTTGGTGCATCAGCACACCAGTGGCCGGCAGTACTTCATCATTGGCCGGCAGTGCTTTATTGTTGGCCGGTAGGTGGCCGGCAGCATGTCCTCATGGCCGGCAGGCCACTGGTTCATTCTTCAACATGGAATTGGTAAGGCAGAGCAGAAAGTTCTTGGAGTAACCCTGCAAACAGAACCTCTCAAGAGCAAACCGGTGGGCTTTTTGAGGCGAAAAACCGAGTGCATGCATATTCAACTTGCTGAGGCAGCATAGTTCGATGCTTTGCTTGTTAGTTAGCATTTGATTTGTAATTTAATTAATTAGTTTGCTAATTAGTTAAGTGTTGTAATAATTAAATAGCTTAGCTTAGCTATTTCTTTATTCGATTGGTTTGTAATAATTAGTCTAATTAGTTTAATTAGATTAGTTAGATTAGCTTAGCTTAGATTAGCTTAGCTTAATTTATTCAGACCCACATTCGAGAGGGCACAATGTTGTAATAAGGGTGCATGTGTGTGTGCATGTCTTCGAACCCCACTTCTTTCTCCCTTTTACTTAACCACTTTCGATTGTTAGTTTAGGGTCATTTTCAATTAGCATGCCTTATGCTTTGCATGTTTGCATCCATTCATTTGTCTTGCATGCACCGGGCTGGGCGCATCATTCAAACTGCATCATATTTCAATTCTTATTTGAATACGTGAATCCAATTGTTGCCTTCATATGCCATCTTAGATAGCCAAGCCTATTTAGTTGCATTATTGCATGTGTTGCATTAGGCATCTAGCATAGTTAGAATCATGCATTGTTTCTAACCAGTTTTTATTTTGGCTCGGAGTACACTGTAAGTTTTACACATTAGCATACTTGCATAAGTGTAAGTGTTGCCATGAGCCTATTTGCTTAAGTAATTAACTACATGAATGCCTGTAGGTGAAGGCTTTATTGCCTGAATTGGGACAATTCGATGAATGAGAGTTTTAAGCCCACTTTGCGAAGTGACAAATCATCATGTTTTAAAGCCCATCATGTTTGGCGCCAAATCCGCGGTTTAGCCCACTTAAGGGTGGCATTTTCAATCCATTTTCAAAAATAAACATGAATTGTTTTGTTCTAATTCTCATGATTGAGTCTATACTTGTATGTGTGCGGCACATAGTAAAGTTAGCTAATAATCAGAATAAGAACACGTGTTTATAAAACAACATATCATGATTAGTAAAGGCCGATCCTTTGATCGGGCGAGCGGGGGTGCTCCTTTCAGGACTTTCCCCTCTTGTACCCAAGTTCCCGAGCCGAGGCAACTTTGGTGATAATGGACACGTGGCCTTTGGCACGAGTCAGAATTTCTAAATTTTCCAAAAATAAAATATTTAGGTGGCAACTCTGTAATCTGGCAAAGCAGTCCATGTTTGGCGCTTTTTATTCAAAATAAAATTTTCAAAACGATTTGCCGGATTTAGACTCTTTGGTGTTTATCAGTCTCACATTGCACTTTGTGAGATTAGATTCAGAACCGTGACAGGAGTCCGAACTGTAAGAGACCAATTCGTGCCTCTCCGAAAAGGGGGCGCGCGAAGAAAGTCGAGTCTATAGTTTCTGGCGACTCTGCTGGGGACTTAGAGAATTTGACTCGAACTCATGATATGTTGTTTTATCTACATTTATGTGTTTCTTTGCATTATATTTGCATTGGTGTGCCTAAGTCATAGTGTTTTCCATATGTTATTCCTGAACGGTTTGTCGGAGGCTTGCTTTGAAAAGCGTGCCATAAGGCTGACTGGTTGCGGGCTCTGCCACGATGGAAACACAAACCTCGGATCTGGACTATCGCTGTACCGTTTGATCCTCCTTTCACTTCTCGGTGTTAGGAGCGAGAGGTATATTAGGTGGTCTTGCTAAGGCACCCTTTTTGGCCATTTGACCTAGTTGCATATCGGAAGCCTTAGAGACTGTTCAAGACTAGGACAGGTTGATCACTCGATGTAGGATTGTTTGAAACCGCATGCGTACGTGGTGAAACCCTAGCTCCTGACAAAACTGGGACAGGGAAACCCTACCCCACCATAGGGGTGTTTTTGCTCTTACTTGCTTGATAGGTGCTGTTAGGGTGTGTCTCTACAGGAATGTATGTATCAGTTGCAAGTTTGGGTATCAGTATGAGGACATCAGTGTTTGAGGGTATTAGTATTGTGGCAGAAAATTTGGGGGCAGAAATCAGTGTTTGAGTACAGATTGTCTAGTTTATGATTTCAACTGTGTATTGTCTTTATCTAAGCCGAGGTGCTGTGCATTTGCTGATTGTTATTTCCTTTTTTGCTTTATTTTTCTTTTTGCAAGGTAGTATTTTCATCATTGCTTTCGATAAGGCAGTTACCCCCCAAGCACTCTGGACCATATTAAAGAGGCTTTATCGATATGGGGATCTTGTGAGAGGACAATCGGTGTTTTCTTTACGACCCCTGGTTACGAGACAGAGGAGAGTTCGGCATGATTCACCAGTTCGTCAGTTATCTGTGCTCAGTGAAGTTCAGTTTTTTGTTTCTACCTCAGAGAGGGAATATATACCGATTCTGTTAGATCAGCACCCCTTAGTCAGTATGGAGGAGATGATGCGTCAACTCCAGCAAACTATCGAGGTCATGTAGCGGGACACTGCTCGCCAAGCGGAGGTTACCGCTCGACAAACAGAGGTCGTAGCTGTAGAACGCCCGAACTCGCTCTACGTGCGAAGGCGCGAATTGGGTTTTTAGCTACCACAGCTTGGACTCCTGTCATGGTTCTGAATCTAATCTCACAAAGTGCAATGTAAGACTGATAAATCACCAAAGATCCCAAATCCACCAATTGGTTTTGAAAAATCAGTTTTGAATCGAAAAGCGCCAAACATGGACTGCTTTGCCAGATTTCGGAGTCGCCACCTAAATATTTTTTTTTTGGGAAATTTAGGAAACGCTGACTCGTGACTAAGGCCACGTGTCCGTCATCACCAAAGTTGCCTCTGCTCGGGAACTTGGGTACAAGAGGGGAAGGTCCTAAAATGAGCACCCCCGCTCGCCCGATCAAAGGATCGGCCTCTACTAACATGATATGTTGTTTTTGAAAACACATGTGTTCTTATTTTGGTTTATTAGCTAACCTTACTATGTGATGCGCACAACACACAAGTATAGACTAAATCACTCAATTTGGAACAAAATATCTCATGTTTGTTTGTGAAAATGGTTTGAATGTGCTACTCGCAAGTAGGCCAAAATGCGGATTTGCTACTCTCAAGTGGGCTTAAAACAACATGATTTTGCCACTCCGCAAAGTGGGCTTAAAATGCACATTTTGATGAATTATCCCAATTCAAGCAATGAAGCCTTTATCCACAGGCATTCATGCAGTTATTACAATTATGCAAATAGCCTCATGGCAAGCATGATAACATGGCAACATACACATCTCATGCAGTATGCTAAAGCGTAAACACTTACAGTGTACTCCAAGCCAAAACAGAAAACTAGTTAGAGATATACATGATCCTAACTATGTCAACAATGCCTAATGCAACGCATGTAAAATGCAACTAAATAGGCTCGGCTATCTAATCATGCCATATGATTCGATTTGATATCATGCGATTGAACACGTATTCAAATAAGTACTGAAATACGATGCAGTTTGAATGATGCGCCGAGCCCGGTACATGCAAGACAAATGAATGATGCAAACATGGAAAGCATAAGTTATGCTAATTGAAACATGCCCTAATCTAACCACTGAAAGCGGGTAAATAAAAGGGAGAAACAAATGGAGTTGGAAGACATGCACACACACACACGCACCCTTATTACAACATTATGCCCTCGCGACGGAGGGTCCGAATAAAATGAAAGCTAACTAGCTACGCTAATTAAGCTAACTATTACAAGCCAACTAATTAACTGACTATTCTAGCTTATTAATTATTACAGACCAAATTGAATAATTAGCCAATCTAAGCTAATTAGAATATTACAAAGCACTAAGCTAAATTAATTACAGCACAGTTAGTTAACTACAACTAGCTAACAAAAGCGATAATTGGCCTTGCGGGCGGGGGAGATATGCATGCTCGATTACGTCCTCCCGGAAATCCACCGCCTTGCCTCAAGACGCCTCTGTTTGCACTCTTTTGAACCTTTGAATAGTACGCTGATTTCCATATTGCTTCTTTCTGATCTCAAGAACACCTTGAGGGCTGAAATTCCTCCTGTTGCTACAACAGAGCACAGACAGAGGCAAGACAGTGTATTTGCATGGAAATATATGCACTTCCACACTCTTTATCATATCTCAAGCTTTAAGGAGTACGACACTTGACTCTCGAGCCAACAACCAAACATTTTCAATGCATGGTGTCCAAAGGATCAAGCTTCCGCAAAACTCAATGAATGCACACATAAGACTCGAAAGGCCTTCACCCCATCATGCACAATCAAGGGGGACGACGACCAAGAAATGAGGCATGTTTGATCACTTTGAGTATGAAACGCCCCTCATTTCTCATGTTTGGATTAGCGTCCGATCCAAACACAATGCAATGCAACACAAATGCAAACAACATGCTTATCTACCAATGCTAAGGTGGCATGCACAAGGCTCTATCATGTAAGCAATGCATGCATGGCATGCTTAGAAGCTAAGGCATCAAAGCTAGCAAAGAGCATAGCACTATAGGCATACAATACTTAGCCTAAATGACCAAACCAACCTCGGACAGAGGTCAAATATGCCAAAACAGTGGCTGAAATATACTAAGATCAAGGCATATAACACAAGGAAAATATGCACGATTGATGGCTCGCCAACAAGGCATGAAGGCATGACTCTCAAACACATTGAAGGAGTGGAAAATGTGAGAATGTGGCAATGACATATGCTCTGAAATTACATGCCAAGTGATGTCATGTCATGCAAATAGCTCAAATATAGCATGCCAAGAGGCTTGAAATACAAAGCTAGTCAAGGGCTTTACACTACAACCATACTAAGCAATGCTCAAATGACCTTAAGCACTCAAAACATACCTAAGGCAGGTCAAAATGGTAGCAAAAACATGCTAGACTTGTAGCATAGATGGCAAGAAAGATATGCACCCGTATTAGCTTGCAAACAAAGCATAAGGGTAAAACTCTTAAACATAATGAAAGAGTGATATACATGAGAGTATGAGAGGAGTTTATGTTCTGAAATGGCATATCAAATGAAGCCATATCATTCACACATCACAAATATAGCATGCTAGGGGTTCCAAAGTGCAAGGCTAGCAAAGCCAAATACACTATAGCTATGCAACGCCAAGCATGCATGACCAAAACCACTCAAATCAGACCTAAAGCATGCTAAAACATAGCCAAAAATGTGCTGGAGTGGAGCATACACATGCTAGATCAATAGGCTAAAACACCAAATACACTAGTCTAGTGAACAAAATTGCACTACAAGTGCAAGGAGCATGCAAGAAGCAACCAAACCGACACAAATTAGAGTTATTACATGGTAAATAATGGCTAAAAACATGCTTGAACTAAGCAAATTCAAAGCACAATGACATGCTACTTTGCAAGGCTACAAGTAGGATTACACTACAAGTACAAGAAGCATGCAAGAGGTGACCAAGAAAACCCTAAACAGAGTTATGGAAGGTCTGAAAAGTCACAAAAATGAGCCTAAACAAAGCCTCCAAGAAGTAGAAAAACATGCTCTTTTGGGGGGCCATCAACACATGAAAACAAGAGAAGAGGAGGGGGGACCACCCCACCCATTTGGGACCTCAAAATATGGTTTCCACCACTGAAATACCTCTGATTTTCAGTGGTGAAAAGGCCAAAAAAGTTGGATTTGAAGGTGGTGAGAAGTTGCACAAAAGGCCTCACAAGCCAAGGAACAAAAAGGGAGAACAACCCGCAAACTCACCAAGCCTTAAACTACCATTTTTACACCTTAAAAACAGAGTTTTTGACAGTCCAAAACCAGCCCCAAAATAGTCCAAAACAATGGAAAAAGAATGGTGAAGCAAGTGTGCAAAAAACAAGCTTGAAAGGGGGAAATTTTTACCCTTGAAGCACCTTGAAGGACAACCGCAAAACCTGCCAAAATCTGAGCCAAAATCAGCCTTTTGGAGCTCAAAAAGGCTTCCAAGAATCTCAGCCCAGAGGTAGAGGTGTTTGGTCTAGGGCCTCTTTGCAATAGTGTAGAGAATTCTAAGCTTAAGGCTCAAAAACAAGAGGAGAATGAGAGAATTCTAGGGAGGGAGAGAGTTTTGCTCACAAATCTTCTAGAGAGAGAGAATTCTAGAGTGAGAAGCTCCCAAATTTTCTAACCCCAAAATATATGAGATATGGCTCAATATATAGCAATATATGAGCATTGGGTCAGAAATATCTCAATTCAGAAATATCTAGGACAGTTTGGAACAGCTGGAGCAAAATATCTGCCAATTTTGGGCTTTCTGGGAAAACGTGGTCGACCGATCACCTCCACTGGTTGACCGACCACTTTTTCTGGTTGACAAGGATCATTTCTGGTTGACATATGGTTGGCATGCTCCATTTGTGGTCGGCACACTCCCTTAGTGGTCTGTGGTAAAAATCAGTCCTGGTCCCCGACTTGAGGCAAGCCTAACTTCTTCATCTGGATGACTTTTTAGGAAATTCTGTGAAAATTGAAGCCCCAGAAGTAAGCTTTCCAATGGTGGCAGCCCCACATCAAAATTCCAACTATGCTAAGAGATATCCCTCTTTTAGTGAAGACTGCTTAGTTTCAATCCAACTAGATTGATGCCCTACATCAACCAACAATATCTCCCCCATCCGTACTTGGCTTTAGGGAATTCTTGCGTGCAAAATGAAGCCTCGAAAGTTTTCTTTCCAACGGTGGTGGCCTCATAGCTGAAATCCAAGTGTGCAAATGGATAGGCCTGATTTAGCGAGGGTTGCTCAACTCTCTCTTAGCGATTCATGCCCATCTTCTTCTCTAGCTTGGTTTCTTTCCTCTTCTCATCTTTTCTTCAACTCCAAACCTCTAAACAAGATGTTTTGGAAGATTTTTCAAAGATTTCACCTCTCTTTCATTCATTTCTAGTTTGTCCCTGCTCGGTTTACTGAAAAGCGCAACATTTAACAAAATGCGATTGTCGGAACATCATAGGAACTTTCTTTCAAAAATATTTTGAAAGAGAGGGTTTTAAGGTCGAAAATCTTTGGTCAAAACAGTTTTGGTCCAAAAAATGGTGTATAAGGTTTATATTTGACTCTCTCATTGCCAAAGAAACCGAACCTTTGCACTGCACAACTTTCAACGCCATGTAAACCATCAGTAACACACAAGTCTTAAGGGCGGTAAAAAATGGAGTGTCTACAATTGCCCTTCTTTGACAGAGCTCAAAGTCATGAAATGACGTGAGTGAATGTCAAAGCTCAGAGACGACCCATTTTTGATAAGGCCGAAGACTTGGACAAACAAACAAAATACAGATAAATAAATGGTTGTGCCCGCAGGCTGCCTACGTATCCCTTTGCAAGGAATCAAACCAACGTAGTTCAGGGGCAGGATGTAAAATGATATGCAATATTACCAAAACAATGTGCAATGACATACAATGTAATGAAACAATGCAAATGATATGCAATGTAATTGAGATAATCAAATCACGAGCAGTGCAAAACCACACAAATATCATAAAGGGATGGAGATGCAGAATCAAACTACGTTTAACACATAAAAGGTGCCGGAAACCTCAAACCACAACTCTCTTTAGTGGGATAGGTGCATGCAGATGTAGAACTGTGTGTTTCATAGAAAGAAAACAAGATACAAGTAATTCGGTGGGATGATATAAGTGTGGAATGATCTGCTGAGGAAAGATTGTGATGCTACATGCTGAATGCAACAAAACAAAATACGATGCAATGGATGCAACGGATGAAGTGAATAGGGCGCGCGGCCAAACCACATTTTGCGTAAAAAAGGCATGAATACAAAACAGACCACGTCTAACACAGAAAAGGTGCCGGCACCCTCCGACCACAATTCTCTTAGTGGAATAGGCGCGTACACATAATCACAGAACCATGCTTTAACGCGAAAAGTATGGGCACATGCCAGACTAAGCTTAAGATGGAAAGGATGCAAGGGATAAATGGACAATGCAGTACATGCATGCAATATATTCTGTATGCAATGTAATAGACATAACAGATGTGATGCAATAGATAATAGATATGATGTAACAGATAGTACAGTAGATGCAAAGGGTGAGATACTCCAACCACGCTGGAATCGTGAAAGGAGGAAAAACAAATCCCAAACACGCCGAAATCGTGTGAGGAAAGGAACACTCAAACCATGCTGAAATCATGAGAAGAGCTCCTAAGAAAACCATTCAAGAATGCGTTCCACGCACCCTGAGATAAATTCCAAACACGCTGAAATCGTGTGAGGAATGGGCACTCTAACCACGCCGAAATCGTGAGAAGAGGTCCAAAAACAACAACTCAAAGGCGCGGTACATGAAACCTGAGATAAATTCCAAACACACTGAACTCGTGTTAGGAAAAGAACACTCTAACCACGCTGAAATCGTGAGAAGAGGTCTGAAAACAACCGCTCAGGGGCGCACTCGGTGCAACCTGAGACAAATTCCAAACACGCTAAAATCGTGTGAGGAAGGACACACTCTAACCACGCTGAAATCGTGAGAAGTGGAAAACAAATTCCAAACATGCTGAAATCATGTGAGGAAGGACATACTCTAACCACGCTGAACTCGTGAGAAGAGGCTCTAAGAAAATAACAACTCAAAGGCGCGCTTCACGTAACCTGAGAAAAATTCCAAACGCGCTGAACTCGTGTGAGGAAAGGAACACTCTAACCACGCTGAAATCATGAGAACATGTCTAAAAACAACAACTCAAAGGCGCGCTTCATGCAACTTGAGAAAAATTCCAAACACGCTGAACTCGTGTGAGGAAAAGAACACTCTAACCATGCTGAAACCATGAGACGAGGTCCAAAAACAACCGCTCAGGGGCGCACTCGACGTAACCTGAGATAAATTCCAAACATGCTGAACTCGTGTGAGGAAGGACATACTCTAACCACGCTGAAATCGTGAGAAGAGGTCTGAAAAACTGCTCGGGCTTGCGTTTCACACGTCCTGAGATAAAACACAATCAGGGCTGTGCTTCACGCATCCTGAGATACAAGAAAACTTGCTCGGGCTCGTGTTCCACACGTCTTGAGATACAACCCGCCCAGGGTCGTGCTTCTCGCGTCCTTAGATACAGGAAAAATCGCTCGGGCTCATGTTCCACACGTCCCGAGATACAACCCACCCAGGGTCGTGCTTCACGCGTCCTGAGATACAAGAAAAACTGCTCGGGCTCACGCTTCACGCATCCCGAGATACAACCCACCTAGGGCCACGCTTCACATGTCCTGAGATATAAGAAAAATTGCCCGGGCTCGTGTTCCACACGTCTAGAGATACAACCCACCCAAGGTCGCGCTTCACGCGTCCTGAGATACAAGAAAAATCGCTCGGGCTCACGCTTCACGCGTCTCGAGATACAACTTGCCCGAGGCCGCACTTTATGCGTCCTGAGATACAAGGAAAATCGCTCGGGCTCACGCTTCACGCGTCCAGAGATAAAACACGCCCAGGGCCGCACATCATTTGTCCTGAGATACAAGAGATAGGTACGAGACTGTACCATAAATACACAATTGTAATGAAATTGTGCGCTAGATGCACAAAGTGAATGAGTGTGATAGATGCAAGTGTGATAGATGCACAAAATGAATGAGTGCGATAGATGCAAGTGCGATAAATGCACAAAGGTGATGTGATTACAGTAAACAGACAAAGCAGCTTTCAGAAAGTACCTCATGGGGTGAGTGCCGATGAACCGCTTTACTCTAACGGGGATCTCCCCTTGTGTTCTTAGAACACTTACCTTCAACTCACAGTACAAAGGTCCTAAAATACTGACAAGGAGTAACCTCTATATGTAGAAGCCACGGATGCTGCTTTTCTTCCTAATCATATTCACAACTTTCCCTATTCTCCAACGGGGTGACAAACTAGGTTGGTTCAGTATCTAGAATTGAGGCGCACGCATGCTATGTGAACCTATGGGGATGCCATACAGATTTCAAGCCGAGGATACACCCCTGGGTATTTAATCCATACTTTAGTCTCGGAAATCCCAAACCTTTGCATTCTAGGCATCGGCCATTCGAACTCTAGTTTCCACCGTCGCAGTTGGTCTCCTACGAACTCATTGCAAACACAGCCAAGATGCCTCTGGCAGGGATTGGTACTCAGGGAGAGCACTTCTGATCGCCATTCTGGCTTTGAAACAGGCTTGAACTTGAGCTTGAAGTAGAGACACACTCATACTTCGGAGCATTGATAAGGCCTGAAAAGGTACATCCGGAATGCAATCTCAGAATTTACTGAAGTTGAAACACATTAAGATGCTCCAAATTTTCCCTATTTTCTTTTACTTTGCAGTTTGGAACCTATGTAGCTTCAAATAGGTCCTTGTTCTACTGTTCTCACATGACCTGGGTTGAACCCTGCAGTTTTATGGAAGAAGAAATCCTATTTTGCACAAATGTGGGGAATGACCCAGCACTCTGAGCACAAAATGATTTTTATTCTTGAATTTGAAATTGAGAAACGAGTTCTTAACCGGATATTGAGCCTACGACTGACCACAGCAAAAATGACTCAACCACAGAGGGGTTGTGATGCGATAAGATGTGCAGCAAATCTGCAACTGACATCGGTTGACGACGCCCCTGGCTTAACTTGATCGAGATAAGCTACAACATATCCCACCGCCCAGGTATACAATTGATTGGTCTCACAAACATTACATTTTCTACGTCCCCATTCTAGGTCAGATGCCAATTTTTAATTTGATCATCCAGATAAGGGAACCGAATACCCCGCTCTAGTTCCAGTTCGTGCTTCGCACTTATCTTGATACCTTGCTGCTGGGAGGATGAGAGAGCTTTCGGCCCTTTGCTGTTAGTTTCAGTGGTGCCCTTTTTTGGCAAACATGGTGCCCTTTCTGGCAAGTATGGTGCCCTTTCTGGCAAGTTGGTTGATAACAGGGAAAAGACAAAAAACCTGACTCAACTGTGCCCCTAGTTCATCATTTTGACCATTTTTTGTTTTGGCTTTCTATGAAAACAATTTTGACCAATATGAGAGTTTGATTAACACACTTGTTCGATTTTCTGATTTGAAACTATGCAAGTCAGGTTATAAGCATTGAAAATTTCCTTTTTGGGTCCAAGAAATGGTCCAGTTTTGGAAAAATGGAATAATTTTTGAAAGAATTAGTTAACCCATTAAAAAAAATTCTCAAAACTTGTTTTTATGAATGGCCACTGCTCGACCAGCACGGAATCTACTCTTGAGATGCATAATCTCAGATCCAAAACAATGGAAAATTGCCCCTTGTCTGAATGGCATTACACCGCAATGGAACATTGCCCCTTGTTTGAATAGCACCACAGCACACTGTATGGCAACGAAAAGTTGCCCCTTGTTTGAATAGCACCGCAGCACACTGTAACCAGTTTTCATAGTGAAGATCATAACCGAACTCTTGGATACAGAAATGACAAAGATGACCCGTTCAATCTCATCGACAAAACAGTTGAATTTGAAGTGTTTACGGCTGGACTTCAGAATGAAGTTGCCTACGTATCCCGACGATGGGAATCAAGCCTTACGTAGTTCGGGGTTAAGGTACACTCAGGTGTTGACACTCTCCTTTTACGCTCTAACTTTTGCCAAGGCCACTCTTCCGGGTTTTCAACCTTGCGAGCTTTTTTTTTCTTTTCTTTTCATTTCTTTTCATTCTTTTCTTTTTTTCTTTTCTGTTCTTTTCCTTTTCATTTTTTCATTTTCTTCATTTTTTCATTTTGTTCTTTTCTTTGCTCTAACTTTTGCCTGGTCGCCCTTTCGGGTTTTCGGCCCAGCGAGCCTCTAAAGCATAAAAAGGTTTAACTTTGTCCATGTTGAATGGTCGGTGTTGAGATCTTGAAGCCACCTGAATCTAGGAGAATGGCTGTTGTTTGCTGATGATGTAGGAGTCCATCCATCCGGGCTGAATTACCCTCAGTATTGTGGATAGGAACTCGATTGTCCTTCAACAAAACTTTCTTCTTTTCTCCATTCTGGGATTTAGCATTCTTGTCAATCTTCGTTAGCTTGAGAAATGTCCCGATTTTTGACTCTTCGAGCACATCTGACATGTTTTGCCCCTAGTTCAAGAGCTGCTTCTCATCTAGCTTTGCAAGCTTTCTTTTGATCATATCTAACCTTCTTGCCCCTAGTTCGAGGGTTGCTTCAAATTTGGCCTGACGGGCCTCCTTTGATGTCATACGACCTTATTGCCCCTACTTCATGGTCTGCTTCAAATCTGGCCATACAAGCCTCACATTGTGATTTGATCGTTGAACATTCTGAATTCAAGTTCAAGGTTTGAAAACAAAAGGGGTTGAGTCTTGAGGCTGAGAGCGATCCTATGCTGCACAATCTCGAGATCAATTCCACATAAGTCTTCGCAGGACCACGCAAAATATTTTTTGAAATCTTTTAAGAAACTGACTAGTCGCTCGTGCTGAAGACAATGCAGAACCAATTTGGATCAAGCCAGGATCCTTCTCAGTACTCACATTAACAAACATGATCTCATTCATTAAGGGCTTAGCATGCCTCTCTTCCTCTCAATTGATCAAATTTTTGCAAATCCCTGAGGAATTTCTTCCTCTTTGTTTTCATCATAGTGTTTGAAAAACTTAGGTTAAAGCAATGAGTTAAAAGCACAGAAAAAAAGGTGAAAAGCACTGCCGTTTCATTCAGATCTTCTGGCACAACTGGCTCAAGGCAGAAACTGACGCAAAATGGTGAAAATCACAGTTGTTTCATTCAGGTCTTCTGGCGCAACTGGCCCCAAGGCAGAAACAGACTCAAAAGAAAGGGTGTAAAAGACAAACACAAAACAAGAAAGTGATGCCAGAGGTAACACCCTCGAGATCACCTGACTCTAACACCATAAGACTGACTTGACACAACAAGACAGACTCAACTGACTCAGTACAAAAAGACTGACTCAAAGCAATACAACAAAACTGACTCAATACCCAAGTTAGAAAGTACAATAAAAAGCATTTGCACATTGCTCAAAACAGTGTGTGCCATCCCACGTCTGGAGTAAATCGAGCGCCATCAGCAGGTGATTCATCCCCCGATCACGTAATCACATTATCCCCCTAATTCATCGATCTCATGCCGATAGACTTTGCAGGACCTGGTGTGACAATGACCTCGCTATCAATCAAATCTTGTATTTTGTGGCGAAGATGAAAACACATGTCAGTGTCATGGCTGGCTTATTGATGGAAGGCACAATAATTAGCCGGGTTGTGTGAGGGAGGGAGGTTATTTGGTAATGGTCGCGGCTCCAGGGGCTTGAGATGGCCTTGTCCTATAACGATTTGGAAAGCTTTGGACAAAGTCATGTAGAGGGGATTGAAGACCCTCTGGTCTCGGGGTGGGTACTTCGAGTTTTGTGGAGTTTTGCTGGATGCACCAGCAAAGGGATTGGTAGGTGTTGACTGAGTTTACTGATTTCTTCCGAGTACAGGATTAGAGCTAAAAGGAACATTTCTGGTACGACATCTTTTTTTCCGGCTTGCCCTTTGATTCAGAGTGGTCTCATCCTAAGTGGCAAAAGTATCATCCATAGTTTTGGCAACAACTGCGAGCACTTGTTGTTTGTTCAATCCCTCGGCTTTCAAAGCCTCAATAGCCCACTGAAGGTGTTCATAGGGACCAATACCTGCCCCTACTTTGTTCTTATCATTTGCTTCCACTTTGCCAAGGGATTGGCCTTCTTGCAATGCAGCCCGTCCCTAGATTAGGGAGCTTTTTGGCGTAAAATTTTTGGCATGCGATGTGGTCGATGGCGGAGCCAATATTCCAAAGGCCAGATTTGCCACAGTTCTTTGAAGATCTTTGATCATTCTCATTAGCTCAGAAGCAGTGGGTTCACGAGTTTGGGATGATTGCGGTTCTAGTGCATTCATCATGCATAAGTCCATGCTGTCTAGAATGAACACCTCAGGCTTAGGTAAATGGTCTGGGGTGATGTATATACTGGGGTCATAGGTGGATGGCAGTATATGGATTAGATTGAGATGTAAAGGTGACGGGTCAGTACTAGCCCGAGGTCCTTTTGGTGGAGTTATGGTCTCTTCATCAATAAGATCCTGAATCTTATGATGGAGACGGATGCAACGGTTAGTATCATGACCGTGTTGTTGATGATAGGCATAGTATTTAGCTGGGTCATATCTTAGTGGAAGAGGATTTGGAAGGGGTTAGGGTTCTAGGAGTTCTAGGTGCCCTTCTTCTCGCAGCATTTCCAAAGCTTGAGTGAGACTTATGTAAAGAGGATGGAATTTTCGGGCTTGGGGCCGAGTTGAAGTGGTTGGTTTTTGGCCATTGAGGGAAGTGGTGATAGAGTCTACTTCTGAGCATTTCACAGCTGTGCTACCATCAGTAGTAGCATTGGAACTGTGAGCAACATTCTTTGTCAAAGGCTCATTATCTTCCACAAAGATTCCTTTTTGAACCCCCATTTCATGAAGGGCTGGAAAGGTAAAAAGAGGTAGAACGACCATCTTTTGCAGCAACTTGCCATGTAGATTCTGAACAATCATCCTGATCTGATCTTTGTCGGAAGGCCTTGTAGTCATCATTGAGACCTTTTCTCTCCATCTCGTCACGAACTCTGAGAAACCCTCATTTGGCTCTTGGCGGGTGACTACGAGATTACAATTTGTGGCCTCGATCTGTGTGTTATAGGAATATTGACCAATAAAGGCCTCAGCCAGCTCTTCTTAGTTCTATTTCACAGAGTCCTCCAATTTTGCATACCAAATTGCGGCTATCCCAGACATAGTTCGGCCGAAGAGAGACAACTTCTGGGCTGTGGTCAAACCCATTGGCCTCATGATATCAGAAAACAGGTGGAGGTGCACCATTGGGTCTCCAGAGCCATCAAAGCAGTCGATACGCGGCGTTTTAAACCGCTCTGGTAAGGTAATTGTAGATTCAGTATACCCGTCCTCTAAATTCGGGATGGAGTTCACTCCTTGTGCTCGTTTGAATAACTTCTCCAGTTTATTGATCTTAAGTGCAGTTGGGTCAACCTCACATTCAAAGAGAGCTTCGCTTTGATGGACAGGAGCTTTTGAGGCCTGTGCTGGGATTGGCTCTGCCGGATTGCCCTGAGTCTCTTGGACATTAGCAGTATGGGCAGTGGCTCCGGGTGTCGGGTTACCCGTGGGAGGTGCATAAGATGCAGAGGCCGCAGCCAGCTGTGGATGTTGTTGTTGTAGCCTGTTTATCACTTCAGCCTGACGAGCCGTGACTGCAGCCAGACGGACTGCGTCCTGCTGCAGTGCCTCGATTGTCTGTTGTAGGTGCTGTATCTGTTCTTCCACACCGGCTGGGGGATACTGAGCCATGGGAATGGATGATTGATCTCGTGCTGAGCTGAATGTAGACAATTGTTCCCAAACCAGACTAAACCCGGGTGAACCGAGGGATGATTGCTGTAGAAACTGTGCTGGTGAATTCTACATGAACCTCTTTCGTCTCATAACCGATGGGGGTGAGGTAAACACAGGTTGCTTCTGATCCAATTCTGACATGACAAAGTCTATCGATACTAGTCTGGTGTACTCGGGGGATATTGGAGCCTTCTGAAGCTATGGTTCCAAGACTACCTTGCAAAAGAAGAAAACAGACAGCATCTCAGCCTGATTTCACCAGAACAAATATGAGCGTAGCTGAATAACTATGCTCTCTACTGAATTTTGCCCCAAAATTTTGCTTGAAAACTGATACCCTCAGGCCAATACGTAGACTTGCAACTGATACATACATCATGTAGAGACACACCTTAGCAGCACATATCAAGCAAGTAAGAGCCAAAACACCGCTATGGTAGGTAGGGTTTCCCTGTCCTATTTTGTCAGGAGCTAGGGTTTCACTACGTACGTAGCAGTTTCAAACAACCTACATTCGGGTAAACAACCTGTCCTAGTTTGGAATGGTCTCTATGGCTTCCGATATGCACTAGGTCGAATGGTTAAAAAGGGTGCCTCAGCAAAACTGAGGTTTGTGTTCTCATCATGGTAGAGCCCGTAACCGGTCAGCCTTATTGCACGCTTTTCCAACCAAGCCTCCGACAAACCGTTCAGGAATAGCAGATGGCAAACACTATGACTTAGGCGCACCTATGCAAGTGATATGCAAAGAAACACATAAGTGTAGACAAAATAACATATCATGAGTTCAAGTCAAGTTCTCTAAATCTCCAGCAGAGTCGCCAAAAACTATAGACCGCCCAAACTCGATCCGCGTGCGAAGGCACGAATTGGGTTCTTAGCTACTACAGTTCAGACTCCTATCACTGTTCTGAATCTATTCTCACAAAGTGCAATGTAAGACTGATAAATCACCAAAGAGTCCAAATCCGGCAATTGGTTTTGAAAAATCAATTTTGAATCGAAAAGCGCCAAACATGGACTGCTTTGCTAGATTTCAGAGTCGCTAGCTAAATATTTTATTTTTGGGAAATTTAGGAAACCCTGACTCGTGCCTAAGGCCACGTGTCCGTCATCACCAAAGTTGCCTCGGCTCGAGAACTTGGGTACGAGAGGGGAAGGTCCTGAAATGAGCACTCCCACTCGCCCGATCAAAGGATCGGCCTCTACTAACATGATATGTTGTTTTTGAAAACACATGTGTTCTTATTCCGGTTTATTAGCTAACCTTACTATGTGATGCGCACAACACACAAGTATAGACTAAATCACTCAATTTAGAACAAAACATCTCATGTTTGTTTGTGAAAATGGTTTGAATGTGCTACTCGCAAGTAGGCTAAAATGCGGATTTGCCACTCTCAAATGGGCTTAAAACAACATGATTTTGCCACTCCGCAAGGGGGCTTAAAACACACATTTTGATGAATTGTCCCAATTCAAGCAATGAAGCCTTCATCCACAAGCATTCGTGCAGTTATAGCAATTAAGCAAATAGCCTCATGGCAAGCATGCTAACATGGCAACATACACATCTCACGCAGTACGCTAAAGCGTAAACACTTACAGTGTACTCTAAACTAAAACAGAAAACTAGTTAGAAATATGCATGATCCTAACAATGTCAACAATGCCTAATGCAACGCATGCGGCAACTAAATAGGCTCGGCTATCTAATCATGCCACATGATTCGATTTGATAACATGTTGTTGAACACGTATTCAAATAAGTATTGAAATACGATGCAGTTTAAATGATGCGCCGAGCCCGGTGCATGCAAGACAAATGAATGATGTAAACATGCAAAGCATAAGGTATGCTAATCGAAACATGCCCTAATCTAATCACCGAAAGCGGGTAAATAAAAGGGAGAAATAAATGGAGTTGGAAGACATGCACACACACACGCACCCTTATTACAACATTATGCCCTTGCGACGGAGGGTCTGAATAAAATGAAAGCTAACTAGCTACACTAATTAAGCTAACTATTACAAACTAACTAATTAACTGACTATTTTAGCTAATTAATTATTACAGACCAAATTGAATAATTAGCCAATCTAAGCGAATTAGAATATTACAAAGCACTAAGCTAAATTAATTACAGCACAGGTAATTAACTACAACTAGCTAACAAAAGCGATAAATGGCCTTGCGGGCGGGGGAGATATGCATGCTCGATTACGTCCTCCCGGAAATCCACCGCCTTGCCTCAAGACGCCTCTGTTTGCACTCTTTTGAACCTTTGAATAGTACGCTGATTTCCATATTGCTTCTTTCTGATCTCAAGAACACCTTGAGGGCTGAAATTCCTCCTGTTGCTACAACAGAGCACAGACAAAGGCAAGACAGTGTATTTGCATGGAAATATATGCACTTCCACACTCTTTATCATATCTCAAGCTTTAAGGAGTACGACACTTGACTCTCGAGCCAACAACCAAACATTTTCAATGCATGGTGTCCAAAGGATCAAGCTTCCGCAAAACTCAATGAATGCACACATAAGACTCGAAAGGCCTCCACCCCATCATGCACAATCAAGGGGGACGACGACCAAGAAATGAGGCATGTTTGATCACTTTGAGTATGAAACGCCCCTCATTTCTCATGTTTGGATTAACGTCCGATCCAAACACAATGCAATGCAACACAAATGCAAACAACATGCTTATCTACCAATGCTAGAGTGGCATGCACAAGGCTCTATCATGTAAGCAATGCATGCATGGCATGCTTAGAAGCTAAGGCATCAAAGCTAGCAAAGAGCATAGCACTATAGGCATACAATACTTAGCCTAAATGACCAAACCAACCTCGGACAGAGGTCAAATATGCCAAAACAGTGGCTGAAATATACTAAGATCAAGGCATATAACACAAGGAAAATATGCACGATTGATGGCTCGCCAACAAGGCATGAAGGCATGACTCTCAAACACATTGAAGGAGTGGAAAATGTGAGAGTGTGGCAATGACATATGCTCTGAAATTACATGCCAAGTGATGTCATATCATGCAAATAGCTCAAATATAGCATGCCAAGAGACTTGAAATACAAAGCTAGTCAAGGGCTTTACACTACAACCATACTAAGCAATGCTCGAATGACCTTAAGCACTCAAAATATACCTAAGGCAGGTCAAAATGGTAGCAAAAACATGCTAGACTTGTAGCATAGATGGAAAGAGAGATATGCTCCCGTATTAGCTCACAAACAAGGCATAAGGGCACAACTCTTAAACATAATGAAAGAGTGATAACATGAGAGTATGGCAGGTGTTTATGCTCTAAAATTACGTATCAAATGAAGCCATATCATGCACACATCACAAATATAGCATGCTAGGGGTCCCAAAGTGCAAGGCTAGCAAAGCCAAATACACTACAGCTATGCAAAGCCAAGCATGCATGACCAAAACCACTGAAATCAGACCTAAAGCATGCTAAAACATAGCCAAAACTGTGCTGGAGTGGAGCATACACATTCTAGATCAATATGCTAAAACACCAAGTACACTAGTCTAGTGAACAAAATTGCACTACAAGTGCAAGGAGCATGTAAGAGGCAATGAAACCGACACAAATCAGAGTTATGACATGGCAAATAATGGCTAAAAACATGCTTGAACTAAGCAAAATCAAAGCACAATGACATGCTACTTTGCAAGGCTACAAGTAGGATTACATTACAAGTACAAGAAGCATGCAAGAGGTGACCAAGACAACCCAAAACAGAGTTATGGTAGGTCTGAAAAGTCACAAAAATAAGCCTAAACAAAGCCTCCAAGAAATAGAAAAACATGCTCTTTTGGAGGGCCATCAACACATGAAAACAAGAGAAAAGGAGGGGGGACCACCCCCACCCATTTGGGACCTCAAAACATGGTTTCCACCACTGAAATACCTCTGATTTTTAGTGGTGAAAAGGCCAAATAAGTTGGATTTGAAGGTGGTGAGAAGTTGCACAAAAGGCCTCACAAGCCAAGGAACAAAAAGGGAGAAAAACCCCCAAACTCACCAAGCCTTAAACTACCAATTGTACACCTTAAAAATAGAGTTTTTGACAGTCCAAAACCAGCCCCAAAATAGTCCAAAACAATGGAAAAAGAATGGTAAAGCAAGTGTGCAAAAAACAAGCTTGAAAGGGGGAAATTTTTACCCTTGAAGCACCTTGAAGGACAACCGCAAAACCTGCCAAAATCTGAGCCAAAATCAGCCTTTTGGAGCTCAAAAAGACGTCCAAGAATCTCAGCCTAGAGGTAGAGGTGTTTGGTCTAGGGCCTCTTTGCAAGAGTGTAGAGAATTCTAAGCTTAAGGCTCAAAAACAAGAGGAGAATGAGAGAATTCTAGGGAGGGTGACAGTTTTCCTCACAAATCTTCTAGAGAGAGAGGATTCTAGAGTGAGAAGCTCCCAAATTTTCTAACCCCAAAATACATGAGATATGGCTCAATATATAGCAATATATGAGCATTGGGTCAGAAATATCTCAATTCAGAAATATTTGGGACAGTTTGGAACAGCTGGAGCAAAATATCTGCCAATTTTGGGCTTTTCTGGGAAAAAGTGGTCAACCGACCACCTCCACTGGTTGACCGACCACTTTTTCTAGTCGACAAGGATCATTTCTGGTCGGCATATGGTCGGCATGCTCCATTTGTGGTCGGCACACTCCCTTAGTGGTCTGCGGCAAAAATCAGTCTTGGTCCCCAACTTGAAGCAAGCCTAACTCCTTTATCTGGATGCCTTTTCAGGACATTCTTGTGTGAAAATTGAAGCCCTGGAAGTAAGATTTCCAATGGTGGTAGCCTCACATCAAAATTCTAGCTGTGACAAGAGATATCCCTCTTTTAGTGAAGACTGCTCAGTTTCAGTCCAACCGAATTGATGGCCTACTTCAACCAACCATATCTCCCCCATCTGGACTTGGCTTTAGGGGGTTCTTGCGTGGAAAATGAAGCGCCAAAAGTCTTTTTTCCAACAGTGGTGGCCTCATAGCTGAAATCCAAGTGTGCAAATGGATAGGCCTAATTTAGTGAGGGCTGCTTGACTCTCTCTTAGCGATTCATGCCAATCTTCTTCTCCAGCTTGGTTTATTTGCTCTTCTCCTCTTTTCTTCAACTCCAAACCTCTAAACATGATGTTTTGGAAGATTTTTCAAAGAGTTCACCTCTATTTTGTGTGATATCTTGATCAATTCCAAGCATGTCTTCGTAGGACTACACAAAAATCATTTTTTGAAATCTTTTAATAAAGCGACTAGTTGTTAGTGCTTCTCTGAAGACAATCTAAAGCCAATTTGGACCAAACCAGGATCATTCTCAGTACCCATATTAACTACAATGACCTCATCCATAAAGGGCTTAGCACACCTCTCTTCCTTCCAATCAATCAAATTTCAAATCCCAAGGAATTTTTTTCTCTTTGTTTTCATCAGAGTTTTGGAAAAGTTTTGAAATTTTGTTTTAGTTGATGCAATGATTTACAAGCACAAAGAAGTATGTGAAAATTACTTCATCAAAATTTTTTGGCTCAATGGTTGAAATAGACTCAAAAGTAAAAGAAAAGACTAACACAGAAAGGACAATGATGTCGAGGTTATCACCCCTGAAATCACCAAACTTAGACGTGCTAGAATGACTCGAGCCTGATCCCAACTCTACAAACTTTGTGGAATCACACATAAACTCAACACCCAATTCAAAACTCAGAATAAAACCATTCTCAAATTGCTAGTTAAAGTGTAGGCCATCCACCATATTCAAAATAAAGCTCGTGTAATGAATAGGTGGTCACTCTCCAATCACACAAATTGTCAGATATCCCAAAAGTTCTATTTATTTACACTGGTAGACTTTGTGGGATATCAGACTTTTCTGAAGCTATGGTGCAACAATGACTTAGCAAAAGAAAACCAAAAACAATACCCCTAATTAGAATTCCGGCAGCACTTTGACTCAATTTGCACAACTGATCATTGTATGCCCCATTGAAAAAAAAACCGAATCCCACAAATTGACATGTATGAACCATTCATCTAAATTTAAGAACCCCTATATAGTTCCCATACATTGCACATAGTAGGAAAGAGAACAAACACCCTATGGAGGGCAGGGTTATCCTGTCCTATCTTTGAAATAATCTAGGGTTTCACTATTCAAACAAACAACATCATACATCCTAGAATGCAGTAGCATCCTGCCCTAATTTTGGAAGTGTCTAAAGCTTATTATATGCACTAGGTCAGTCTTGGTAAAAAAGGATAACTCAGCAAGACACCGATATACCTATCCAATTCAGCGGATCCAGCAGTATGTAGCGATCCCGATTCCAAGGCTTGCGCTCCCACCATATTAGAGCCCATGACCGTCTATCCAGCTGAAGCCAAATAGCCATCCAGGATAACAGGTGATGCGCATGGAACTTAGGTGCACCAATTCATGAAATGCAATGAACATATAATTGAAAATGAAAGTCATATCATGGAGTTTGAGTCAAGGTTTCTTAATATCCCGAGCAAAGTTGCCAGAAACTGTAACATCGCCCGAGGCATACCAACGCTCGTTAAGTAGTTCGGATCCTCAATTTCTTCGATCTAGTCTTACAAGTGCAATGTGAAACGTAGATGAGAGTCCAGATTTAGCAACTTTTATAAAAAAATCTATTTTCTTGCAAAAACCTTTGCCAGAAATAGACTGCGCCATCAGATGTTAGAGTCACCACCTAATGTTTTGGAAAAATTAGAAAACCTGTGACTCGTGCCAAGTCCACTATTCGCCGTAACCAAGGATTCTTGGCTCGGAACCTTAGGTATGAGAGGGGAAGGTCATTAATTGAGTACCCTTACTCACCCAATCGAAGATCGACCTCTGCTAAACTATGATATGAGTTTTATTTACTCTATATGTTCATATTTCAATTATTTATTAAATCATAAAATTTACTATGTAAAGCAAAATAATTATAGACTATGTTATTTGTTTTGGAACCAGTTGTTTTCATATATTTCGAAAATGTTTTGAATAGTACAATCATGAAAATCAATTTTATTCCAAATTAAACAATACAACCTTCACCCACTAGCATTCATAGAGTTATATCAAATAAGCATATAGCCACATGGTAGGCTGCTAAACATAGTAAAAAAATCACACGCAGATGGGATGCTAAAACACAAAAACTGACATATTTATCGACATCTCGCAAATAGGCACAAGAACAAAATTAGTAGACATGCATGATCCTATATACAAAATTCTAATGCAATTCACTCATGAAATGCAAATAAATATCCAGCTTCTGTTATATGGCATATGAGTCATCTCAAGACATGAGGTAGCACACAAAATCACATAATAATTTATTAAACCCACAAATGAAAATTTAACTGAATCTTAAGGCATGAAACAAGGATGCAAAGCATGGATATGACGACAAGCATATGTACTACCTATGTACATATAAGGAAAGCAAGTAAAAGAACAAGATAGAAAGAAGTGGGGATGGGAAATTATTATATCCCTTTGAATATTACAAATCCGAATAAGGGAGGAGAGGAATAAAAATATACAAGAAAATATCCTCACAAATCTCTCTTAAACTAACAGAAAAATAGAAAAACAGAAGTTTCAGCAGGCCTCGGAGATCATCGGATACTTTTATGCTCGACATCCAAGGGCTGTTGTATTCTATCTAGGAGAAAGTGGCTGGTCGGCCAAAAGTTGAGCTGGTCGGCCAAAAAGGTGGTTGGCCAGCCAATTTAATTTGTCGGTCAGCCAATTAGGCCAGGCCAAAAACTTTTTTTTGCTTCAAACAACAGAAAAACAAACAAACAATATGCAAGTGGCTCAGCTAACCACGTCCAGTTAGCTTACAATAGGTTTATAACATGAAATTGAAACAATAAATGAAATATAAGAAATAAAATGCAAGAAAACAAAATTGTGCAAAATTCACCTTCCAATGAAATGATTTGATTTCTAAACTTCCTTTTCATCACCCTCAAGGTTAGGAAATGTGTTCTCAGTTCTCAATTTGAAAATTAAAAATTCTTGTTTGAATGGTGTTTTTGAATTGTTTAACACTGTGTGTGTGTTGGGGGTTCTACAACTCTGTTTTTCTTAATTTGAATAACACTTACTCTTTTTGATCAAAGCTACTAGAACTTGGTTCTCATAGAATTTCTGGGATAGTTTCCATATATGGAAGATGGTATATCAGTATACGTTGAAGAAATGAAAGTTCTGGTTTAAAGCTTCAAGTTATCTCTTTTTCTCTCTATCTCTGTTCTCTTAATTCATTTCTCTTCTCGTCTCAATTCATTCATTCTCCCTCATACATCCATTCTGATACTCCATATAGACAATGATGAAAGGTAAAGTCAAGGAGCTAGGAGACAAGGTGAGAGACAAGAATGGTGGGGTGACAAGGGTGGTCGTAGTGGATGCTCTCTCATGGGAAAAAAACAATTACCCTTTTGGCAATGGAGGCCAAATGATGACAATGAAGGATGAATAGGTGCACCTCGTGCATAAATGTATTAACAAAAGATCTGAAATGGCATGACCCATACGTTTTCAACAAGAATTCTATCGAAATTGCCCTGCTCCTGGGCAAATTAGCTAGCTAGCTAATTTCTTGGTCGGTCGGTCAATTCCTTGGCTGGCCACCCAATTAATTACCTAGAGGGCCAAAATATTGGCCGTGGCCCGACTATTTTGCATGAAATAAGACTTTTTGATAAAATTATCATCCTTTCCTCCTATTTCCACACTGTTCTTCGCTAATTTTTCTTGAAAAAATGTCTTATTTCGAAGTTTAAAAATGAGCCTCCGGACACTATGAAAATATTCTGAACAAAGCGTGGAAAGATAGTTTCAAAGGATAGTTTTGAATGAGACTTAAACACTTGGCCAAAATAGGTTTAGGGTTGAGAATGAAGCACACACTTTATGTTACTTACGGAGGACTATTCATGAAGCACATTCTTGTTTTCATCATCGGGTAATCAAAAGAAAGCGCTCAAGTCTTAGGGTCGGCCAAAATGGAGTGTCTACACTAACACAATGATGGGCAAAAACAAAAAATGAAAAGTGGAAGGTCTACATGGATTTTACAAGTCTAAATCAAGCTTGACCAAAAGATTGCTTTTCATTGCCAAAGATAGACTAGCTAGTCGACGCCACCTCGGGGCATGACAGAATGAGCTTCCTTAATGCATATAGAGGATACCATCAGATTGCGATGCATGGCCCAAATGAGGAGAAGACTATGTTCATTACTTCTAAGGGACTCTATTGTTATAGAGTCATACCTTTAGGACTAAAGAATGCAAGGGCAACGTACCAGAGATTAGTGATCAAGATGTTTGAATATCTAATTGGAAAAATAGTGGAGGTTTACATCGATGACATGGTCGTGAAAAGTAAGGAGTCATTAGACCATATAACTGACCTCAAAGAAGTGTTCAATATCTTGAAGGCATTCGGGCTTCAGCAAAATACCTCCAAGTGTGCTTTTGGAGTATGATTGAGCAAGTTTCTAAATACTTGGTGATGAGATAGGGAATTGAAGCAAGTCCTGATTGAATCAAGGTCATACTTGATCTGAAGAACCCAATGACAATGAAACAAGTACATATCTTGATTGGGAAAACAGCAGTTTCGAACATGTTCATTAGATGGAGTTCTGATAAGTGTAGCCCATTCTTCCAACTACTAAAGAAAGTAACGGACTTCATATGGACAGAAACTTGTGAGGTCACCCTGGCCAACCTGAAAAAGTACCTAACCTCCTCATCCTTGTTATCAACTCCAGTTCCAAGTGAGGATTTATTTATTTTTATTTTTTTTGTATTTAGTAATTTCAGACCACGTAGTGAGTGTTGTGGTAGTTTGAGGGGAGGAATGAGAGAGAAGTCAGTTTACTACATAAGACCCCAGCCAGTGTGGAGACGATATATTTACCTTTGGAGAAACTAACACTTGCCTTGGTGATAGCACCAAAGAAATTGAACCATTACTTCTAGGCTCATAAGACCATAGTGCTAACTGAGCACCCCTTGAAGTCTCTGTTGTAGTATGGAGATTTTTCAAGAATGCTAGCACGATGAGCTGTCGTTCTAGGTCATATAACATAGAATACATACCAAGGACAACAATCAAAGGGCAAGTCTTGGCTGACTTTGTAGCCGAGTTTACACCAAACATGATGTCGACGACTAAGCCTGTGAACCTCGGCCTGGCGGTGGTAGAAAAACTAGAAGAGACAGAGGGAACGTAGATGGCAGTCCAAGCCCTAAAGCCATCTGAGGGTAAGGGAATGTAGAAGAAAAAGTATGAGAAATGAAAGCCATGCAGTATTTAAAATACTGATTCATTCTGCCTCTTTGTCGACAGAAGTTCAAATCGACATATAGCGAGGGCAAGAATGGTTTTGATTTCACCAGATGGACAAATGTTGGAATAGTCAATCAGACTAGGGTTCAAGGCCTTAAACAATGAGATGGAGTATGAGGTGCTGACCCTCGGTTTGAAGTTGGCAGTAACAGTTAAAGCCGATGAGGTGGTTGTCTATTGTTACTCACAACTCACCCTTAACCAGATGATGGGGGAGTACACTACCTGAGATGAAAAAAATGATAGATTACATCAAAGAAGCCATCCAGCTACTGACCCAGTTTAGAAGTTGTCGACTGCAGCAAGTTTTCCAAGATGACAACAATCATGTAAATGCACTAGCAAACTTGCCATCAACCATAAAATTCGACTTTCCCAGAACCATTACGGCTGATTACTTGTCGGGCCCAAGCATCGAGCCTCGGATCACAGAATACGAAGCAATGTGCATTGAGCTACGCCCAAGCTGGATAGACCCTCCTGTCAACTTTAGAAGGGACCCTCATGTTCCATCTCAAAATAATGCAATGTTAGATTGCATATAAATTCATGAAAATAATCCTTTCATATAGAAAACAGGGCAGTTGATACAGAACATTGGGAATCACTAGGTACGAGTCTGGCAGTAGGCTATACAAGCACTACCAAAGCCATTTTACCAGTATTAACCAGAAGGATCAGCACCTAACTGCGTGGGCTTCTGAACTTTCAACAAGGACACACAGGCCAATATAATAAAACCACAACCACACCCCCTAACCAAATTCACAACGGTATTCACCCATTTTTTCTAAAATACAAATCCATTTACAATGTTCAATGTATAATGGATAAGAAATTTAGTTCAATTTTACCAAATCCTCATGCAATGTCTACAATAATCAAGACTATCCTCCACCAATAGCCCAAAATAGATATTCTATTCCATAGATAAATTCCAATCAAAAGATGCATTTTTATTAATTACAATGGGAATGATATTGCATATCAAACTCCACCAATATCATCAACATAACCATTATTCCAATTCCACAATATCCAACATCATTTCCATTTCCCTTTTGACAATTTCAAATATTCAAAATTAGGACAAACTCCCTTTTCCTTCAAAATCAATTTTGGGAAAAGATATCCACTGTTTCAACAGAACCCATCCACAATCATATTCCTACAACAATTTTCAAGAATCAATTTGGAAAACCCCTCTTTTGATTTCAAACCAAACCCTAGGTTTTACTAAAAATTCCCAAATGAGTAACCTTTTTCAAGAGCAAATAACTAGCCTAAAAATCATATAAAAGAGTAAAAAAAACCCCTACCTCAAGGAAGAAGACACGAAGGAAAGATGGGTAGAATTTGACGATGTCAAAAAGACTAGATGTTTTGATCAAAATGAAACCCTCGACATGCTCAACGTTTTTCTCCAAAGGACTAGGGTGAGGAAACTCGCGAATTGAGAATACTTGGGGCTAAAAATCAAGAACTAGAGAGAGTAGATCTAGGGTTTCAGAGTGTTTAGAGAGAGAGATGAAAAAGTAATCTAAAAAGTATTCTTCTCGGACTGATATACACGCAGACTGCTCGACCTTCACTTGTTGACAAGTAAGGCTTGAAACAAACAAGGCTATGTCTCTCTTCATACCCCTCCACTAAAACTAGCAGCCAAGGTTGCGAGACATCTTCATGCCTCCTGGGTGTACCGCTAGGCGTGAATAGTGAAACTCTTAGAGTACCTTCTTTCTACAAGATTCTGGCACGAAAAGACGGTCCAAATACCTCATACTAAAGTCATAATACACATTTGAGCCCTTTTCTACCTTTCCACTAGCTATCTTCCTTCTAAAAATCTCTAGCTCACGATCACCCTACTGTGCTTCTTTAACTCGGCTCACTAATGTAGGTTGTGCAACTACAGTAAACAAAATGGCCAATTCAACAGAATCACTACGATGTGAGTCAAACTCGCCGATAGCACCCAATATCACCCATTCCTGGATAGCAATACTAGCTATACTGCTTATGGATTTCCCACTCAATGCATTGGCCACTACATTGGCCTTCCTGGAATGATAGTATAACTCGAAATCATTATCCTCCATAAACTTCATCTACCTTCTCTATCTCAAATTTAAATCCTTCTGTGAAAATAGATTCTTCAAACTCTTATGATCGGAGAACACCTTGAATTTCTCACCATATAAGTAATGCCTCCATATTCTTAAGGAAAAGATCACCGCCGCTAGGTCTAAATCATGGGTAGGATAGTTTCTCTCATGAGTTTTCAATTGCCGTGAACTATAGGCTACCACATTCCCCTCTTCCATTAACACGCAACCCAAACCTTCCCATGACACATAAAAATAGATTGAATAGTCCAAACCCCTCTCTAGAATAATCAATACTGGAGTTGTGGTGAGTCTAACCTTAAGCTCTTGGAATGAATTTTCACAAGTCTCACTCCACACAAACTTAACCCTTTGCATTGTCAATCTAGTCAACGGTGAGGCTAATTTAGATAAATCCGTCACAAAGCATCCGTAATACCTGGCTAAACCCAAGAAACTTTGGATCTCAAAGGCATTTTTTTGTTGTTTCCAATCTTGCACTGCCTCTATTTTAGAAGAGTCTACGATCACTCCTTCCCTGGGTACCACATGGCCTCAGAACTTAACTTCTTTTAACCAAAACTCGTACTTCCCAAACTTAGCATATAAATAGTGGGCTCTAAGCAACTTAAGTACAACTTATAGGTGTTCCTTGTGTTTCTCCTCGGAGGGTGAGTAGATCAAGATGTCGTTAACAAAGACAACCACAAAACGGTCCAAGTACTCAAGGAAATATTGCACTTTTCGGTAAACTGAGTAAGGACAAAGTGGAAATCAATGGAAGGGAGGTGAAATCTTTGAAAAATATTTAAAAACATCTTATTTATAGGTTTGGATTTGGAGGAAATATAAGGGGAGGGAAGAAAACTAGTTAGGGGAAAGGTTAGGCATCAAACCGTGAAGATAGAAATAAGAAGCCCTCACTAAATTATACATATCTCTTTGGAAATTAGACTTTCGGGGCTTTAATTTAGACTCACGAATCACTTAAAATTGAGTCCGGATAAGGGAGATATGCCTGTTTGAAGTCGGGCTTAAAAACAAATTTTCGTGGACCACTGTACAAGTCCTTGGCCGGCCAACCCGGTGTTCCCATAGGCTAATTTTAGTGGTTAGCCATCCCTCTAGTGGCCGGCCGGCCAGTTGTTCCAATAAAATAGATATTTTGCTGTCAGTTGTGCCAGCTGTTCCCCAAGGTGCATGCACTGTACCAGCTATCTCTATACTGATATTTTTGATAGAGGCACATGTTTTTCTATATATAGAAGACCACCCCTCTTGAAATTAGGTTCGAAAAAATTTCAAAGACTCCAAAACTTGCATAGCACTCTCTCTCTCTCTATCTTGCAACCTACACACTATCTCTCCACACTTCCTAAACAAAAAATTTGGCTCTTCTTGCTGAGGTTCTTGAGCTCAAATCTTAACCCTTGAGAGTGAATACCTTGTGGTTTGTGAACAAAAGAGTTACTCCTCTTGAAGACATATAACTCTGACTATCTCTACACTGCTTCTTCTTTCTGTTTTCTTGCTATTTTTATACTATTTTTGGACTGTTTTTATGGGTTGAAACATGTGGCTTAAAGCTATCAAAGGTAAAGGGGTTAACCACCCTTCTTTGAACCTTGTTTCCTAAGCTTTCGCCCTTGTGTTTTTCAGTTCTTTCTCAACTTTTTTTGACTTTTTACCACTATTCTTTAGAGTTTTTCAAAGGCTAAAATTGTGGTTTTGAAGTCCTAAAAGTGGAGAGGTTAGCCACCCCTCCTTAAGCTTGTTTACTAGCCACATTTCTTCATTATTTTAGCTTGCTTTTCTAGAATTTTTCAGCTCAATTCCAGCACTGTTTTAGCTATTTTTAGAACTATTTTAGGTTGTTTAGTTCATGTATGCTTTGTATAGCATACTTGTAGTGTAGTTGTCCTCATAGGTTTGGTGGTTTAGGCCTTAGCCACCAACCTATTTGAGTTGATACATTTATTTCATGCTTTTCAAATCTCATATCTTGACCCTTGAGATTGAATACCTTGTGGTTTGTGAACAAAACAGCTACTCCTCTTGAAAACATATAACTTTGACTATCTTTACACTACTTCTTCTTTCTCTTTTTTTGCTATTTTTATACTGCTTTTGGACTATTTTTATGGGTTGAAATTTGTGGCTTAAAGCTATCAAAGGTAGAGGCGTTAACCACCTTCTTTGTACCTTGTTTCCTAAGCTTTCTCCCTTGTGTTTCCCATTTCTTTCTCAACTTTTTTTCTACTTTTGACCACTATTTTTCAGAGTTTTTCGAAGGCTAAAACTGTGGTTTTGAAGCCCCAAAAGTGGAGGGGTTAGCCACCCCTCCTTAAGCTTGTTTACTAGCCCCATTTCTTCATTATTTTAGCTTGCTTTTCTAGAATTTTTTAGCTCAATTTCATCATTGTTTTAGCTATTTTTAGAACTATTTTAGGTTGTTTAGTTCATGTTTGCTTTGTATAGCATGCTTGTAGTATAGTTGTCCTCATAGGTTTGGTGGTTTAGGCCTTGGCCAACATCCTATTTGAGTTGATAGCATTTATTTCATGCTTTTCAAATCTCAAATCTCAACCCTTGAGAGTGAATACTTTGTGATTTGTGAACAAAAGAGTTAGCCTTTTGAAGACGTATAACTTTGACTATCTTTACACTACTTTTTCTTTCTCTTTTCTTGCTGTTTTTATACTGTTTTTGGACTATTTTTATGGGTTGAAATTTGTGGCTTAAAGCTATCAAAGGTAGAGGGGTTAACCACCTTTTTTGAGCCTTGTTTCCTAAGCTTTCTCCCTTGTGTTTCCCATTTCTTTCTCAGCTATTTTTTGAATTTTTATCACTATTTTTCAGAGTTTTTCAAAGGCTAAAACTGTGGTTTTGAATTCCCAAAAGTGGAGGGGTTAGCCACCCCTCCTTATGATTTTTTACTAGCCTCATTTCTTTATTATTTTAGCTTGCTTTTCTAGAATTTTTCAGCTCAATTCCAACACTGTTTTAGCTATTTTTAGAATTGTTTTAGTTCGTGTATGCTTTGTATAGCATGCTTGTAGTGTAGTTGTCCTCATAGGTTTGGTCGTTTTGGCCTTAGCCACCAACCTATTTGAGTTGATAGCATTTATTTCGTGTTTTTCATACCTGTGTTCATACATAATCAACTTTGCAATCTCCCTCCTTTCTTGGTTTTTTTTTATTTCTTTGAGAGTTGTTTCAACCGAGTGTTATTTAACCTTGAGAAAGAGACCCTTCAATGCTAAATGGCTTAATCTCTTTAGAGCTTCATTAC
The DNA here is from genome assembly GCF_004153795.1 of Camellia sinensis. Taxonomy (NCBI): domain Eukaryota; kingdom Viridiplantae; phylum Streptophyta; class Magnoliopsida; order Ericales; family Theaceae; genus Camellia; species Camellia sinensis. The sequence goes on from NW_021026080.1 coordinate 2,186,908, forward strand.
CAAGGCATTACCTCTCTCTCATGCCCAAAACAACTTCTTGTTTGACACTTCTCTCCATTAGTGGACTTAATGCTCATTTTTGGACTAAAATGACTAATGAATGGAAAGGTAAGTAAAAGAGGCAATAAAATTGCGGCTAGAATGGAACGAGATAATAAAATGGATTGGGTTTCAATCAGATGTTAGTTGAACCCATTGAGTCCTGACTCGTTTCATACTTGTTAGTGATGGTAATGATTCGAGATTTGAGTTTTTATCCCTTGATCTATAAATTATCACACAATGAATTTGTATCGATCGATGGTTTACGAATCAAGCCTACCCCTCCTTTGATCTATTTGATGATAAAGAGAGGCCGAGTGGACAAACATCTCATGAAAATACTCTGTTTGTGCTCTATTTCTTGTCTGCTGCAGCAGGGCAGTAACAAAAACTAGTAGGCGACCAACAAGCTTATTGTACGGCCAACCACTTCTTCTAGCCAGCCAGCCACCTCTTTTCAGCTAGGCAGTGTCTTTTTACTTGCAAAATAGAACAGAGGCTGGAGAAAAGTAGTTCAATTTTTTGACTGTGCAACAGAATCATTCTGGCAGCAGAACAGAAGCATTTTTGAGTGGAAATCCATATTCATGCATGAGCCATCTCTCGTTTCTCGAGGTCGGCTACAATTATGTTTAATATTAATGTGTTGTACTTAAGGTAGTGGACCTGTAATAATTAATTACTTAGTTAATTAATTTCGTATTACAACTAATTAGTTAGTTTAATTCTAATTTGTGTTAATTAGTTAGAATAGCTAGTTAATTTTTGTGTTGTAATTAATTAATTAATTAGTTAGAATAGCTAGTTAAGTTTGTGTTGTACTTAATTGATTAGTTAGGATAGCTAGTTGATTTTGGCGTTGTAATAATTAGTATTAGGACATTCATTCAGACCCTCCCGCGCGAGGGCAAAAATGTAATATTGTGTATGTCTTCCAACCCCCGTTCTTTCTTCCTTTTATTTACCCGCTTATGATGGATAGCATATTGCATCATGTTTTGAATTAGCATTTTCCATGATTTGCATCAATTTGTCTTGCATGCATTGGGTTCGGTGCATCATTCTAACTTTTGGGTTATTTCACATTCTTCATTTGAATACATGCGTAACTGCATGCCACATGCCATGCTAGTAGCCGAACCGAGTAATTGCATCTTTGCATGTGTTGCATAGTCATTTGCATTATTAGGAGCATGCATCTTTTCTAATTATTTTATCTTCTTTGGCATGCGGAGTACTAGGTGAGCAGTTTTGCTTTAACATATTGCATGCGTGTGATTATTGCCATATCTAGCATATCCATGAGGCTAAGTGCTTCATTGATATACCTGTTCGAATGCCAGTGGATGATGGCTAATTGCTAAAATTAGGATGATTTTATTAACGTACATACATATTCACTTTTTTCAAGTGACATATTCAAAACACCTTTTCAAAACACACATAAAATGAAAGTGTTCCAACTTTTGCAAATTAGTCTATACTTGTATGCAACTCATAGTAAATTAGCCTGATAATCGAAATAAGAGAATATAATGTAAATAAGAATCACATCATGATTAGTAGAGGCCGATATTTGATCGGGTGAATGGGGTGCTCAATTCATAACCTTCCCTTTTCATACCTAAGTTCTCGAGCCGAGACACTTTGGTGATGATAGACAAGTGGCCTTTGGCACGAGTCTCGAATTTCCTAAATTTCCCAAAAACATTTACGTGGTGACTCTGTAATCTGACAAAGCAATCCATGTAGACCCGACTTTCTTTGCGCGCCCCCATTTCGGAGAAGGCGCGAATTGGTCTCCTACAGTTTGGACTCCTGTCATGGTTCTGAATCTAATCTCACAAAGTGCAATGCAAGACTGATAAACACCAAAGAGTCCAATCTAATCTCACAAAGTGCAATGCAAGACTGATAAACACCAAAGAGTCCAATCTGACAAATCATTTTGAAAAATCGATTTTAAATCAAATAATGCCAAAACTGGACTGCTTTGCTAGATTACAGAGTCGCCACCTAAATATTTTATTTTTGGGAAATTTAGGAAACCCTGACTCGTGCCAAAGGCCACGTGTCCGTCATCACCAAAGTTGCCTCGGCTCGGGAACTTGGGTACGAGAGGGAAGGTCCTGAAATGAGCACCCCCACTCATCCGATCAAAGGATCGGCCTCTACTAAGCATAATATGTTATTTTATAAACACATGTGTTCTTATTCAGGTTATTAGCTAACTTGCTATGTGATGCGCACAACATACATGTATAGACTAAATCGCAAGAATTGGAACAAAACAACTCATGTTTGTTTTCGAAAATGGTTTGAAAATGCCACTCGCAAGTGGGCTAAAGTGCAGATTTGCCATCCTCAAATGGGCTTAAAACATAATGATTTGCCACTTCGCAAAGTGGGCATAAAACTCACAATCATCGAATTGTCCCAATTCAATTAATCAAGCCTTCATCCACAAGCATTCATGCAGTTAATCACTTAAGCAAATAGCCTCATGGCAAGCATGCTATCATGGCAACACTCACACTTACAAAAGTATGCTAAAGCATAAAACTTACAGTGTATGCCAAGCCAAAACAAAAGCTAGTTAGAAATCAATGTATGATCCTAACTATATTAAGATGCATAATGCAACTAAATAGGCTCAGCTATCTAAGATAGCATATGAATGCAACAGTTTGATACATGTATTCAAAGAAGTATTAAAATACAATGTAGTTTGAGTGATGCACCGAGCCCGGTGCATGCAAGACAAATTAATGATGCAAACATGCAAGCATAAGGAATGCTAATCGAAATATGTCCCTAATCTAACCATCGAAAGCAGTTAAATAAAAGGGAGAAAGACGTGGGGTTGGAAGACATGCACACACACACGCACCCTTATTACAACATTGCGCCCTCTTGAAGGAGGGTCCGAATGAATAAGTTAAGCTAAGCTAAGCTAACTAATCTAATTAAACTAATTAGACTAATTATTACACAACAAATTGAATAATTAGCTAAGCTAAGCTACTTAGTTATTACAACACTTTAACTAATTAATGAACTAATTAAATTACAAAACCAACAAAACATGGATGATATTTAAATTTGGCTACCTCAGCTTTGCCTTGGGAACTAGAAGATGCATGCGCTCGATTGTCGCCTCGAAACACCTTTCGATTTGCTCTTGAAAGGCTCTGTTTGCAGGGTGTCTCGAAGAACTCTCTGTTGAACTTTACCAAATCACTATTGGGGAGTGCACCAGTGGCCGGCCGGCCATGATTGGGTGCTACCGGCCACCTACCGGGCAAAGATATGTGCTGCCGGCCAAGGATGAAGCAGTGCCGGCCATCAGTGAAGCACTGTCGGCCACTGGTGTGCTGAATCACCATTCTGCAACAGAGCTCAAACCAGAGAAAAATAGAAGGTCTCCCAAGGGTATGTGTGTACTGTGCCCCTCCTTATCATCTCAAAACATCAAGGGAGAGTCACCATTGGATCCAAAACCATCAATCAAACATTCACAATGCATGATGGCCAAGGATCCAACTTGTACACATTCAATAAATGCAATACAAACAAGACTCTAGGACCATTACCTTATCATGGATGATCAAAGGCAATGGAGACAAATGGGGGATTGGCCCACTTTCATCACTTTGAGTATGAAGTGGACCAATCCACCTTGTGTTCAATATAATGTCCGATTGAACACAATGCAATGCAAATACAACATGTTTATCTTCGCATGTTTTACTTGATTCAATTCTTGTTTACACATTTTAAGTTACCAAACCGTTCTTTAATTGATTTGTCCAATGTGAAAGTCCTCTAATGAGAGAGTGGTCAATCAAAAGATGGTTTAAGACATGGGAGAGACCATGCCTTTGACTAGGATGAACCCTCAAAAGAGGGTTAAAGCCATTTAAGCACAAGCCGCAATTCTAAGCTTAAACACAACTTTAAGACTAACCATCCCTCAAAACAAATAAAAAAATGAAGAAATGAGGGAGGTGGCTGAATTTTAGTGCTGAAATGGCATGAGACACATGACTATAACATGTAAACAACTCATGTACAACACGTTATGGGACTTAAGCATTAAAGCTGGTGAAGAGCTTTACACTAGAACCATGCAATATCAAACTCAAATGGCCAAACCAACCCTAGACAGACCTCAAACATGCCAAAACAGGTGGCAAAATGAGCTGAGATGGTAGCATGAAAAGCAAGAAAGACATGCTCATGTATTGGCTCATAAACAAGGTACAAAGCACAACTCTCAAAAGTAATGAAAGAGTGGAATATGTGAGAGTGTGACAAGGCAACATGCACTGAAATCATGTCTGAAATGACGCTATGACATGCCAACAACTCAAGCAAAACATGTTAGGGGCCTTAAATCACTAAACTAGTCAAGGCCTTTACACTACAACCTGTAGACACCCCACTTTTGACCGACCTTAAGGCCTAGACGTCATCGATTGAGCACTCGGTGATAGTGCATGTTGTGCTCGTTTCGAGTTCTGGAGTTTTCGGCTGAGTGCCTTGCCTCCGGGCCTCTGAACTCTTTGTGTTTTGGCTCGATTTGTGCACCAAGCCTTGTTTTCCCTTCCCTGGAGGAAGAGAGACATCTGTAGACCACTCTTTCGTGGTCATGGACCACTTTTCTCGCTTGGAGACTAGTTTATGATTTTCGGAGCCTTCGGTCGTGCGCCTTGCCTCGGGACTGCTTAACGTTCTCTGTTTGGCATGGTTTTTGAACCACACCTTGTCGCCTCTACCTAGAGGGACACTGTGGTCTTGGAGACCACTTTTGTGGTCATAGACCACTTTTGGTGCTCGTAGACTAGTTTTTGAGGCTCCCGGCTGCGCGCCTTGCCTCCTGGACTTTTGTCTTTCATCCTTTTTGGTTTGTTTTTGGCATAAACCTTGTTTTTCTTGATTGGAGGGTGGAATAAGGGTGGGAGAGCAGTTTTTCCCCTTGGAGACCACTTTTCTTCCTACCAGCCAGTTTTCTGGTCGGCTAACTGGTTTTCTTGGTCTTTGGACCACCAACAGTGGTCGGCCACCACACCACCACCTTTCTTTCAGTGTACAGACCACTCCTCCCCCATGGCCGACCACTTTTTACCCTAGTAGACCACTTATGGTGGTCGGCCGACCACTACAAGTTGCTGGCCGACCACTTTAAGTGGTTGGCAGCTTTCCAGCACCTTTTTGGAGATATTTTCTAGCCAACTGTAACAGCTAGAGGGCACAGAAACCATCCTCCATACATGTGTATAGAGGGATGGCTTTAGGCCTTAAGCTTGTTCAACAAGCTTAACCTTTGGTTCTCTATAAAAGAGAACCTCCCCCCTCTTGCCATAGGTTCAGATTTTGGTGCTTGAGCTATACATATCACTTTATCTCTATAATTCTCCATCTCTTTTATTTTTGTGCCTTAAAGTGTAGTTTCTTCACACTTTTTCACACAAACACATAGTGAAACACCATCCTATTGTTGCTGAGGCACTTTGAGGTTGATTTTGGAGTTTTTGGACTGGTTTGAGCTCAAAGAGATTGTTGGAGTTGCAGCCTTGAAGTGGTTCTACAAGGGTGTGTTACTAACACTTAAAACCCTTGTTCTTGTTTAAGCTTTTGGACCTATTTGCATGCTTATTTTGGCTTGACTTTCTACTACAAAAAGGTCTAATTTTTTATGCTTCTAATGTTTGTTTAAGGTCTCTTTCGTGTTAGGGGTGGTTTACCCCCTCCTGTGCCTTGTTTGGCTTTGCTTTACACCATCACTTTAGGCCCTTGAGATCAATTTCTCTTGGCCTTTTGACCACTGAAATCCAGTGGATTTTTAGTGGGGAAAACTTGTGTTTTGTGGTCTTAAATAGGAGAGGGTCATCCCCTCTCCTTGTGTTTTGTATGCTTGTTTCATTTGCCTCATGTTTGAGCATGTTTGTTAAGCTTATGTTGGCTCCATCTTAGCATGTATTTGGGGTTATTTTGACATGTCATACCACTTTTTTGGCTTGGTTTGGTCAGCCCTTGCATGGTTCATACACTTGTAGTGTAATCCATGCAAACTAGCCTTGTATGCTTCATGAAGTAGGATGTCTTTCAAGCATGTTTTGAGTCCATCTCAATAGGTTTTTGGTGTTGTTTTAACATGCCTTAGATTTGTTTTGACGTGGCTTGACATGCATGCTCCATGCACTTGTAGTGCAATTCCATTTACTAGCCTAATGTGTATCATGCTTCAGACCATCATTCTAACATGATTTTGGCTGAACTCTAAGAAGATTTTTTTCATGTTTTTTCATGCTTAAGCTCTGATTTGTGTTGTTTTGGTCATGCATGCCATGCTTTGTATAGCTATAGTGCATTCTAGCTCACTAGCTTTGTGTATTGAGTCCATTAGCATGCATTGCTTGGATTATTTCCATGATTTGGCATCATTTGAAATGTGATTTCAGTGCATATAGTGTGGTCATACACTCACATTTGTCACTCTTTCAATGCTTTGAAGAGTTTGTGCTTTTTGCCTTAAACATGAGTCATTGTGTATGCCTTCATGCCTAAGCTTGCGAGCTATCATTTCAGTACGTCTTTGGGGTTATTTTGCCATGATATAACTATGATTTTTGTTGGCGTAGCCATCTCATGCTCGGTCTTAATAGGCATAGTGTAATACTCCCTTTTGGCCTTGCATATTTCATGCTCCATGCTCACCATGCTATCTTATTTTCGCTTCCTTCCATACATGTTTTAGCATCATTTTGACATGCTCTAGGACTATTTTGGGTTGTATTTTCCATATGCTTCATGAATTGCATAGTTGTAGTGCAATTGGCCTTGCTAGCCTTGTGTTTTGATGCCTCATGCATGCTATCTTTGAGCTTTTTCGATGATTTGGCATCATTTAATACTTGATTTCAGAGCATGTAACATTGTCATATTCTCATGCATATCACTCTTTAATTGTGGTTTAAGAGTTGTGCATTGTTGTCTTGTTTGCGGCCTAGCATGTATGCCATCTTGCCTAGGCCTTTGAGCCCCCATCTCAGCATGTTTTGGTCTTTGTTTAGACCTAACTAAGCTATGTCCATGGTTGGTTTATGCATTTATGCCATGTATTGCATGTCCCTTGTATAGTCCTCTTTGCTAGCCTTATGCCTTAAGGACTCTAGTATGCTATACTTGTTTTGATTGGATGATTTGGCATTATTTCTTACTTAATTTCAGAGCTTATAGTGTTGTTACACTTCCATGCTTTTCACTTCCAGGGCACTCTTGAGAGTTGTGCTCTAATGCCCAATTGATAGGCTAATGCATGTGCATGCATTGTTTTGCATTTTATGCCATCTTTCGTAGCATTATGGCCACTGTTTGGGCATGGCTGAGGTCTGTCCATTTTTAGTTTAAGTCCATTGAGCATGTTGTTCAAATGTTGTTACATTGCATCATGTTTGCATGCTTGAGTTGCATTGTGTTTTGCATGCTTGTTGTTTGCATTATTAATGCATGCTTATATTGCATTTCATTATACTTGCATTGTTGTTTGCTTTGTGTGGAAATGCTTATGTTGCCTTGCATTGTGTATGCATGCCATTAGCATTGATAGATTTCTCATGTTGCATTGCATTGTGTAAGCATGCATGACGTTGTGTTTAGCATGTTTGAGTTGCTTTGCATTTTGTTTGGATTAAGTGTTAACCTGAGCATGAGAAATGAGGGACGTTTCATACTTGAAGTGATGAAACGTGCCTCAATTCTCGGTCGCCGATGCTGTTGATGAAGCATGATAGAGTTTAGGCCATTTATGTGTTATGTGTGCATTCATTTCACATTGATTCATGCAATCTTGGCTTCTCGGCCATCATGCATCGAGGGTCGAGAATCGCACTCCCTTGAGCTCATGAAATGATAGGGAGGGTGGTTGTGCACACATATCTTGCAAATACATTTCCATGCCCCTTCTTGTTCTCTATTGCAGCAAACTGGAGAAGTGCAACAAAAACTGGTCGGCCGACCAGTAAAAGTGGCTGGCCGACCACTTTTTCTGGTCTGCAACAAACATAATTGGTCGGCAGGTTGTCTACAACACCAGTAACTGGTCGGCAACCCTCTTGAGGGTTCCTAAGGTGAGTTAGAAGCTTTCTGCAGCTTGGTGCAAGGTTCTGAGAACAGTTGCAAACAGAGGCAAATCAGGGCATCGCGATGGATTTCTGAACGAGGCGACCGAGCATGCATGCACTCCTTATCCCGAGGACCTCTTTTTGCTACTTTCCTTAGCTAGTTTATGCTTTGGTTCTGTATTTAAATAGTTAATGCATTTAGCTATTCGTTTGTGTTTAATTAGCTAGTGTAGTTAGCCAATTAATTTGTTTTGTAATAATTAGTTAACTAGGATTAGTTAATTAGCTTCGTTATGCAATAATTAGTTAGCTTGTTAGTTTGCTAGTTTTGTTTTGTAATAATTAGTTTAATTAGCTTAGATTAGCTAGTTAGCTCATTATTCGGACCCTCCGTCGATAGGGCCAACTGTTGTAATAAGCGTGCGTGTGTGTGATGTTTGTCTTCCAATCCCCATTTCTTTCTCGCTTTTACTTAACCGCTTACGATGGTTAGTTTTAGGGCATATTTCGATTAGCATCCTTATGCTTCGCATGCGTGCATTCATTCATCTGTTCTGCATGCACCGGGCTCGGCGTATCATACTAACTGTATTGTATTTCAATACATTTACTTGAATATGTATTCAACAACTTGTTATCAAGTTGCATTCACATGACATCTTAGAATAGCCAAGCTTATCTTAGTTGCATTTTTGCATGTGTTGCGTTAGCCATCTTAACATGAACTAGGAGCATGCATGATTTCTAACTAGTTCTCTGTTTTGGCTCGGAGTACACTGTGAGTGTTTACACTTTAGCATACTGCATGAGATGTGCATGTTACCATGTTAGCATGCTTGCCATAAGGCTAACTGCTTAAGTGATTAACTGCTTGAATGCCTGTGGGTGAAGGTTGGATTGCTTGAATTAGAACAATTCATCAAATGTGTGTTTTAAGCCCACTTGAGAGTGGCAAAATCATGTTTTCTAAAAAATGGAAGTTGCATAAAATTAAAAATGAAAGTTCATTCAAGAAAGCACTATACCTTAACGATCTATTTGGAAATTAAATAAAAAAGGAAGTTGAATATAAAAGGAAATTGAATAAAAATGGAAGTTAAATAAAAATAAAAATGGAAGTTGCATAAAATTAAAAGTGAAAGTTTATTCAAGAAACCACTATACCTTAACGATCTATTTGAAAATTAAAAAAAAAGGAAATTGAATAGAAAAAGAAATTGAAGAAAAATAAATATGGAAGTTCATTCAAGAAACCTCTACAACTTAACGATCTATTTGGAAATTAAATAAAAAAGGAAGTTCAATAAAAATGAAATTGAAAAAAAATGAATGTTGAATAAAATTAAAAATGGAAGTTGTGTAAAATAATCAATGGAAGTTCATTAAAGAGACTACTATACCTTCACGATTTATTTGGAAATTAAATAAAAAAGGAAATTCAATTAATGAAGGAAAATGAATAAAAATGGAAGTTGAATAAAAATAAAAATGGAAGTTGCAAAAAATTAAAAAAGGAAGTTCATTTAAGAAACCACTATACCTTAAGGATCTATTTGGAAATTAAAAAAAAAGGAAATTGAATAAAAATAAAAATAGAAGTTCATTCAAGAAAACACTACAACTTAACGATCTATTTGGAAATTAAATAAAAAAGGAAGTTGAATGAAAATAAAATTGAATAAAATTGGATGTTGCATAAAAATAAAAATGGAAGTCGCATAAAATTAATAATGGAAGTTCATTGGAGAAACTACTCTTCCTTAACGATCTATTTGGAAATTAAATAAATAGGAAATTCAATTAAAAAAGGAAAATGAGTAAAAATGGAAGTTGAATAAAAATAAAAATGGAAGTTGCATAAAATTGAAAATGAAAGTTCATTCAAGAAAACACTATACCTTAACGATCTATTTGGAAATTAAATAAAAAAGGAAATTGAATAGAAAAGAAAATTTAATAAAAATAAAAATGGAAGTTCATTCAAGAAAACACTACAACTTAACGACCTATTTGGAAATTAAATGAAAAAGAAAGTTGAGAAAAAATGAAATTGAATAAAAATGGAAGTTGTATAAAATTAATAATGGAAGTTCATTAGAGAAACCACTATACAATAACGTTCTATTTGGAAATTAAATAAAAATTGAAATTGAATTAAAAAAGGAAAATGAATAAAAATGGAAGTCGAATAAAAATAAAAATAGAAGCTGCATAAAATTAAAAATTGAAGTTCATTCAAGAAACCACTATACCTTAACGATCTATTTGAAAATTAAAAAAAAAGGAAATTGAATAGAAAAAGAAATTGAAGAAAAATAAATATGGAAGTTCATTCAAGAAACCACTACAACTTAACGATCTATTTGGAAATTAAATAAAAAAGGAAGTTCAATAAAAATGAAATGGAATAAAAATGAATGTTGAATAAAATTAAAAATGGAAGTTGCATAAAATAAACAATGGAAGTTTATTAAAGAGACTACTATACCTTCATGATTTATTTGGAAATTAAATAAAAAAGGTAATTCAATTAAAAAAGGAAAATGAATAAAAATGGAAGTTAAATAAAAATAAAAATGGAAGTTGCATAAAATTAAAAATGGAAGTTCATTCAAGAAACCACTATACCTTAATGATCCATTTGGAAATTTAATAAAAAAGGAAGTTGAATAGAAAAGGAATTGAATAAAAAAAAAATAGAAGTTCTGTAACAACCCTCACCTTACTCTTGTCTTACTTGCATACGTTCCTGCATGATCTTGTCTTGTTTTAATAATTGGAAGGATTTGTTTGCCTTATTTGTTTTGTATTACTTGCGCGATCTCGTCCCTTGTTCGGTGTGTGCGTAGCCGAGGTGTAGACACCCCATTTTTGACCGCCCTTAAGACTTGGGCACTACTGATGGTTTGCTCGGTTTTGAGAGATGTGCAGGGCAAAGAATCAGTTTCTTCAGCTAGAAGAGAGGCAAATCTTTCAAAACACTTTTTTTAGGGTTTTGGAGTTGAAGAAAAGAGGAAAGGAGGGGAGAAAACTAGTTTGGGAGAAGTTCGGCATGAATCCGGGTAGAAGCGAGTCGAGCAGCCCCCGCTGAATCAGGCTTATCTATCTGTACACTTGGATTTTAGCTATGGGGCCACCACCATCGGAAATCTTACTTCCGGGGCTTCATTTTTCACTCAAGAATCTCCTAGAGCCAAGTCCGGGTGGGGGAGATATGATCAGTTGAAGTCGGGCATCATCCCGGTTGGATCGAATCTGCGCGGCTTCACGGAAACGGGCATAACTTTTTGTACAGAAGGAATTTTAAGTGTATCAATCACACTCTGTTCACATAGTGCATCTATCACACTTCGTG